>CM049380.1:0-387500 GCA_026937815.1 Etheostoma perlongum
GACACCTTTCTTTTGTGCCAAAAATGTCTCTCATCATTCACAACAAACTCTCTTCTTCCACCAATCTTCTGGCCTGTACGCCTCCTCATCCTTTCAACCGCCGTGACACAGACCTCCCTTATTTTTTTAGCCATTTTACTGGGAGTTGCTGAACTGGCCGCAATGCTGTCATCCATCATGTCAATCTGTCGTAATCGTAGACCCTGACAAAATCTCCATAGGCAAATTTAAAAGAGTAATGTTTATGTATATCTGAAATCATGAACAAAACATTCAGTGCTTTACTTGGCAATGTAGTGAGACTGTGGTATGTGTTTGTTATCATTGTTATTACTTGCCTACCTGTACATGAATTGCATCCAGTTACTGAAGGAGATCTTTGAACGACTGAAGATTGACTTGTGCCTGACAGAGATCTGTTTTTCCGTTCCAACATGTCGACAGGTCCTATTTAAAAAGAACAGTAATATAAAATACTGTTTTATTATAAAGATGTCCATGGCCTAGACTAGGAGCTAGTCCAAGTCTAGTAATGATTTTTTGTAATCATCCATGTGCCGGACATATTCTGATATGATAACCTTTGCAAAGTGAAAGCTTTGTTGTAGGCTAATTACCATGATTTTTATACCCATATTCCTTATGACAGGTGTCCGGAACAATGAAATGATTATTACTACAAAACTACCTACACAAAGCTAGTAAAACTGAAATGATATGCCCCACCACCTAGGTATGGGCAGTATTTCTGATCATTTATATCAAAATAGTATCATGCTCAGTATTATTGTATTTAAAAAAAATACATGACACTGTAGTTTATTTTGATACATGTCTTGGTTGCTGTATTTTATATTGATAGGCTACTTTTACAACTTTAGTATTTTGTATCTTGTATCAAAATAAATTTTGACGTATGCCTATTTGATTTTTGCCCATCCCTGCCACTGCCCACTGTCACACACATTAATACATAGTGTTGTAAATATAGGTTCTATTTCGTATAGGCTTCGCCCTCTAAGGGCTACGCTATTGGGTTTATCCCTTCGCGCATGCGCCGTCGTGAAGATTTTCTTTCCCGCCCTTGCGTCCCGCACGGGCCTCAACTATGTCCGCATTTACTGTATATATATGCAGCGGACCCATAGTTCGTCTCCCACTTTTTCTTCAACTACGCAGTATGAAGACAATCTCAAGAATGTCCACCGGTGCCCCTCCTGCCGGACTGGCTACATCCTGCCGCCGGACCTCCACCCCCGCTGCGAGACGTGCCTCGGCGCCGTTCACGCCGGCCAGGCTCTCACCCGCCACGCCTCCTGCCAGTTCTGCGCCCGCCTGTCGTCTAAAGAGCTAAACCGACGGGCGGAAGCTTTTCTGGTTTGCCAGGCTAGCGGGGACGGGGATGGCAGTTGGGCAGACAGACGGGAAACCGGCGACACCCTGGAGCCGCTGGCGGACGGCGTTTTCGACGAGCATGAGTCCGCTGGCTCAGTTCTCTCGGACTGCGCCTCCGTCACCGGTTTCCCCTCCTCCCCTCTGGGAGGATTCCCCTCCTCCCCCCTGGGAGGATTGGACCTTGAGACGGCGATTGATGCTCTCCCACTGCAGCTCTCTCCGTCTCCCGAACGGCCAGGGGCACCGCTTAAGCGGCCTTCCCCTTTGCCCCAGTCGGCTCCCACATCCACCGCTAAAGCTCTCTTTGCTGATCTGCCGGAGATCATCAAGAAGGCGGCGGAGCTGAGAGGCATAGCGCTCCCGGTGGAGCTGCCAGCCCCCGCTCGCGGCCTTCTGAGCGGTGATGTTAATGCCCAGGAGCTGCCCTCTTCACGAGCTCCGCACTGGCCGCGCTTTACAGAGCTTCGGCCATTTGTGGAGGAGGCTTTCTCCCAGCCCGGGAAACTGAAGGCTCCTGTCTCTCGCTACGCCCCGTTTACCCGGGTTCAAGGCGATACGGACGCGGGTTTTCCTTCGGGAGCCTGGCGTCCATTCTGCTCCCGAAAGCTACTTTTTTCGGCCACCGGAAGCCCACGCCTCCCTCTCCCCAGGATCAAGTGTGCGCCCAAGTCACTGACCGGGCCCACCAATGTGCTGCCCAAGGGCTGGCGGCGCAAAACAACATTGCCTTACTGGCCTCCGCCGTCTCCGCCATGGCCACTACCCCCGGCGCCCTCCCCTCGGAGCTGGCCACCGAGATTGGCAAGGCCATGACCGCCATCCTTACTCTGACCACGGCGTCCACGGTGGCGCTGTCCAGGGTCATGGCTTGGCAGACTGTGGCCCAGCGGAACATCTGGCTCCACATGTCCCAGCTGCCAGCGGAAATTAGACGCAAGCTTCTGTACGGCCCCATAGCCCCCGATGGACTGTTTGGGCCCCGCCTACAGACTGCCACGTCTCATCTCCATCAAGCGGCGGAAGACGCTCGGCTCGGCTCGTGGAAGGCAGCACCTCCACAGCCCCACCGTCGCCACGACAACCGCCACAAAAGGAAGCGCCCCACAGCATTGACTGCGGCTGCATCTTCCCAAGCTTCGGCTTCAGGGTCCCCGCCTGGTCCCCCTCCGCAGCGACAGCCGGCACCACACGGCCGGCAAACTGCACGAGGCCGGAGAACCATGAGAGCGGCTCCCACCTGGTCCAATCCGCCTCCCGAGCCACCCGCAACGGCGGTGGCAATGACGGGACGCGGGGATCGTCTGTCCCTCTTCGGCTGAGAGCTGGAAACACAACGGCCCTTTTAAGGGCCACTCTCTCCCATCTAAAGAGCCGTTTCCCCTCAGCCAGACAGCCCTTGTTTGCTCTAAACAACACGCTGTTATGACAGTCGTTCCCCACACAAGCACCCACCAGGCCGCTGCTGCATGCGGGGCGCTACGGCCCCCTCGCTATGCCGGCAGCGGGAATGAGCGTCCACCCATGGTGGACGACGCCGCTCAACCACCCACCTCCCCACGGCGCTGCCGGCGGGACGGGGGACACATTGACCCAGTGGCCACTCCCGCCTCACACAGCAGCGGCTGGCCACTGCCCTTTCGAGAAAGCCCTACCATGGGCTGGGCGACACGATCACTCGTCTCGCCCAGCGGCGGGATGGGCTCTGCGCTCCCTGCGCACCATGTCGGCGAACAACACTCAGACATGTGCTCGCCCACTATCAGAGCGCTGCGTGGCATGGATTGGCTTGATACACATGGACTCATGGATGTCAAAGCTGATAACACGGGGTTACACACTCCAGTTCGCCTCCCCCCCGCCTCCTTTCGCGTGTGTGTTGGAGACAACTGTATCATCCCTAGCGGAGTCAGACGCAATGACGTCTGAGCTAGGGCTACTGACAAGCGGAGCTATTTCCCGCGTCCTTCCAGGGGAAGAGAACGAGGGATTTTTCCTCCCGCTACTTTCTCACGCCGAAGAAGTCAGGAGGACCGCGTCCCATCCTCGACTTGTCACAATTCAATCGGTACATCATGGAGCGCCCTTTCCACATGCTCACCATCAGGCACGTGTTGGAATGTGTGCGCCGCCACGAATGGTTTACGTCAGTGGATCTGAAAGACGCTTACTTTCACGTCCAAATCATTCCCAGGCACAGGAAATTCCTGCGGTTCTCTTTCCAAGGAGCCCGTTTCCAGTTCAACCGGCTGCCGTTCGGGTACTCACTAGCGCCCCGCACCTTTTCCAAGTGCATGGAAACGTCCCTCCAGCCTCTACGGAAGAGTGGTATGAGCAGGCGGCGCTGCAGACTGTGGAGGTTCTACAACACCTACAAACGCTGGGTTTTGCCATAAATTGGCGGAAGAGCGCTCTGTTCCCCGCACAATCGATTGTTTATCTGGGCGTGGACATAAACTCGATCACCATGAGAGCCAGGCTGTCAGCTCCAAGACAGGAAGCCCTGACCTCTCTCTTGTCCCGCTTCAGACCACACACGACAGTGTCAGCGCTGTCAGTGATGCGGCTCCTCGGCATGATGTCCGCGGCACACACGGTGGTCCCCCTGGGTCTCCTCCACATGAGGAAAGTCCAAAGGTGGTTTCACCGCCAACGGCTCGATCCCATTCGCCACAAATGGCGAATGCTGTCCATCCCTCATTCCCTCAGGTCAGACCTGGCATACTGGGGGAATCCCCGGACCCTGTCTTCCGGGGTTCCCGTGGGAAGAGTGACGTCATATGTGACGGTATACACAGACGCGTCCCTCACCGGTTGGGGGGGAATGTGCGAGTCACAGGTGGTGGGAGGGGTCTGGCCTCCTCCCCCTCTCCCCCACATAAACTGCCTGGAGCTGTCCACGGTGTTAAAGGTGTTGAAACACTTCACCCCAGTGGTGACGGGGAGGCATGTTGTCGTGCGGACGGACAACATCACGGCGGCAGCGTTCATAAACGGTCAGGGCGGCATACGCTCAGCCCAGCTGTTAGAAATAGCCAGACGTCTCCTGCTGTGGGCGCACAGGCACCTGCTGTCTCTCAAAGCAGTGTATATCCCCGGGATTCTGAACCGGGCGGCCGACCTGATGTCGAGGGGGGGGGTCATTCCCCGGAGTCCTTTTGTTCTTTTTCCCCCGGCATGTTTCCTCGGATCAGGGAGGCTCCAAAATCATGGTTACAGCTGTCGCCATGGTCCCGCTACACGCTCCCTTCCCTGCCACGATCTGCGGTGCCCAGCTACGTCCTGCTGTGCCTTGTAATGCTGCACAGTGCCCTGCTATGCCATGAACTACTACAAAGAACTACTACAAACTACTATTATTTTTATTTATATTTTTTTTTGGGACTGTTATTGCCACTCTTCATTCTATCCCCACACCGGTCGTCAGACACCGCCTACCAAGAGCCTGGGTCTGTCCGAGGTTTCTTACCAAAGGGGAGTTTTTCCTTGCCACTGTCGCACTGTTGCTTGCTCTGGAGGAAACTACTAGAACTGTTGGGTCCTTGTAAAGTGTCTTGAGATAACTCTTGTTATGAATTGATACTATAAATAAAATTGAATTGAAAATAGAACGATAGTTACGTAAGTAACTCCAGATTCGATGAGTATAGGCGTAGCCCTCTAAGGTCCGGGCCACCTGCTCCTAGAACATTGGTTGAAGAAAAAGCTGATGTTTTGGGAAACGAACTACGGGTCCGCTGCATATATATACAGTAAATGCGGACGTAGTTGAGGCCCGTGTGGGACGCAAGGGTGGGAAAGAAAATCTTCACGACTGCGCATGCGAAGGGATAAACCCAATACTCATAGAATCTGGAGTTACCTACGTAACTATCGTTACTTACCAAGCATACTGATCTCCACTGTTTGCCCTTTTCTTCAGTTTCATGCCGTGATCACATATTCTGCATTTCACTTTAGTTTTTAGGAGTTTCTTCTTTTGAAGCCACTTTATAAGCTTCAGTGTTTTTCTTTTCGGGTCATCATTAATAAGCTTTTTTAGCCTTGTGAACCTAGTCATTTTTTGCAAAAGATTTGCTTTTAAATGGTAGTGGTTTGCAATCCAATAGTCTGCTCTGCAATGTGCCGCTCTGCAAACTTCCGTCTATGGTCCCGCGTTCAATACGTCATCAACGTGCGACCAAGAAAACGACCGCCAAAGTTAGATAGCCGATGCATGGACAACGTCGAAAAAAATAAAAAAAAGGGATGCGGACCCGGGGCAAAAAAAAAACGGAGGGCATGAACACATTGGAGGAGGAGATACCTGTCATTAGTGGTGAGTATTTTTTGTGTTACACTTTTATTCAAGCACTGTCACTAGAGGTTTCCAGACCGGGGCGGGGTGGACCAGCAGGGAATGGGAGCGGAGCCGGGCAAACAGGCAACAAAACCGCACTCTATAGCCTCTCAGTGAACGCCGCCCGAATAAGACCGAACACAGCCTCAGAGTATAGCTGACTCAGCCCCGGGGTGTTAAAGCTGATGATACATGGAGCAGCTTTTAGAGCAATGGTGCAGGGAAATTTTGTCAATGGTACTGAAAAAAGATTACTACCATAATCCTCTTCCCCCACCACTCTGCAACCCAACCCGCCCCGCCGCTGTAACATTAAATGTCAATCATCATATGTGACAAATTCCTCCCTCTCTTTTTGCCTAGAAAATAATAACACTTATTTGTTTTTTTTAATGAAACAATGGGTATGTTTATTTAAGTAAAAGTGTTATGGAAATGGGCCAGTAAAAATATGTTCTTTACTGTATCTATTATTTGCCAACAACGTGTAGTGTGGGTGTTTGGGTGTTTGTTTGTGGTTTACTGTCAAAATATTACAAGTTAGGAGTGAAGGTGAGTTTTGAACTACCTTCTGCTACATAGCAGACAATATACATTAATACATTTAATTAATACATTTTGAATAGCAAATAAGATTAAAATAATGTTTTAGAGTCATTCAATAATGAAACATTTTATTTCAAGTTCCGCCATGGTACCTACTGCACACCTGGGACTTACGCAAAAATCCAATGAGGAACCAAGGAATAGAGGACACAATCACAGCCTATAAGGCTTCTGGAAAGCTTCTGCCCCTAAAAAAAAGTGAGCTCTGATGCTGGGGTAGGAGAGCTGACATGGGTTTCACATCTATTCTAAAGTTGTTTTAGTTGTTACATTTTGACATTGAAAGATTTTATATTATTATTTTATGAAGATTTTATTTGGCACCTCTACTGGTAAATTTGTATTCAGCCATGGGTGTTTATACTTGAAAGAAATGTATTCAATTTATTTTATTATATATTTGTACATGGTGCATTTTATGAACAGTTCTACAATTTATGTAGCCGTGTTTTGTCTGTTTTTTTTATTAACGAATGGCTGAGATGTTTTGTAATAAATAATTGATATGTTGTATATCACTTTGTTGTTTTTTTCCTTTCTGTTCAGAAGATAACAATACCACAAAGTTAAAACATCACAGAAACATCCGAAGACGCCGAAATGCACATTTCTAGCATGGAGAAGTGTGTTAAACAGCTTCTATTAAGAAACTAATGTAATCCTGTTGAAATGATAACAAAAACATCAGAAGATGCTTTTGTGAGTCTGTGGTTGTTTTGTGTCTCTTTGTGATTGTTTTGTTTCTCTTTAGGGTCTTTTTATCTCTTTGTAATTTTTGTGAGTCTTTGCGGTTCTTGTGTGAGTCTTTGCGGTTCTTGTGTGAGTCTTTGCGGTTCTTGTGTGAGTCTTTGCGGTTCTTGTGTGAGTCTTTGCGGTTCTTGTGTGAGTCTTTGCGGTTCTTGTGTGAGTCTTTGCGGTTCTTGTGTGAGTCTTTGCGGTTCTTGTGTGAGTCTTTGTGAGTCTTTGCGGTTCTTGTGTGAGTCTTTGCGGTTCTTGTGTGAGTCTTTGCGGTTCTTGCGGTTCTTGTGTGAGTCTTTGCGGTTGTTGTGAGTCTTGTGAGCATGGAGATGTGTGTATAGCAGCTACTGTTAAGAAACTAGTGTAACACTGTTGAAATGACAGTAACAAGCTTAAAATGTCACAATAAGCTTAGAAGAGGCCGAAACGCACGTTTCCAGCATGGAGATGTGTGTATAGCAGCTACTGTTAAGAAACTAGTGTAACAATGTTAAAATGACAATACCAAGCTTAAAACATCACAATAAACTTAGAAGAGGCCGAGACGCACGTTTCCAGCATGGAGATGTGTGTATAGCAGCTACTGTTAAGAAACTAGTGTAACACTGTTGAAATGACAGTAACAAGCTTAAAACGTCACAAGAAGACGCCGAAACGCACGTTTCTAGCATGGAGAAGTGTGTTTAATAGCTAATGTAATCCTGTTGAAATGACAGAAACAAGGTTAAAACATCACAAACATCAGAAGACGCCGAAACGCACGTTTCTAGCATGGAGAAGTGTGTTTAACAGCTTCTATTAAGAAACTAATGTAATCCTGTTGAAATGACCGAAACAAGGTTAAAACATCACAAAAACATCAGAAGAGGCTCTTGTGACTCTTTGTGGTTGTTTTGTGACTTTTTGTGGTTGTTTTGTGACTCTTTGTGGTTGTTTTTCTTACGCACGTTTCTAGCATGGAGAAGTGTGTTTAACAGCTTCTATTAAGAAACTAATGTAATCCTGTTGAAATGACAGAAACACGATGAAAACATCACAAAAACATCAGAAGAGACCAAAACGCACGTTTCTAGCATGGAGAAATGTGTTGTGATTATACTCAGGTAATGTGATTATACTCAGGTATCGTGATTAAGCTATGCATTAGCAATGAAAGACCATGTCAGATATTGAATAAAAGAGAATTATGTTGTATCTTGTGCTTGGCACGGGTGGGGGCGACATCCTGTTGTAAGGTCAGTCCGAGGTCATGCTGATTGCACAATCAGCACAACATAGTATCCTCTCACAAGGGAGACACCCAAAAGCACACATAAACAAAGATACATTCCTGCAGACTTGACCAATAGGGCTCCCTTAAGGAGAACCCATATAACCTCTGCGCGCCTCTGTTTAAGTGCCTTTTTGGGGACCTCTGAACTAGTCAAGTTCCATTAGGACCGTGCACGTATAACTGTACAGAATGCATTGCTCTATTAGATATTAAAACTGTAATAAATACTTAAAGTGATATAATCTAATTAGGCCTAGAGTGTCTTATTGTGGACAGCCAAGTGGTTTTCTCCAACAGTGTTTAACAGCTTCTATTAAAAAACTAATGTAATCCTGTTGAAATGACAGAAACAAGGTTAAAATATCACAGAAACATCAGAAGACGCCGAAACGCACGTTTCTAGCATGGAGAAGTGTGATTAACAGCTTCTATTAAGAAACTAATGTAATGTGATGTTTTCACCTTTGTTTCTGTCATTTCAACAGGTTTTCATTAGTTTCTTACCTGAGTGACCCAATGGATATGTAATGTCTAAAACAGAGTTGAAATTAACCTGGCTTAACAGTAGGAATCCATTTTAGAGCTGACTGAATGAGAGTAAAATATGCCATCAACAGCCTAAAAAAATGACAATAAAGCTTTACTTTTAAGCCATTAATTTTAGAATCGTACATCAGAAAGCTCTGAAATTACCTGAGAGACACACTGGAGAGGTGATGTCTCCCCGAGACTTGGAATGAAGCTTGCAAAACATCACGATTCCTTTTTAGAGTAGCCTGAAAAAGAGTAAAATATGCCTTTAACAGCCTGAAAAAATGACAATATAGCTTTACTTTTAAGCCATTAATTTTAGAATCGTACATCAGAAAGCTCTTATATTACCTGAGAGACACACTGGATAGGTGATGTCTCCCCGAGACTTGGATTGAAGCTGGTAAAACATCAGGATCTCTTTTCACAGTATCCAGAAAAAGAGTAAAATATGCCTTTACCAGACTGAAAAAGATTTAAAATGTGCCATTAATAAGACATTCAAGGCTTTAATTTTAAAATCCTACATCAGAATGGTCCTAAATTACCTAAGTGACCCAATGGATATGTATTGTCTAACCCAGAGTTGGAATGAACCTGGCTTAACAGTAGGAATTCATTTTAGAGCTGCCTGAATTAAGAGTAAAATATGCCGTTAACAGCCTGAAAAAATGACAATATAGCTTTCCTTTTAAGCCCTTAATTTTAAAGTCGTACATCAGAAAGCTCTGATATTACCTGAGAGACAAACTGGATAGGTGATGTCTCCCCCAGACTTGGAATGAAGCTGGCATAACAGGATTCCTTTTTAGAGAAGACTGAATAAGAGTAAAATATGCCTTTAACAGCCTGAAAAAGATTTAAAATATACCATTAATATGACATTCTGTTATGGCGGAATGGAGGACCCAAATGCAGAAAACAGGCGGGCAGGCAAGGGAAGTTTCAACAGGATTTATTGCACAGTCCAAAAACACAGGGAAAAGGCTACGTCCAAAAACAAGAAAATCCAAAACACAAAAAGTCCCAAGGCTAACGAGGAAGGAATCCAAAAACAGGTCCGGGGAAAATAAGGGTAAAAAAACAGGAAATAAACACAGGGAACAACTCACGGGGACGACGATCACGCAGACTGTCATATGTAGGCGAGACAAAGAACTGGAAGGATCTGACAAGGGACAAAGGAAACACAGGGGTTAAATACAAGGGGCAACAAGGTAATGGGGAACAGGTGAGACGTCAGGTGAATCACATTAGGGCGGGGCAGGACAATCAGACAAACAAAGCAAAGCTAAACAAGACAAGACAAGACAAGACAGGAAACAAGACTACCACAATAAAACAGGAAGCAGATAAAACATACACAGGGGAACACAAGACAGGACCAGGGAAACAACTTAGAGAAAAACACAAAGAGACCAAGGAAAGGGGAAAACCAACCCCAACCCACAACAGGACCCCCTCCCAAGACAGATGTAAAAAAAAAAACCAAAGATCATAAAACAACCCTAAGAGGGCGAACCACAGACCGGAGAGAGGGGGACCGAGGACCTGGGGAGCTAGGGCACAGGGAAGCGGGGCCAAAGGGCGCTAGGGAAAAAGACAAAGGGGACAGAAGAACACAGGGAGCAAAGGCACAGGGACACGAGGGCTCCGGGGACCAGAGACAGAGGAGACCGAGGAGCACAGGGAACAGAGGCACAGGGGGCTAGAGAGGAGGAGGCGAGAGAAGGAAACAGGTGAGGAGATAACGGAGGGGACGAGAGAGGGAGACGAAGGAGGCTAGGAATCAAGGCAAAGAGGAGGGCGAAGGACGGGGGCAAAGAGGAGGGCGAAGGACGGGACCAAGGAGCACAGGGAAACAAAGGCACAAGGGAGCAAGGAGACGAGGGAGGAGAGGTGACAAAACGAGAGGGGAAACTAGATGGACAGAGGAGACAAGACGAAGAGAGGAGACAGAAAAAGCAGGAAACAGGACGAGAGGGGCAACATGACGAGACAAAGGAGAAGAGGAGACGAGGCAAAAGGGACAAGGAGACAGGCCAGGGGCGAAAGAGGGGACGAGAGAAGGGCACGAGGAAAGAGGGTGCAAGGATGGAGGGCACAAAAAAGTCCCGAAAAGGCTGGAGACGGGTGGCTAGAGGAGAGGAAACAAAGGAGGGACTGGGGATAGGGAACACAGAAGGGAGAGAGGGTTGGAGAGACAGAGGGCGAGGCTGACTGAGGCAGAGAAGACAGAGAATGACACAGAGAGAGAGAGTCAAAGAGAGACAACGGGATGACAAAACACTGAGAGCCAGACAGGCAAAGAGGGAACAAGACAGACAGACACAGTGACCGAGAGGGAGTGACATGGAGAGCAAGGCTGGCAGGAAGAGAAGGAGACAGAGCGTTAGAGACATAGAGACCCACCTCGAAAGAGGGAGAGCGACAGACAACAATCAGAACGAGGGAGAGAGAGAGACAGAGGACAAAACAGACAAAAGGACACAGGGACATACACAGAGACAACAAACAGCAAGAGGTACAGAAAGAATAAGACGGGCAGACACCGGGAGCAACAGAGACAGAGCAACGGAGACGGGGCGAGGGCAGAGAGAAGCGAGGGACAGGAGGAGAGGGACAGAGAAAGGGAGCCGAAAAGCGACCAGGGGCAGGAACAGCGCGGCACGGAGAGGGAGCACAGAGAGAAGGGCGAAGAACTCGGAGAGGCAGAGACGGGCTGGAGAAAACGGAGAGGCACAGGGAGAGTCACCCATATACACAAAGAGAAAAAGGGAGAGATAGGGGCCGTAGGGGACACACAGAAAGGCCGGATGTGTTGGGCGGAGAGACAAAACGCGAGAGAAGATGAGACAAACCAACAGAAACAGGGAGAGGAAGGGACAGAGCGAAGAAGACACACAAGGAGATGGACGGAGATGAGACGGAGAGACAAAACAAAAGGCGGGAAGAGGGGACCAGACGGAAGACCAGGAGATGAAAAAGGCTGGGAGACAAGACGAGAGGAGTGCGACGAACACGGAGAGTCAGACGGACCAACACATGGAGGGACAGGGAGACAAGGCAGAGAGGGAAGCAAGGAAAGAAACAAAGCAACAAGACAGGGGACAGAACGAGAGGTGACCAGCCCAGAGAGAGGGACAGGGCAAGGAGACAAAACGATGGGGACACTGACCCAGGGACAGAGGAGAGACACAGGGAACAGGGCTAGGAGGCACGAGGAAATGCCTGAGTTTCCTCGGAGGGGCGCACGAGGAGCACAGAGAAGCCCACGGAGGGGCGCACTAGGAGCACGAGGAACACGGAAAAGCCCACGGAGGGGCGCACGAGGAGCACGGAGAAGCCCACGGAGGGGCGCACTAGGAGCACGAGGAACACGGAGAAGCCCACGGAGGGGCGCACTGGGAGCACAAGGAACACGGAGAAGCCCACGGAGGGGCGCACTGGGAGCACGAGGAACACGGAGAAGCCCCTGGGGGACCCCGGGAGCCAATGCCCAGGGAGGACAGGAGCCCAGACGCCGGCTGGGGGTCGGAGGTGCTAGACCTCTGGTCAGGGTCGTGAGGGCTGGCCTGTCGGTCCGGAAGTCCGGTTGGCCAGTCCGAGTCAAGGGGTCCGGTCGGCCGGTCAGGGAGTCCGGTCGGCCGGTCAGGGTCAGGGGGTCCGGTCGGTCGGTCAGGGTCAGGGGGGCTGGTCGGCCGGTCAGGGTCAGGGGGGAAAACATCAGGATTCCTTTATAGAGTAGCCTGAATTGGAGTAAAATATGCCATTAACAGCCTGAAAAAATTACAATATAGCTTTACTTTTAAGCCCTTAATTTTAAAATTGTAAATCAAAATGCTCTGATATTACCTAAGAGACACACTGGATAGGTGATGTCTCCCCCAGACTTGGAATGAAGCTGGCATAACAACAGGATTCCTTTGTAGAGAAGACTGAAAAAGAGTAAAAGATGCCTTTAACAGCCGGAAAAAGATTTAAAATATACCATTAATAAGACATTCAAGGCATTCATTTTTAAATCCTACACCAGAATGGTCCTAAATTACCTGAGTGACCCAATGGATATGTATTGTCTAACCCAGAGTTGAAATGAACCTGGCTTAACAGTAGGAATCCATTTTAGAGCTGCCTGAATGAGAGTAAAATATGCTTATAGCAGCCTGAAAAATGTCAATATAGCTTTACTTTTAAGCCCTTAATTTTAAAATTGTACATCAGAATGCTCTGATATTACCTGAGAGACACACTGGATAGATGCTTTCACCCGCAGTCTTGGAATGAAGCTTTTTAAACATTAGGATTCGTTTTTAGAGAAGACTGAAAAAGAGTAAAATATGCCTTTAACAGCCTGAAAAAGATTTAAAATATACCATTAATAAGACAATCAAGGCTTTAATTTTGAAATCCTACATCAGAATGGTCCTAAATTACCTGAGTGACCCAAGGGATATGTATTGTGTAACCCAGTTGGAAGGAACCTGGCTTAAAGGTAGGAATCCATTTTAGAGCTGCCTGAATGAGAGTAAAATATGCCTTTAACAGCCTGAAAAAACTGTCAATATAGCTTTACTTTTAAGCCCTTAATTTTAAAATCGTACATCAGAAAGCTCTGATATTAACTGAGGGACACACTGGATAGGTGATGTCTCCCCCAGACTTGGAATAAAGCTTGCAAAACATTAGGATTCATTTTTAGAGTAGCCTGAATTAGAGTAAAATATGCCATTAACAGCCTGAAAAAATGACAATATAGCTTTACTTTTAAGCCCTTAATTTTAAAATAGTACATCAGAAAGCTCTGATATTACCTGAGAGACACACTGGATAGGTGATTACTCGCCCAGACTTGGAATGAAGCTTGCAAAACATCAGGATTCCTTTTTAGAGAAGACTGAAAAAGAGAAAAATATGCCTTTAACAGCCTGAAAAAGATTTAAAATATACCATTAATAAGACAATCAAGGCTTTAATTTTAAAATCCTACATAAGAATGGTCCTAAATTACCTGAGTGACCCAATGGATATGGATTGTCTAACCCAGAGTTGGAAGGAACCTGGCTTAAAGGTAGGAATCCATTTTAGAGCTGCTTGAATGAGAGTAAAATATGCCTTTAACAGCCTGAAAAAATGTCAATATAGCTTTACTTTTAAGCCCTTAATTTTAAAATCGTACATCAGAAAGCTCTGATATTACCTGAGTGACACACTGGATAGGTGATGTCTCCCCCAGACTTGGAATGAAGCTGGCATAACAACAGGATTCCTTTGTAGAGAAGACTGAAAAAGAGTAAAATATGCCTTTAACAGCCTAAAGAAATGTGAATATTGCTGTACTTTTAAGCCTTTAATTTTAAAATTGTACATCAGAATGCTCTGATATTACATGAGAGGCACAGTGTATAGGGGATGTCTCCCGCAGACATGGAATAAATCTGGTAAAACATTAGGATTTCTTTTTAGAGTAGCCTGAAAAAGAGTAAAATATGCCTTTAACAGCCTGAAAAAGATTTAAAATATACCATTAATAAGGAATCCATTTTAGAGCTGCCTGAAGGAGAGTTAAATATATCTTTAACAGCTTGAAAAAATGTCAATATAGCTTTACTTTTTAGCCCTTAATTTTAAAATTGTACATCAGAAAGCTCTAATATTACCCAAGAGACACACTAGATAGGTGATTACTCCCCCAGACTTGGAATGAAGCTTGCAAAACCTCAGGATTCCTTTTTAGAGGAGACTGAAAAAGAGTAAAATATGCCTTTACCAGCCGGAAAAAGATTTAAAATCTACCATTAATAAGACATTCAAGGCATTAATTTTAAAATCCGACATCAGAATGGTCCTAAATTAACTGAGTGACCCAATGGATATGTGTTCCCTACCAAGAGTTGGAATGAACCTGGCATAACAGTAGGAATCCATTTTAGAGCTGCCTGAATTAGAGTAAAATATGCCGTTAACAGCCTGAAAATGACAATATAGCTTTACTTTTAAGCCCTTAATTTTAAAATCGTACATCAGAAAGCTCTGATATTAACTGAGGGACACACTGGATAGTTGATGTCTCCCCCAGACTTGGAATAAAGCTTTCAAAACATTAGGATTCCTTTTTAGAGTAGCCTGAATTAGAGTAAAATATGCCATTAACAGCCTGAAAAAATGACAATATAGCTTTACTTTTAAGCCCTTAATTTTAAAATAGTACATCAGAAAGCTCTGATATTACCTGAGAGACACACTGGATAGGTGATTACTCGCCCAGACTTGGAATGAAGCTTGCAAAACATCAGGATTCCTTTTTAGAGAAGACTGAAAAAGAGAAAAATATGCCTTTAACAGCCTGAAAAAGATTTAAAATATACCATTAATAAGACAATCAAGGCTTTAATTTTAAAATCCTACATAAGAATGGTCCTAAATTACCTGAGTGACCCAATGGATATGGATTGTCTAACCCAGAGTTGGAAGGAACCTGGCTTAAAGGTAGGAATCCATTTTAGAGCTGCTTGAATGAGAGTAAAATATGCCTTTAACAGCCTGAAAAAATGTCAATATAGCTTTACTTTTAAGCCCTTAATTTTAAAATCGTACATCAGAAAGCTCTGATATTACCTGAGTGACACACTGGATAGGTGATGTCTCCCCCAGACTTGGAATGAAGCTGGCATAACAACAGGATTCCTTTGTAGAGAAGACTGAAAAAGAGTAAAATATGCCTTTAACAGCCTGAAGAAATGTGAATATTGCTGTACTTTTAAGCCTTTAATTTTAAAATTGTACATCAGAATGCTCTGATATTACATGAGAGGCACAGTGTATAGGGGATGTCTCCCGCAGACATGGAATAAATATGGTAAAACATTAGGATTTCTTTTTAGAGTAGCCTGAAAAAGAGTAAAATATGCCTTTAACAGCCTGAAAAAGATTTAAAATATACCATTAATAAGGAATCCATTTTAGAGCTGCCTGAAGGAGAGTTAAATATATCTTTAACAGCCTGAAAAAATGTCAATATAGCTTTACTTTTTAGCCCTTAATTTTAAAATTGTACATCAGAAAGCTCTAATATTACCCAAGAGACACACTAGATAGGTGATTACTCCCCAGACTTGGAATGAAGCTTGCAAAACCTCAGGATTCCTTTTTAGAGGAGACTGAAAAAGTAAAATATGCCTTTACCAGCCGGAAAAGATTTAAAATCTACCATTAATAAGACATTCAAGGCATTAATTTTAAAATCCGACATCAGAATGGTCCTAAATTAACTGAGTGACCCAATGGATATGTGTTCCCTACCAAGAGTTGGAATGAACCTGGCATAACAGTAGGAATCCATTTTAGAGCTGCCTGAATTAGAGTAATATATGCCGTTAACAGCCTGAAAATGACAATATAGCTTTACTTTTAAGCCCTTAATTTTAAAACCGCACATCAGAAAGCTCTGATATTACCTGTGAGACACACTGGATAGGTGATGTCTCCCCCAGACTTGGAATGAAGCTGGCATAACAACAGGATTCCTTTGTAGAGAAGACTGAAATAGAGTGAAATATGCCTTTAACAGCCTGAAAAAGATTTAAAATATACCATTAATAAGACATTCAAGGCTTTAATTTTAAACTCCTACATCAGAATGGTCCTAAATTACCTGAGTGACCCAAGGGATATGTATTGTCTAACCCAGAGTTGGAAGGAACCTGGCTTAAAGGTAGGAATCAATTTTAGACTTGCCTGAATGAGAGTTAAATATGCCTTTAGCAGCCTGAAAAAATGTCAATATAGCTTTACTTTTAAGCCCTTAATTTTAAAATTGCACATTAGAAAGCTTTGATATTACCTTAGAGAAACACTGGATAGGTGATGTCTCCCCCAGACCTGGAATGAAGCTTGCAAAACATCAGCATTCCTTTTTAGAGGAGACTGAAAAAGAGTAAAATATGCCTTTAACAGCCGGAAAAAGATTTAAAATCTACCATTAATAAGACATTCAAGGCATTAATTTTTAAATCCTACATAAGAATGGTCCTAAATTACCTGAGTGACCCAATGGATATGTATTGTCAAACCCAGAGTTGAAATGAACCTGGCTTAACAGTAGGAATCCATTTTAGAGCTGCCTGAATGAGAGTAAAATATGCCTATAGCAGCCTGAAAATGTCAATATAGCTTTACTTTTAAACCCTTAATTTTAAAATTGTACATCAGAAAGCTTTGATATTACCTGAGAGACACCCTGGATAGGTGATGTCTCAACCAGACCTGGAATGAAGCTGGCATAACAACAGGATTCCTTTGTAGAGATGACTGAAAAAGATCAAAATATGCCTTTAACAGCCTGAAAAAGATTTAAAATATACCATTAATAAGACATTCAAGGCTTTAATTTTAAAATCCTACATCAGAATGGTCCTAAATTACCTGAGTGACCCAATGGATATGTATTGTCTAACCCAGAGTTGGAAGGAACCTGGCTTAAAGGTAGGAATCCATTTTAGAGCTGCCTGAATGAGAGTTGAATATGCCTTTAGCAGCCTGAAAAAATCTCAATATAGCTTTACTTTTAAGCCCTTAATTTTAAAATTGTACATTAGAAAGCTTTGATATTACCTTAGAGAAACCCTGGATAGGTGATGTCTCCCCCAGACCTGGAATGAAGCTTGAAAAACATCAGGATTCCTTTTTAGAGTAGCCTGAATTAGAGTAAAATATGCCATTAACAGCCTGAAAAAATGACAATATAGCTTTACTTTAAGCCCTTAATTTTAAAATAGTACTTCAGAAAGCTCTGATATTACCTGAGAGACACACTGGATAGGTGATTACTCCCCCAGACTTGGAATGAAGCTTGCAAAACATAAGGATTCCTTTTTAGAGGAGACTGAAAAAGAGTAAAATATGCCTTTAACAGCCAGAAAAAGATTTAAAATATACCATTAATAAGAAAATCAAGGTATTAATTTTTAAATCCTACATCAGAATGGTCCTAAATTACCTGAGTGACCCAATGGATATGTATTGTCTAACACAGAGTTGAAATTAACTTGGCTTTACAGTAGGTATCCATTTTAGAGCTGCCTGAATGAGAGTAAAATATGCCTTTAACAGTGTCAGGTTCAGGACACTTTATCTTACTAAATAATCATGGTCAAGCAAAGAAACGAGACGCAGAAGGCAAAATGTGCAGTTTAACAGACTTTTGCAAAAGGGGAGAACCGCAGAAGCAACCTTCCTGCCAGCATTGCTTCCACGGAACTGCCACTAGAAAACTAAAAGCAAAGTCTCTTTATTGAAACACACACACACAAAGATTTACATTTGTTGAGTCTAAAGCATCCAGTGTTTGGTTTCAGGGTCAGGTTGCTGGGGCAACCTGCCCTCTGCCTGACCTCGAAACTAACTGACATACTATCTAAAGGATTTACAACAGAGTAGACTTTATGGCGGTGCAAACAGTTTTAAGGAAAACATAGTTGGTTAAATGTGCATATAAGATTATAAAATATAAAGCATACATGAATATACGTTAAGCAAGATATGGATATATGATAAGCATGAAAGTAATGATTATTATATGAATATGAATGTATGAATTTAGCATGCAAGGTATAATATTCTAAGACACTACTACAGAGAATTTGTCTGATAAGAGACTTATAAAAAACGAATTTCTCTGTCATTTCCCTCCTGTTGTACATTTAACAAACATCAGCAATTATCACTCCGGGTTGCGGTTTTCAATAATTACGTCTTTACATGCACTCACAGGATAGGACAGTTTTTACTCTCATTAGGGAGAAGACAAAAAACCCTTTCCGTCAGTTAGAAAGGAAAAATTCCTTCTCGACCCTCCCTTAGGAGCGATCACCCTGTTGGCCAAAATGAGTTCAAAGGTTTATGTGTGCTTTAATACATCATTGTGTGGGCTTGGGACACATTCATCATTACTGATCAGATTTAGTAGAGAGCTGATGAAACTGGACATGTGCATAGTTGGTCAGTTGTATCAGTGTATGAACACAAGGCATCACACATCCCAGCACTATGAAAATTATTACAAGTACTGCTACAAGGGGAGTAACAATTCTAAGCAATAATCCATACCAAGGTCCTGAAGTTAACCAGGAGAGGAAATCTCCGCTAACTACATCATCTGCCTCAGCAGCATCTCTAAGTGCAGTCAAATTAAGAATGGCTTGCTGAATGACACCTGCATCTTTGTCATTATCTGGGATAAAAGTGCAGCACGTAGTACCAATAAGCGCACACACACCACCTTGTGATGCCGTCAACTGGTCTAACACCAGCCTATTTTGTAGGGCGATCAATCTTATAGCGGTTAATTCTTCGCGTATTTTTGACAGGGCTGTTACGGTTGAATTCATGAACAGCCCTACTCGGTAACTGATTATTTCCATTCTCAGCTCAACTTTACCCACCCCTACCCACGGGAAAAGTGCATGCAAAACGTTTTGGCCATCTGACCACAGCTTGTGGTCTTTGGGGACATCCGTTCCCCATACGCTGTCATGGCGTTCAAAAGCACTACGTTTCGCACGTGGATGGTGGCGAAGCGTTACCATGTACGAGTGATCTGCCGGTTCTACTAGAGCGCAACGACCCTCCCAACCCACCGGTAAATCTAGGAACATGTAGGAGCCACACAGCCAATTGACTCCTAGCTGGCCATATGTTCTCAATGCATCAGGGGCCTGGAAATATGGCACACAAGTCGTATTACCTACAAACTTGGTGAAGTCCAATTTGCATACAGTCAATGGCGGGGGCGATTTGCCAATTCAGGGTCTCGTTCAACAGAGTGGGTGTTAAGGCGGAGGGTAGCGCGTGTGGGAAGATGGTGCTGGCGTTGACGGGTTTCGGGACCACCTACGAGTTGTGGGCGGAAATTGGCATACGTGTGCACACATAACAGTTTTTGTGGTTCTCAGATCTGGTTACATATTTAGCATAGCGATACCAAAGGTTCAAATCAAAGGACGAATTGTAAACCACATCATAGTCTTTCATGGCATCGTCGATGAGCATACGGTTTCCGTGCGAAACCTATTGTTGTGGTCCCTTCGTCGCTGTCAGCGACACGCAGAGGACCAGTAGGACAGAACAAACCCATCCCTTTATTTCACCCATAGCTGGAGTATAGAGTCACAGTTGGTTTCTTCTTTCTTCAGCAGACAAAGGTTTTGATACCGTCCGCCCTCCAGCCTATTCGGGGTGTGGGAATGGAATGATCTTTTTACAGTGACTTTGGTGAACCCACGTGGATCGTTCAGCAATCTGTACAGCTGTGGGTGTGGCGATGAGCACGGTGTACGGCCCCTCCCACTTTGGTGATGACCAGCACTTCCTCTTTATCACTTTCGTCAGCACTTGGTCATCTGGCTGGAGTCTCCCCACCTGGGGAGACAGAGGGGGAGAGATAGGCAGATTACATGCACTTTGAACAGTCCTATCTCTAAACACTTTGCACATCCACAAAAGGCTCCTGGATCATCACTTTTCTCTGCCCAGGGGACCCCTTCCCACAAAGGTAAAATAAACGGCCTGCCATGAACCACTTCAAAAGGTGTCAGTCCTGCCGTGTTTGGTGTAATTCTCATGTACACCTCTAATAGGGGAAGACACTCTGGCCATGGCTTTCCTGTCTGATCCATAGTTTTCTTTAGCCTGTTTTTTACTGTGCCATTAGTCCTCTCAACCAATCCGGCTCTTTGGGGGTGGTAGGAACAGTGTCTCTTCAGTTCTATGCCTAGGTGTTGTCCTAGCAATGTTACTGTCTCATTTACAAAATGTGGGCCATTATCACTCCAAATTATTCTTGGGATGCCATACTGGGGTATTACCGTTTTAGCGAGTATTTTGGCTACAGTAATGGCATCTGCTTTTTGTGAGGGTGCTATTATTACCCATTTTGAGAAGGAATCTACCAGGACTAAACAGTACTTGTAAGTACCACTTCGGTTTAGCTCTATGAAATCCATGTGCAGGATCTCGAACGGATGTGACCCTTGTGGCCAATGCCTCTCTTTGGTCTTACATTTCCCTTCGGATTATGTTTGCAACAGATAATGCATCCTCTACAAAAAAATTTTAAGTAAGAATTTAATCCCTTGAAGGTGTAAAACACCTTATTCTGTACCCTTCCCCGCTGTTGGGACATGGCTCTTCGCCATGGCCCAAACCCAGCTACCATACGACACAAATTGTTAGGCAAGCAGGGCTTGTCATCTCTCTGATATAGGCCATCCACACAAGTTGCACCGTCTGACAGCCATACATCTTTCTCGGTTGTGGGGGAGTTGTCTTGCATGTTTTTCAATACTTCTGTAGGGATCGGATTCTGTGGTTCCTCACGAACCGCTAAGAGCTCTGATCTTACAGCTGCTCTCTTAGCTTTCTCATCTGCTGTTGCATTACCTAAACTGACTGGATCTTGTCGCTTAGTATGCGCTGCACACTTGCAAATAGCTAATCTGTGTGGTAATTGAATAGCTTGAAGGTACTTCACTAGCAAGTCTGCATATACAACTGTCTTTCTCTGACTCTCTGTGTGCTGCTCTGAGAGTGTGCGTTCCTGTTCCACAGAAGGAGAGGAGCAGAGAGGGGAGGGGCTCGGGGGCGCGCCTGGCTCTGGCTGACTAGGCTGGTATCTCTGTGTATTTCTGTGACCTTCACTGTGTTTCTCTCCGACTTTATTCTACTGAGGCCAAAAATCTTTCCCTAAAATCCACTGTCTGTACAAATGTTGTGGATGACATTAGCTCTTCTTTTAAGGGAGCAAAAGCTTTTCTTTCCTCCTCATTGTACCATCTTATTTTGTTAGGCGTGTTAGATAAGGTCTTGTAGCTCCCGAGTTTTTAGTGTGTCTAACAATGTGTGGGGGCTCTGGACTGTACTGCTTGTTTCTGTTAAGCCAAATTCAGGAATTCGTTGCGAAGTAGAGACCTTGTTGAAACAAAACAAACAAAAATGTGACAAACCAAAATGACAAGAACTGAACTTCTACACTTCTTCAACTTCTAACTTCTAACTTCACAACGAACAGAGTCACAGAGTGACCCCACAGCTCTGTGCGCATAACACATGACTGCTCCTTATCTCCCGTTCGCCCCAACAGAAACCAGACCATGTTTGGAAAACACTCTAATCTTAAACACACTTCATCCTTCTGTCTTCTGTTTTTCAGGCTTCTAGGAGCCAGAGCTGTCCCTGTGCACCCGCCTAGTGCATCAAAAAAAAAAAAAAAATCAAAACACATACATATAAAAAAAAACAAAAAATGACTGTAGCTGTCATTCAATTTTGGAAGCTAGAAATTTATCTCGTCTGTAGATTGGTTCGGGCATTAACCTACAGTTTGGGTAAGCTGACCGTTGCATATCTCTTGGGGCGCCAGCTTTTTGTTGCCTATTTGCTCATAGTGATAAATTGCAAAGCCATAACATTACTAGCTGTCTCTAGACGACGGAGGCCCTATTCAAGGATCTGTCTTTAGGAGGCACCTATAATGTAGATCCACTTGATGAATGAACAATTAACTAAAAGAAAATCTTGTCTATATGATTTTCCCATTACAGGCTCTAGTTACCTGTCTTATATCTTGAATCAAGCGCCAATTAACCTCATCAGCCTTTTTTACTGAGAAAATTGGTGTATCACATGGCTAGTCGGGACATTCTCTGATTAGTCCTGCTTCTACTAACTCTCTAATTACAGGTGCAATGTCTCTCTCTGCCTCTGGTTTGAGTGGGCATTGTCTCACCCTGGGCTGCCAGTCTGGCCTTGTTTTTGTTTTTGGGCAGCTTTCATCAGGCCTACATAGGCAGGCCCTTTGGTCCATAAACATTAAAGGACCCCTGCTAGGTCCTGTACATCTCTTTCACTCAGACATATGGATGTAAATCATTGGTCAGTTTTGCGTAGGTTGGGTGTGGTAAGCACCTCCCACCCCTGTTGATATCTGTACGTTTCACTGGAGGGGCTGTATGCCAACCCTGGGTCCTCAACTGGCCCTTAATCATCTGCTCTATGAACTTTGAGTGCCACTTCTCCCAAATCTTTCCATCTCATATCATATGTGTTTGCTAGTGAAACGTGTGGCACTTGACTGGAGCAATCTGGTCTTATTTTGGCACTAACACAATAGGTGTCATTTTCAGAAATTGACATAGTGAAATTACTGTTAACAATGCCAAACTATGATGCATGCTGTGACCTGTTGTGTGTCGGTCAATATTATATTACATGCCTAGCAAACTGCCTCCTATAACTCTTGAAATCTTGTTGACCAAGGCTAGCTAGCTCGAGATTTGAATCATAAGCACAGACTGACACAGACCTCTCCACATGTTCCCACTGCAGTCCGGCATTTTAAACTATTTCAACAATGTTTTTACAAATCTAGCGGCTGTTAACGTAATTGTACCTTAATCAAAAAAACAAATTCATATCTACACATATACAACCCCAGGTTTCCTCTGAATGTTCAGCTGTTTGTCTGTATTTGTGACCAAGTTGCTCATGCTCCCTCCATGACTAAGCACCTCAAACTTTTGACTTGTAAAAATAAATACATACTGGAAATAAAATAATTGAAAGTACAAATTCAAATTCCCATTAAAAAACAAAAAATAAACTTAGTCTTCCCATAACAGTGGCAATCCATGTACTCTGGCTCATTCTTCTTGAGCAATTTCAAATATGTATATATATGCATACATATATCTCCATATATATATATACATACACATACACACGTACATGCACCCTTTTTTACTTATTTTTCTTAAATCTAACAATTTTGGAATTAGTATCAACCAACTGTTCTATATTCTTCCATTACTTTTTCCTAATTTCTTTCACTAGCTCTCTGACTCATTGTTTTTTTCTTTTCTTTTACCAATAAGTCCATCTGTAATCTATAGGGATCTGGTCCCAACTCAGTAATCAATGTATGTGATTCGTCAGACACCCTCATATAATTGTGATTGTAAACATGTATACATGCATTACTCCTCATAGAATTTGCTAAGAAATTTTAGCACTACCCATGTTTCAAGAGGTTCTGCGTTCAGAAATTTTAACACATTGCCTCTTCCATGTGTGTAGTCTGTCTCTCAGACAAAATACACACTACTTCTCGCCAAACTCGCTGTTTGCCTACTCTTTACTCTTCAACAACACGTAGCATAATTAACCCCACTGGATCACTTCAGTTTCTATCAGTCAGACCATGAAAACATCATTGCCTTAATTTAGATGTCACCAATGTGCAGATTCGATTCACAACAGGTTCTGCTCACCTTTATTTAGGGGCCCCAGGCTCCGTTGTTTCCTGTTCTGACTGTTCCCATCCAATTTTTCAATCAATCCAATCCAATGTTCAATTTTTAGTGAATCCCCCATTTTCAGATTTGATTTATGCTTGGTTTTCGTTATATTCCAAATAAAAAGGCGCAAACAGAGAACAAGGGAAAAAATTGTCTCTGTAGTTTCCCTTATCAGTCTCTGTCTCTCTTTTGCCTGCCTGCTTCCTCCACATTCCTGCAGCACACAGCTCTCTCTGTATCCCCCGTCTCTTTTTCTCCTTAATAGCAACTCTCTCCTCCACCTGTAATCGCTCTAATAAACTAGTAACAGACGTCATTCTAAATTTACAATCAAAGCCATATTTCTTCGTCCAATTTTTCACAAATTCCACACTTCCTGGGAAGTTTTTTTTCCATGAATTTTACGTCTTTAGGAACGGCTGTACTCTGATTTTGACCCATCCTGCTCTATTCAAATCACACAATTTCCACACTAAAACACTGCGACAATAAAACTTCACAATATTACGCTGCGCTACACCAACCTGTGTCCCTGTCCTAGGCAAAGTCTCACAAAGAACCACAAGTTATCACAATAAACCGCTGTGCAGCAACACTCTTATTGTCTCTCAGTGAAAAATAGGCTAACAACAAACAAAAAGTGATGACAAACAATACACTAACCCGCTGCGTGCAGACACACAGCGCTTCCGACGGACAACCGCTGTGACAAACACACACGGCGTGTCGGGCAACAACAACAGTAAAACACAACATAGAACACAAAACACAAAATAGCAAACAGTGCACTGCAACAATATACAAACAAACACTGCCCCGCTGTGAGAAGACATACACAGCGCTTCCGACTGACCACCGCTGTGACAAACACACACACGGCGTGTCGGGAAACAAAAAGCCGGTGATCACCCTTGCCGAACTCCCGAACCCAATCAGGATGGCATTCTAGACACCCGGTCTCCCCGCACGAGGAAACGTGTCGCTCGGACGTCCCGGAACTTATCAGAACCAACTGATAAGCTCCCGTTTTACGCCTAGCTATGTCCCAGACGGGAAAGTATTAATCAATGACAACCTGGCTTCGAGCCTTTATCTGCCCCTAGTATCCACAACAAACACTCAATAAAGTCCCAGACCGTAAGACACACAGCCGTTACGTCAAGCTTTTGTCCACAACAAAGACTCAATAAAGTCCCAGACCGTAAGACACACAGCCGTTACGTCAAGCTTTTGTCCACAACAAAGACTCAATAAAGTCCCAGACCGTAAGACACACAGCCGTTACGTCAAGCTTTTGTCCACAACAAATCACTCATTAAAGTCCCAGACCGTAAGACACACAGCCGTTACGTCAAGCTTTCGTCTGTGCACACAGGTAAACAGAATAACAGACTCAATAAAGTCGGGCTATAATCAATAACACTTTCAAATTTGCCACTTCCAAAGTATAAATTTTAGCTTGCAAAAACGTGCACCACACTTTTTTTCATGAGAAACTCAGAACTGCCACACTCACCGTGTCTGTCCGCTGCTCGACCATGGGGAGTCGTCACCAAGGGCGCAGGGCAGCACCGGACCAACCTATGGCCCCGTCCCGCGAAGAGGTGGACGGCTGTTAACAGATCATCTGGCCTTGATCGGGCGCGGTCCTGGACTCCTCAGCTGTTGACTCCCGGGTTTCGGCACCAGAAAATGTCAAGTTCAGGACACTTTATCTTACTAAATAACCATGGTCAAGCAAAGAAACGAGACGCAGACGGCAAAATGTGCAGTTTAACAGACTTTTGCAAAAGGGGAGAACCGCAGAAGCAACCTTCCTGCCAGCATTGCTTCCACGGAACTGCCACTAGAAAACTAAAAGCAAATTCTCTTTATTGAAACACACACACACAAAGATTTACAGTTGTTGAGTCTAAAGCATCTGGTGTTTGGTTTCAGGGTCAGGTTGCTGGGGCAACCTGCCCTCTGCCTGACCTCGAAACTAACTGACATACTATCTAAAGGATTTACAACAGAGTAGACTTTATGGCGGTGCGAACAGTTTTAAGGAAAACATAGTTAGTTAAATGTACATATAAGATTATAAAATATAAAGCATACATGAATATACGTTAAGCAAGATATGGATATATGATAAGCATGAAAGTAATGATTATTATATGAATATGAATGTATGAATTTAGCATGCAAGGAATAATATTCTAAGACACTACTACAGAGAATTTGTCTGATAAGGGACTTATAAAAAACGAATTTCTCTGTCAAACAGCCTGAAAAAGATGACAATATAGCTTTACTTTTAAGCCCTTACTTTTACAATTGTACATCAGAATGCTCTGATATTACCTGAGGGACACACTGGATAGGTAATTTCTCCCGCAGACTTGGAATGAAGCTGGTAAAACATTAGGATTTTTCTTTAGAGAAGACTGAAAAAGACTAAAATATGCCTTTAACAGCCTGAAAAAGATTTAAAATATACCATTAATAAGACATTCAAGGCTTTAATTTTAAAATCCTACATCAGAATGGTCTTACATTACCTGAGTGACCCAATGGATATGTATTTTCTAACCCAGAGTTGGAATGAACCTGGCTTAACAGTAGGAATCCATTTTAGAGCTGCCTGAATGAGAGTAAAATATGCCTTTAACAGCCTGAAAAAATGTCAATATAGCTTTACTTTTAAGACCTTAATTTTAAAATCGTACATCAGAAAGCTCTGATATTACCTGAGAGACACATTGGATAGGTGATTTCTCCCCCAGACTTGGAATGAAGCTTGCAAAACATCAGGATTCCTTTTTAGAGTACACTGAAAAAGAGTTAAATATGCCTTTAACATCCTAAAAAGATATAAAATATACCATTAATAAGACATTCCATTTTAGAGCTGCCTGAAGGAAAGTAAAATATGCCTTTAACAGCCTGAAAAAATGTGAATATTAATTTTAAAATTGTACATCAGAAAGCTCTAATATTACCAAAGAGACACACTGGATAGGTGATTACTCCCCCAGACTTGGAATGAAGCTTGCAAAACCTCAGGATTCCTTTTTAGAGTTGCCTGAAAAAGAGTAAAATATGCCTTTAACAGCCTGAAAAAGATTTAAAATATACCATTAATAAAACATTCAAGGCTTCAATTTTAAAATCCTACATCAGAATGGTCCTAAATTACCTGAGTGATCCAATGGATATGTATTGTCCAACCCAGAGTTGGAATTAACCTGGCTTAACAGTAGGAATCCATTTTAGAGCTGCCTGAATGAGAGTTAAATATGCCTTTAACAGCCTGAAAAAATGTCAATATAGATTTACTTTTAAGCCTTTAATTTTAATATTGTACATCAGAAAGCTCTAATATTACCCAAGAGACACACTGGATAGGTGATTACTCCCCCAGACTTGGAATGAAGCTTGCAAAACCTCAGGATTCCTTTTTAGAGAAGACTGAAAAAGAGTAAAATATGCCTTTGACAGCCTAAAATAAATTTAAAATATACCATTAATAAGACATTCAAGGCTTTAATTTTACAATCCTAAATCAGAATGGTCCTAAATTACCTGAGTCACCCAATGGATATGTATTATCTAAGCCAGAGTTGGAATAAACCTGGCTTAACAGTAGGAATCCATTTTAGAGCTGCCTGAAGGAGAGTTAAATATGCCTTTAACAGCCTGAAAAAGATTTAAAATATACCATTAATAAGACATTCAAGGCTTTAATTTTAAAATCCTACATCAGAATGGTCCTAACTTACCTGAGTGACCCAATGGATATGTATTGTCTAACCCAGAGTTGGAATTAACCTGGCTTAACAGTATTAATCAATTTTAGAGCTGCCTGAAGGAGAATTAAATATGCCTTTAACAGCCTGACAAAATGTCAGTGTGTCTCTCAGGTAATATCATAGCTTTCTGATGTACGATCTTAAAATTAAGGGCTTAGGATCCACTATGGGGCGCGTTATGGAGTAGACCTGCGAGTCACGATGTCCCATTTTTTTCCGCTAAAATATAATTAATATTCTGCACAATTTGAGATAAGAAGGCCTACAGGAGGTCTACAGGATAAGCATCATCAGTTCTTGCCAAAATGCCTCCAAAATCCGCTGCAAAGTCAGTGCAACAAACTATTCAGGAGTTGGAGGCTAACCAGGCTACATCCGCTAGCAAGGTAGCTATTGAAGCGAGCACACTGCAGGCCTTCCGTGACATCGTGAAGGAAGTTATTAAAGAAGCTGATAGTCTGCGGGAAGAAATCAAGCGATCTGTTGACTCCATAGCAACGACACTTGGTGAATGCCAGGAGAAGATACGTGAACATGTCGATAAACTGAGCAACCAGGATGCGCGCTTACTGGCTATGGAGGCCCGGTTTACGGAGTTGAGCAACAAGCATGATAAACTACTGCTAAAGGTGGATGATCTGGAGAATAGAGGAAGGCGGTGTAACCTTCGCATACTGGGGATACCTGAAGGATTAGAAAAGGGGAACCCGACCAGATTCATTCGGTTTGCTGCACGAAGTCCTTGGTGGTCCCAATGATTTGGAGAAACACCCGGTCCTGGACAGAGCTCATCGGATGGCGGCAACCCCGAAACCCGCGGAGGTAGGACGACCACGGCCATTCATTCTGTGCGTTCATTATTACCAGGAGAAGGAGTTGATTCAGTGCCTTGCTAGAGAGAAAGGTCAATTGGAGGATTTCAAGGAAAGCAGATCTTCATTTTCCCGGATTATAGCGCCGATCTGAGCAGAGGGAGCGCTTCGGGGAAAAGGAATACGCTACAGGCTTTATCCAGCCCAATTCCAAATTACGCTCAACGGGGTAACACAGGTATTTGACTCTCCTCAAGATGCAAAAGTCTGTCTCCAGATCTCCGAGTGATGAGTGTTTACGTTAAAACATGGCTCCAACTGTTTCTCGTTATTGGAAAACCGTTTGGAAGAGCTAAAAACTCCTGATAGGTTCATGTTTACATTGGGCATGAATACGCCGTTGAGCCTCTGACAGGCTCTTATGTATGTCAATATTATTTAGCCTACAGACTCTTAGCATAATTTGCTCTGCTATATATTTGAATTGCATAAGGCATTTTTTCGTTTGCTTGCTGTTCGAGTTACTCCCTGCTTGTTGTCACGGGAGGTGGGTTTGTTTCCCTTTCCCATACACCACAGTGTTCTTTTTAGTACATTGCTGCCTGGTATTGACCTCCCTTGTTAGGTTTAAACATTTTTCATATATTTATTCAAACATTTTCTTTCTTTGTTCTTCTTTTAAAATTAATCCCGGCCTGTATTGTGTGTATATTTTTATATATGTACATGAACGCATGTATACACTTCCTATAGTGATATAATTCAGGCTAGTTGTGCAGATTATTTCTGCCTTCTTATTTTCATAGTAGTGGGACTTCGGTGTGATGAATGGATCTCATAGAGGAAGTAGAGAAGCTTAAGGGATGTGGTGTTTGTCATTTGGGGACGGCACTAAGGGTGGGGGTTTATATGTTTATATGTTTGCTTGTTTCTGTGTTTTTGTTAGTTTTTTTTGGACATATCATTTTTGATTGCAGTTGGGCAGTGTTTGGTTTATGTAATTGTCATGGCTTGCAATATTTGCTTTTTTGGATTCATTGATGACCACCGCTTCCGATAATTCCTTCTCTTCAGTACATAATTGCTGCCAAGTTAACCTCATAAGCTGGTATGTAAGGGGGATGAATCACCCAATAAAATGTAACAAGGTACTTTCTCATCTTGTTCACCTCAGAGGGAATATAGTGTTTCTTCAAGAAACACACCTCAAAAATTCAGATCAGAAAAAATTAAAAAGGAGTTGGGTTGGGCAAATTTTCCATTCTAAATTTAACACTAGAGGCAGAGGCACAGCAATTTTTATAGAAAAAAACACCCCATTTATAGTATCGGATACAATAGCTGATCCTAATGGTCGATATATAATAGTGATTGGTTCATTATTTAATACCCCATTTATCTTGGTGAATGTGTACGCCCCTAATTGGGACGATCACAGATTTTTTATGGATTTACTTAATTCACTACCCCAGGTGGACAGTCATCATTTGATATTTGGAGGAGATATGAATACAGTTATGGATTCTGTGCTAGATCGCTCCTCAACAAAGCATTTTTCAACTTCAAAATCCACACAGGTTTTAAAGTCGTTTTTCCAGGTATATGGAGCTGTGGATATCAGGCATTTTCTTAACCCCACAACTAAACAATATTCCTTTTTTTCAGCGGTACATCAAACCTATTCCTATATTGATTACTTTTTTGTTGATAAAAAAATTCTTCATAAGATTAAGGCATGTAACTATAGCAGCATAGTTGTGTCTGATCATAGCCTACTCATTTTAAAACTTCAGTTTCCGGATGAACCCCATATATATGCCTGGAGGATCAACCCTCTTCTATTATCTGGCAATGCATTTGTAGAATACATCTCTAAACAAATTGATCTATTTCTGGAAACAAATATCACTCCTGACATGATGTATAGCACTGTCTAGGAGACTTTAAAAGCTTTCCTTCGAGGTCATATTATATCTTATTGTTCCCATGACAAAAGAAGGAGGAAAAAATGCATAGCTGAACTGATCGGCTTAATAGCACAGTTGGACAGCCAACATTCTAGAAATCCTTCACCAGACCTATATAAACAGAGAATGATGTTGCAAACTGAATTCAATTTGATTTCAACTCAACATGCTGAGCGTATGATCCACAACTCTAGAAGATTGTGGTATGAGCATGGGGAAAAATCATGTAAAATGTTAGCACATCAATTACGTAAATCAGAAGCAGCGCACTTAATATCTGCAATCAGAACGCAAGATGGTCATATTACAACTAACTCTCAGAAGATAAATGAGAGTTTTCATTCATTTTATTTAGGACTCTATCAGTCAGAATCCTTACATTTGCCGAAGTTGTTTGACATGCGGGAGATGTCCCTCAATACTGAAAGCCTTCCACATACAATACGACAGGCAACAGTATCACTGCTTCTTAAACCAAACAAGGATCCTTTAAATTGTTCGCCTTATCGGCCTATATCATTGTTAAATGTAGATTTTAAAATATTGTCTAAATTGCTTGCTATTCAGCATTTACTATCACTGATAGCCCCTGATCAAACTGGATTCATTAAGGGCAGGTACGGCTTATTCAACTTGCGTCGTTTTTTAAACATATTGCAAACACAATCTACAGCAACTCCAGAAATAGCTTTGTCACTTGACGCAGAGAAGGCGTTTGACAGAGTGGAGTGGGACTACTTGTTTTATATTCTCAATAAATTTGGTTTTGGGCCTAAATTTATCTCATGGGTTCAATTACTTTACACCTCTCCATTGGCTCGTGTAAAAACAAATTCTCTTTATTCCCCTTACTTTCCACTCCATTGCGGTACTAGACAGGGATGCCCCCTATCACCCCTTCTTTTTGTTTTATCAATTGAGCCCTTAGCTATTAAACTAAGAGCAGAAAATAAGGTTAGAGGCATCTTTAGAACTGGCCCTGAGCATAGGTTCTCATTATATGCTGATGACCTCCTGCTATATATACATTTCTATTGTTAAACGCTATTCAAATGCTGTTGCTTTTGCCTCTTTACTTGTGCGACGTTTAATACTTGTGACTTGGAAAAAAGAAACTCCCCCTACTCATGATCAGTGGATTGTTGACCTTAAGAGGTTTCTATACATGGAAAAAATGAGAAGTACACTAATTGGCTCATTGACTAAATTTAACAAATCTTGGCAGCCATTCTAGAAATATATGGAAGCTTTCAAAATGAGCACCATGCCATAGTTAGGTACGCCGGCCATGACTCTAATGTAATTATGTAACTGCCGTTACTCTAGTTATATATATATATATATATATTTTTTTCTTTTTTTTTTGTTTTGTATATAGTGTGTTTTATCTATCTATATAGTTATTGTTTTGCTTATTGGGATTCTGATAAGATGCACAGCCAAGAATACATATTGTATTTATCAATGTCATATGCTGTCAAAAATTATAAATAAAATTGTAAAAAAAAAAGAAAAGAATTAAGGGCTTAAAAGTAAAGCTATATTGTAATTTTTCAGGCTGTTAAAGGCATATTTTACTCTCATTCAGGCAGCTCTAAAATGGATTCCTACTGTTAAGCCAGGTTAAATTCAACTATGTGTTAGAAAATACATATCCATTAGGTCACTCAGGTAATTTAGGACCATTCTGATGTAGGATTTTAAAATTAAAGCCTTGAATGTCTCATTAATGGTATATTTTAAATCTTTTTCAGGCTGTTAAAGGCATATTTAACTACATTCAGGCAGCTCTAAAATGAATTCCTACTTTTAAGCCAGGTTCAATCCAACTCTGGCTTAGAGAATACATATCCATTGGGTGACTCAGGTAATATAGGACCATTCTGATGTAGGATTTTAAAATTAAAGCCTTGAATGTCTTATTAATGGTACATTTTAAATCTTTTTCAGGTTGTTAAAGGCATATTTTGCTATTTTTCAGCATACTGTGAAAAGAGATCCTGATGTTTGCCAGCTTCATTCCAAGTCTGCGGGAGACATCACCTATCCATTGTGTCTCTCAGGTAATATCAGAGCATTCTGATGTACGATTTTAAAATGAAGGGCTTAAAAGTAAAGCTATATTGTCATTTTTTCAGGCTGTTAACAGCATATTTTACTCTAATTCAGGCAACTCTAAAATGGATTCCTACTGTTAAGCCAGGTTCATTCCAAATCTGGGTTAGAGAACACATATCCATTGGGTCACTCACGTAATTTAGGACCATTCTGATGTAGGAGTTTAAAAATAAAGCCTTGAATGTCTTATTAATGGTAAATTTTAAATCTTTTTCAGGCTGTTAAAGGCATATTTTACTCTTTTTCAGGCTACTCTAAGAAGGAATCCTGATGTTTTGCAAGTTTCTTTCCAAGTCTGTGGGAGACATCACCTACCCAGTGTGTCTCTCAGGTAATATCAGAGCTTTCTGATGTACGATTTTAAAATGAAGGGCTTAAAAGTAAAGCTATATTGTCATTTTTTCAGGCTGTTACCTTCATATTTTACTCTAATTCAGTCAGCTCTAAAATGGATTCCTACTGTTAAGCCAGGTTCATTTCAACTCTGGGTTAGATAACACATATCCATTGGGTCACTCAGGTAATTTAGGACCATTCTGATTCAGGATTTTAAAATTAAAGCCTTGAATGTCTTGTTAATGGTATATTTTAAATCTTTTTCAGGCTGTTAAAGGCATATTTTACTCTTTTTCAGTCTACTCTAAAACGGAATCCTGATGTGTTGCAAGCTTCATTCCAAGTCTGGGGGAGAAATCACCTATCCAGTGTGCCTCTCAGGTAATATCAGAGATTTCTGATGTATGATTTTAAAATTAAGGGCTTAAAAGTAAAGCTATATTGTCATTTTTTCAGGCTGTTAACGGCATATTTTACTCTCATTCAGGCAGCTCTAAAATGGATTCCTACTGTTAAGCCAGGTTCATTCCTCCACCGGGTTTGAGAATACATATCCATTGTGTCACTCAGGTAATTTAGGACCATGCTGATGCAGGATTTTAAAATTAAAGCCTTGAATGTCTTATTAATGGTATATTTTATATCTTTTTAGGATGTTAAAGGCATATTTAACTCTTTTTCAGTGTACTCTAAAAAGGAATCCTGATGTTTTGCAAGCTTCATTCCAAGTCTGGGGGAGAAATCACCTATCCAATGTGTCGCTAAGGTAATATCAGAGCTTTCTGATGTACGATTTTAAAATTAAGGGGTTAAAAGTAAAGCTATATTGTCATTTTTTCAAGCTGTTAACGGCATATTTTACTCTCATTCAGGCAGCTCTAAAATGGATTCCCACTGTTAAGCCAGGTTCATTCCACCTCTAGGTTAGAGAATACATATCCGTTGGTTCACTCAGGTTTATTTAGGACCATGCTGATGTAGGATTTTAAAATTAAGGGCTTAAAAGTAAAGCTATATTATCATTTTTTCAGGCTGTTAAAGGCATATTTTACTCTCATTCGGGCAGCTCTAAAATGGATTCCTACTGTTAAGCCAGGTTCATTCCAACTCTGGGTTAGACAATACATATCCATTGGGTCACTCAGGTAATTTAGGACCATTCTGATGTAGGATTTTAAAATTAAAGCCTTGAATGTCTTATTAATGGCATATTTTAAATCTATTTCAGGCTGTTAAAGGCATATTTTACTCTTTTTCAGGCTACTCTAAAAAGGAATCCTGATGATTTGCAAGCTTTATACCAAGTCTGTGGGAGACATCACCTATCTAGAGTTTCTCTCAGGTAATATCAGATTTTTCCGATGTACGATTTTAAAATTAAGGGATTAAAAGTAAAGCTATATTGTCATTTATTCAGGCTGTTAACGGCATATTTTACTCTCATTCAGGCAGCTCTAAAATGGATTCCTACTGTTAAGCCAGTTTCATTCCACCTCCGGGTTAGACAATACATATCCATTGCGTCACTCAGGTAATGTAGGACCATTCTGATGTAGGATTTTAAAATTAAAGCCTTGAATGTCTTATTAATGACATATTTTAAATCTATTTCAGGCTGTTAACGGCATATTTTACTCTTTTTCAGGCTACTATAAAAAGGATTCCTGATGATTTGCAAGCTTCATTCCAAGTCTGTGGGAGATTTCACCTATCTAGAGTGTCTCTCAGGTAATATCAGAGCTTTCTGATGTACGGTTTTAAAATTAAGGGCTTAAAAGTAAAGCTATATTGATATATTTTCAGGCTGTTAATGCATATTTAACTCTCCTTCATGCAGCTCAAAAATGGATTCCTACTGTTAAGCCAGGTTAATTTAAACTCTGTCTTAGACAATACATATCCTTTGGTTCACTCAGGTAATTTAGGACCATGCTGATGTAGGATTTTAAAATTAAGGGTTTAAAAGTAAAGCTATATTGTCATTTTTTCAGGCTGTTAAAGGCATATTTCACTCTCATTCGGGCAGCTCTAAAACGGATTCCTACTGTTAAGCCAGGTTCATTCCAACTCTGGGTTAGACAATACATATCCATTGGGTCACTCAGGTAATTTAGGACCATTCTGATGTAGGATTTTAAAATTAAAGCCTTGAATGTCTTATTAATGGCATTTTTTAAATCTATTTCAGGCTGTTAAAGGCATATTTTACTCTTTTTCAAGCTACTCTAAAAAGGAATCCTGATGAGTTGCAAGCTTCATTCCAAGTCTGTGGGAGATATCACCTATCTAGAGTGTCTCTCAGGTAATATCAGAGCTTTCTAATGTACGATTTTAAAATTAAGGGCTTAAAAGTAAAGCTATATTGTCATTTATTCAGGTTGTTAATGGCATATTTTACTCTCATTCAGGCAGCTCTAAAATGGATTCCTAATGTTAAGTCAGTTTCATTCCACCTCCGGGTTAGACAATACATATCCATTACGTCACTCAGGTAATGTAGGACCATTCTGATGTATGATTTTAAAATTAAGGGCTTAAAAGTAAAGCTATATTGTAATTTTTTGAGGCTGTTGACGGCATTTTTTACTCTCATTCAGGCAGCTCTAAAATGGATTCCTACTGTTAAGCCAGGTTCATTCCTCCTCCGGGTTTGAGAATACATATCCATTGGGTCACTCAGGTAATTTAGGACCATGCTGATGTAGGATTTTAAAATTAAAGCCTTGAATGTCTTATTAATGGTATATTTTATATCTTTTTAGGATGTTAAAGGCATATTTAACTCTTTTTCAGTGTACTCTAAAAAGGAATCCTGATGTTTTGCAAGCTTCATTCCAAGTCTGGGGGAGAAATCACCTATCCAATGTGTCGCTCAGTTAATATCATAGCTTTCTGATGTACGATTTTAAAATTAAGGGGTTAAAAGTAAAGCTATATTGTCATTTTTTCAAGCTGTTAACGGCATATTTTACTCTCATTCAGGCAGCTCTAAAATGGATTCCCACTGTTAAGCCTGGTTCATTCCACCTCAAGGTTAGAGAATACATATCCGTTGGTTCACTCAGGTTTATTTAGGACCATGCTGATGTAGGATTTTAAAATTAAGGGCTTAAAAGTAAAGCTATATTATCATTTTTTCAGGCTGTTAAAGGCATATTTTACTCTTTTTCAGGCTACTCTAAGAAGGATTCCTGATGTTTTGCAAGTTTCTTTCCAAGTCTGTGGGAGACATCACCTACCCAGTGTGTCTCTCAGGTAATATCAGAGCTTTCTGATGTACGATTTTAAAATTAAGGGCTTAAAAGTAAAGCTATATTGTCATTTTTTCAGGCTGTTACCTTCATATTTTACTCTAATTCAGTCAGCTCTAAAATGGATTCCTACTGTTAAGCCAGGTTCATTTCAACTCTGGGTTAGAGAACACATCCATTGGGTCACTCAGGTAATTTAGGACCATTCTGATTCAGGATTTTAAAATTAAAGCCTTGAATGTCTTATTAATGGTATATTTTAAATCTTTTTCAGGCTGTTAAAGGCATATTTTACTCTTTTTCAGGCTACTGTAAAAAGGAATCCTGATGTTTTGCAAGCTTCTTTCCAAGTCTGTGGGAGACATCACCTACCCAGTGTGTCGCTCAGGTAATATCAGAGCTTTCTGATGTACAATTTTAAAATTAAGGGCTTAAAAGTAAAGCTATATTGTCATTTTTTCAGACTGTTAACGGCATATTTTACTCTAATTCAGGCAGCTCTAAAATGGAATCCTACTGTTAAGCCAGGTTCATTTCAACTCTGGGTTAGAGAAGACATATCCATTGGGTCACTCAGGTAATTTAGGACCATTCTGATTCAGGATTTTAAAATTAAAGCCTTGAATGTCTTATTAATGGTATATTTTAAATCTTTTTCAGGCTGTTAAAGGCATATTTTACTCTTTTTCAGGCTACTCTAAAAATAAATCCTAATGTTTTACCAGATTTATTCCAAGTCTTCGGGAGACATCGCCTATCCACTGTGTCTCTCAGGTAATATCAGAGCATTCTGATGTACGATTTCAAAATTAAGGGCGTAAAAGTAAATCTATATTGTCATTTTTTCAGGCTGTTAACAGCATATTTTACTCTAATTCAGGCAACTCTAAAATGGATTCCTACTGTTAAGCCAGGTTCATTCCAAATCTGGGTTAGAGAACACATATCCATTGGGTCACTCACGTAATTTAGGACCATTCTGATGTAGGAGTTTAAAAATAAAGCCTTGAATGTCTTATTAATGGTAAATTTTAAATCTTTTTCAGGCTGTTAAAGGCATATTTTACTCTTTTTCAGGCTACTCTAAGAAGGAATCCTGATGTTTTGCAAGTTTCTTTCCAAGTCTGTGGGAGACATCACCTACCCAGTGTGTCTCTCAGGTAATATCAGAGCTTTCTGATGTACGATTTTAAAATTAAGGGCTTAAAAGTAAAGCTATATTGTCATTTTTTCAGGCTGTTACCTTCATATTTTACTCTAATTCAGTCAGCTCTAAAATGGATTCCTACTGTTAAGCCAGGTTCATTTCAACTCTGGGTTAGAGAACACATATCCATTGGGTCACTCAGGTAATTTAGGACCATTCTGATTCAGGATTTTAAAATTAAAGCCTTGAATGTCTTATTAATGGTATATTTTAAATCTTTTTCAGGCTGTTAAAGGCATATTTTACTCTTTTTCAAGCTACTCTAAAAATAAATCCTAATGTTTTACCAGATTTATTCCAAGTCTCCGGGAGACATCACCTATCCACTGTGTCTCTCAGGTAATATCAGAGCATTCTGATGTACGATTTCAAAATTAAGGGCGTAAAAGTAAATCTATATTGTCATTTTTTCAGGCAGTTAACAGCATATTTTACTCTAATTCAGGCAACTCTAAAATGGATTCCTACTGTTAAGCCAGGTTCATTCCAAATCTGGGTTAGAGAACACATATCCATTGGGTCACTCACGTAATTTAGGACCATTCTGATGTAGGAGTTTAAAAATAAAGCCTTGAATGTCTTATTAATGGTAAATTTTAAATCTTTTTCAGGCTGTTAAAGGCATATTTTACTCTTTTTCAGGCTACTCTAAAAAGGAATCCTGATGTTTTGCAAGCTTCTTTCCAAGTCTGTGGGAGACATCACCTAACCAGTGTGTCTCTCAGGTAATATCAGAGCTTTCTAATGTACGATTTTAAAATTAAGGGCTTAAAATTAAAGCTATATTGTCATTTATTCAGGTTGTTAATGGCATATTTTACTCTAATTCAGTCAGCTCTAAAATGGATTCTTACTGTTAAGCCAGTTTCATTCCACCTCCGGGTTAGACAATACATATCCATTTCGTCACTCAGGTAATGTAGGACCATTCTGATGTAGGATTTTAAAATTAAGGGCTTAAAAGTAAAGCTATATTATCATTTTTTCAGGCTGTTAACGGCATATTTTACTCTAACTCAGGCAGCTCTAAAATGGATTCCTACTGTTAAGCCAGGTTAATTTCAACTCTATGTTAGACAATACGTATCCATTAGGTCACGCAGGTAATTTACAACCATTCTGATGTAGGATTTTAAAATTAAAGCCTTGAATGTCTTATTAGTGGTATATTTTAAATCTTTTTCAGGCTGTTAAAGGCATATTTTACTCTTTTTCAGGCCACTCTAAAAAGGAATCCTGATGGTGTGCAAGTTTCATTCCAAGTCTGTGGGAGACATCACCTATCCAGTGTGTCTCTCAGGTAATATCAAAGCTTTCGTATGTACGGTTTTAAAATTAAGGGCTTAAAAGTAAAGCTATATTGAAATTTTTTCAGGCTGTTAAAGGCATATTTAACTCTCCTTCAGGCAGCTCTAAAAAGGAATCCTGATGTTTTGCAAGCTGCATTACAAGTCTTTGGGAGACATCACCTATCCAGTGTGTCTCTCAGGTAATATCAGAGCTTTCCGATGTACGATTTTAAAATTAAGGGCTTAAAAGTAAAGCTATATTCTCATTTTTTCAGGCTGTTAAAGGCATGTTTTACTCTAATTCAGGCAGCTCTAAAATGGATTCCTACTGTTAAGCAAGGTTCATTCCATTTCTGGGTTAGAGAACACATCCATTGGGTCAATCAGGTAATTTAGGACCATTCTGATTCAGGATTTTAAAATTAAAGCCTTGAATGTCTTATTAATGGTATATTTTAAATCTTTTTCAGGCTTTAAAAGGCATATTTTACTCTTTTTCAGTCTTCTCTAAAAAGGAATCCTGATGTTTTGCAAGCTTCATCCCAAGTCTGGGGGAGAATTCAACTATCTAGTGTGTCTCTCACATAATATCAGAGCTTTCTGGTGTCCGATTTTAAAATTAAGGGCTTAAAAGTAAAGCTTAATCGTCATTTTTCCAGGCTTTTAAAGACATATTTTACTTTCATTCAGGCAGCTCTAAAATGGATTCCTACTGTTAAGCCAGGTTCATTCCAACTCGGGGTTAGAGAACACATATCCATTGGGTCACTCAGGTAATTTAGGACCATTCGGATTCAGGATTTTAAAATTAAAGCCTTGAATGTCTTATTAATGGTATATTTTAAATCTTTTTCAGGCTGTTAAAGGCATATTTTACTCTTTTTCAGGCTACTCTAAAAAGGAATCCTGTTGTTATGCCAGCTTCATTCCAAGTCTGTGAGAGAAATCACCTATCCAGTGTGTCTCTCAGGTAATATCAGAGCTTTCTAATGTACGATTTTAAAATTAAGGACTTAAAAGTAAAGCTATATTCACATTTTTTCAGGCTGTTAAAGGCATATTTTACTCTCATTCTGGCAGCTCTAAAATGGATTCCTACTGTTAAGCCAGGTTCATTCCAACTCTCGCTTAGACAATACATATCCATTGGGTCACTCAGGTAATTTAGGACCATTCTGATGTAGGATTTTAAAATTAAAGCCTTGAATATCTTATTAATGGCATATTTTAAATCTTTTTCATGCTGTTAAAGGCATATTTTACTCTTTGTATGGCTAGTCTAAAAATGAATCCTAATGTTTTACCAGATTTCTTCCAAGTCTGCGGGAAACATCCCCTATGCAGTGTGACTCTCAGGTAATATCAGAGCATTCTGATGTACGATTTTAAAATTAAGGGCTTTAAAGTAAAGCTATATTCACATTTTTTCAGGCTGTTAAAGGCATATTTTACTCTCATTCAGGCAGCTCTAAAATGGATTCCTACTTTTAAGCCAGGTTCATTCCAACTCTGGGCATATTTTACTCTTTTTCACTCTGCTCTAAAAAGGAATCCTGATGTTTTGCCAGCTTCATTCCAAGTCTGGGGAAAACATCACCTATACAGTATGTCTCTCAGGTAATATCAGAGCTTTCTGATGTACGATTTTAAAATTAAGGGTTTAAAAGTAAAGCTTGATGTATGATTTTAAAATTAAGGGTTTAAAAGTAAAGCTATATTGTCATTTTTTCAGGCTGTTAAAGGCATATTTTACTCTTTGTCAGGCTACTCTAAAAAAGGAATCCTAATGTTTTACCAGCTTCATTCCAAGTCTGCGGAAAACATCACCTATACAGTGTGTCTCTCAGGTAATATCAGAACTTTCTGATGTACGATTTTAAAATTAAGGGCTTAAAAGTAAAGCTATATTGTCATTTTTTCAGGCTGTTAAAGGCATATTTTACTCTCATTCAGGCAGCTCTAAAATGGATTCCTACTGTTAAGCCAGGTTAATTTTAACTCTGTGTTAGACAATACATATCCATTGGGTCACTCAGGTAATTTAGGACCATTCTGATGTAGGATTTTAAAATTAAAGCCTTGAATGTCTCATTAATGGTCTGTTTTAAATCTTTTTCAGGCTGTTAAAGGAAATTTTTACTCTTTTTCAGGCTACTCTAAAAAGGAATCCTAATGTTTTACCAGCTTTGTCAGGTTCAGGACACTTTAACTTACTAAATAAACATGGTCAAGCAAAGAAACTAGACGCAGACGGCAAATATGCAGTTTAAAGACTTTTGCAAGAGGGAAATTCAGCGCAAGAAACAACCTTTCACCAGCGTTGCTCCCAGGGAACTACAACTAAAACTAAAAGCATAGCCTCTTTATTGAAACACACACACACACAAAGATTTACAGTTGTTGAGACTAAAAAGCATCTGGTGTTTGGTTTATGCCTACACAGAAAAAGGAGGGCAGGGGCAGGTCGCAGGGCGACGTGTACTTTGACTGACCTCGAAACTAAGACACACTATCTAAAGTATTTACAACAGAGCGGGACTTTATTGCCTGGCGGTGCTAACATTAAGGGAGAAGCTTTAAAGAAAACATAGTTGGTTAAATGTGCATATAAGATTATAAAATATAATAAGCATGTATGAAGATATGATATGAATATGAATATATGATAAGCATGAAAGTTATTATATTGTAAGACACTACTACAGAGAAACATGAAATAAAAGACTTATAAAAATGAATTTCTCTGTCATTTCCCTCCTGTTGTACATTTAACAAACATCAGCAATTATCTCTCCGGTTTGCGGTTTTCAATAATTACGTCATCACATGTACTCACAGGATAGTTGTTACTCTAATCAGGGAGAAGGCGAAAACCTTTCTGTCTGTTGAAAGGAAAAATTCCTTCTTGACCCTCCCTTAGGAGCGATCACCCTTTTGGCCAAGATGAGTTCAAAGGTTTATGGGTGGTTTAATACATCATCGTGTGGGTGTGGGACACATTCGTTATATTGAGCAGATTTGGCAGAGAGCTGTTGGTATTGAACATGTGCATGGTTGGTCAATGGTCAAGACATAGTACGTTGTATCAATGTATGAACACAAGGCATCACACATTCTAGCACTATGAATATTATTACCAGTACTGCTACGAGGGGAGTAACAATTCTAAGCAATAATCCATACCAAGGTCCTGAAGTCAACCAGGAGAAGAAATCTCCTACTTTGTCTGCCTCAGCAGCATCTCTAAGAGCAGTCAAATTAAGTCTCTGCCCAGGGTACCCCTTCCCATTATCACTCCAAATTATTCTTGGAATGCCATACTGTGGTATTACCGTTTTAGCAAGTGTTTTGGCTACAGTAATGGCATCTGCTTTTCGTGAGGGTGCTATTATTACCCATTTAGAGAAGGAATCTACCAGGACTAAACAGTACTTGTAAGTACCACTTCGGTTTAGCTCTATGAAATCCATGTGTAGGATTTCTTTGGCATCTGTTGTAGGGTCTCCTAACCCTTTACATGCTTCAGTCATTTCTGTGTTGGTCCATGGGCAATACACTCTAATAGTGCGGTCTTGATCTTCTCCCTCTCCATAGTGGGGGTTTGCCGCTTCCATCATGGGGAAACTGACTAGATTTTTCTTCTAGATATTCTGCTATATCTGGTGGTGGATTTTTGGTCATTAGGGGGCGTTGAAGAGGGCTGAGATCGGGGTAGAGTCTCTTCTTCTTTTGGTACAGACAGACCTGTGAGGCCTCTGCTGGCTTGGGTGCATCTTTCTTTTCCTTTTTTACTTTTTCACCCTGCCTCGTTCTGTGCCTCAGAGGCGTTTCAGGCTTCTTCTGCCCACCCACAGCACCGCCCTCTAGTTCCTCCTCCTCTTCATCGCTCTCCTCCTCTTCCTCCCCGGTCTCGTCATCATCCGGTTCAGAGGGACGCGCCTCCTCAGGCTGTTGTCCGCTACGGTACATTCTGTATCTGGACCTTTTTTCAACTCTTTTTCTGTTATACTACAATCTACATCTGGACTTTTGTCTTTTGTAGTAATAACTGTAACAGGTCCTTTTTTTAGCTCTTTCTCCTTTTTCTTCCTCTCAATCTCCCTCTCTCGTTTGCCTGCCTGCTCTCTCCACATTCCTGCAGCACACAACCCTCTCTGTATCCTCCGTCTCTTTTTCTCCGTCATTACAACTCTCTCTTCCACCTGCAATCGCCCTAATAAACTAGTAACAGACGTCATTCTAAGCTTACCATCAAAACCGTATTTATTTGTCCAATCTTTCACAAATTCTACACTTCCCGGGAAGGCTTTTTCCATGAATTTTACATCTTTAGGAACGGTACTTTGGTTTTGACACATCTTTCCTGGTCTATTTCACAAATTCCACAATAAAACACTGCTACAATAAAACTTCACAAATCACAATTCCACAATATAACACTGCGCTGTACTAACCTGTTGCCTCGTCCTAAGCAAAATCTCACAAAGAACCACAAGTTATCACAATAAACCGCTGTGCAGCAACACCTTTATTGTCTTCAAACAAACAGCAAATTGTCACAAACAATACAATAACCCGCTATGCAAAAACACACATAGCGCATCATACAACAACCCGCTATGGAAAAAACACACAGCGCATCAGACAACAACCCGCTATGAAAAAACACACATAGCATAACAGCAAACACAAAACAATAAAACCACAACAACAATACAAACAAGACACAAGCTGTGATCACCCTGCCGAAATTCTGAGGTATTCAGAATGGCTTCAAGACACATCAACGGTTTCCCCGCTCAGGGAAAAGTGTCGCTCGGAACATATCAACTGATAGTTCCCGTTTATGCTCAGCTAATTGTCCCAGACGGAAAGTAATCATCAATGACAGCCTGGCTTCGAGCCTTATATCTGTCCCGGGCTTCCCCAACAAATCACTCAATTCAGTCCCAGACAGTAAGACACACAGCCATTACTTTGAGCTTTTTGTCCGTCCACAGGTAACAGAATAAAGAACTCAATTAAGTCCCAGACAGCGAGGCAAAGTGTCATCAATGACACTTTCAAATTTAGCTAGCAAAAACTGGCCCCAGGCCTGTGCACCTTTAATTTTTTATGAGAAACTCAGAACTGCATCACTCACCCGTGTCTGTCCGCTGCTTGACCATGGGAGTCGTCACCGAGGGGTGCAGGGCAGCACCGGACCAACCTATGGCCCCGTCCCGCGAAGGGGTGGACGGCTGTCGACAGATTCACTGGCCTTGATCGACGCGGTCCTGGACTCCTCAGCTGTTGACTCCCGGGTTTCGGCACCAGAAAATGTCAGGTTCAGGACACTTTAACTTACTAAATTAACATGGTCAAGCAAAGAAACGAGACGCAGACGGCAAATATGCAGTTTAAAGACTTTTGCAAGAGGGAAATTCCGCGCAAGAAACAACCTTTCACCAGCGTTGCTCCCAGGGAACTACAACTAAAACTAAAAGCATAGCCTCTTTATTGAAACACACACACACACACAAAGATTTACAGTTGTTGAGACTAAAAAGCATCTGGTGTTTGGTTTATGCCTACACAGAAAAAGGAGGGCAGGGGCAGGTCGCTGGGCGACGTGTACTTTGCCTGACCTCGAAACTAAGACACACTATCTAAAGCAGGGGTCTTCAACGTTTTCCAGGCCAAGGACCCCCAAACTGATGGCGAGATGGAGCGGGGACCCCCCTAATTATATATATTGCATAAATATGTGTTATATCAAACTGGTCCTATAGTGCCATGCGTAAATGTACCTTGTTATTGTGTATTCAATACTAAGATACTCAAATAATACACAGGTTCATATATTCATGTTTTTATTTTAAACATGTGCGAGGCACAGTGAGTAGGGTGGCCATGCCACTGCCATTTATAAACATAACATAACACAATAAACTAATACCTGCCAAGATCAACAATGTCTGTCAATTGGGGACGGGACGGGGGTTTATGGAGAAGATTGAAGCAGAGTCTCTGATTGAAAATTGCAGGGGGGGGGGGGAATATAAAAAAAAGTCTAATCAACCAAAATTTTTGCGACCCCCATGCAGTACCTCCGCGGCCCCCTAGGGGTCGCGGACCCCCTGTTGAAGACCCCTGATCTAAAGGATTTACAACAGAGCGGGACTTTATTGCCTGGCGGTGCTAACAGCATTAAGGGAGAAGCTTTAAAGAAAACATAGTTGGTTAAATGTGCATATAAGATTATAAAATATAATAAGCATGTATGAAGCTATGATATGAATATGAATATATGATAAGCATGAAAGTTATTATATTGTACGACACTACTACAGAGAAACATGAAATAAAGACTTATAAAAATGAATTTCTCTGTCAAGCTTCATTCCAAGTCTGCGGGAGACATCACCTATCCAGTGTGACTCTCAGGTAATATCAGAGCATTCTGATGTACGATTTAGAAATTAAGGGTTTAAAAGTAAGGCTATATTGTCATTTTTTCAGGATGTTAAAGGCATATTTTACTCTTTTTCAGTCTAATCTAAAAAGGAATCCTAATGTTTTAACAACTTCATTCCAAGTCTGCGGGTGACATCACCTATCGAGTGTGACTCTCAGGTAATATCAGAGCATTCTGATGTACACTTTTAAAATTAAAGTACAGCTATATTCACATTTTTTCAAGCTGTTAAAGGCAAATTTTATTCCCACTGAGGCAGCTCTAAAATGGATTCCTACTGTTAAGCCAGGTCCATTCCAACTCTGGGTTAGACAATACATATCCATTTGGTCACTCAGGTAATTTAGGACCATTCTGATGTAGGATTTTAAAATTAAAGCCTTGAATATCTTATTAATGGTATATGTTAAATCTTTTTCAGGCTGTTAAAGGCATATTTTACTCTTTTTCAGTATGCTCTAAAAAAGGAATCCTAATGTTTTACCAGCTTCATTCCAAGTCTGCGGCAAACATCACCTATACAGTGTGTCTCTCAGGTAATATCAGAATTTTCTGATGTATGATTTTAAAATTAAGGGCTTAAAAGTAAAGCTATATTGTCATTTTTTCAGGCTGTTAAAGGCATATTTTACTCTCATTCAGGCAGCTCTAAAATTGATTCCTACAGTTAAGCCAGGTTAATTCCAACTCTGGGTTAGACAATACATATCCATTTGGTCACTCAGGTAATGTAGGTCCATTCTGATTCAGGATTTTAAAATTAAAGCCTTGAATGTCTTATTAATGGTCTATTTTAAATCTTTTTAAAGGAATATTTTACTCTTTTTCAGTCTGCTCTAAAAAGGAATCCTGATGTTTTGCAAGCTTCATTCCAAGTCTGAGCGAGACATCACCTATCCAGTGTGTCTCTCAGGTAATATCAGAGCTTTCTGATATACGATTTTAAAATGAAGGACTTAAAAGTAAAGCTATATCGTCATTTTTTCAGGCTGTTAAAGGCATATTTTACTCTTGAACTAGGATTTTAAAATTAAAGCCTTGAATGTCTTATTAATGGTCTATTTTAAATCTTTTTAAAGGAATATTTTACTCTTTTTCAGTCTGCTCTAAAAAGGAAAGCTGATGTTTTGCAAGCTTCGCTTTCTGATGTACGATTTTAAAATTAAGGGTTTAAAAGTAAAGCTTTATGTACGATTTTAAAATTAAGGGTTTAAAAGTAAAGCTATATTGTCATTTTTTCAGGCTGTTAAAGGCATATTTTACTCTTTTTCAGTCTGCTCTACAAAGGAATCCTGATGTTTTGCCAGCTTCATTCCAAGTCTGGTGGTGACATCACCTATCGAGTGTGACTCTCAGGTAATATCAGAGCATTCTGATGTACGATTTTAAAATTAAGGGTTTAAAAGTAAAGCTTTATGTACGATTTTAAAATTAAGGGTTTAAAAGTAAAGCTATATTGTCATTTTTTCAGGCTGTTAAAGGCATATTTTACTCTTTTTCAGTCTGCTCTACAAAGGAATCCTGATGTTTTGCCAGCTTCATTCCAAGTCTGGAGGAGAAATCACCTATTCAGTGTATCTTTCAGGTAATATCAGAGCTTTCTGATGTACGATTTAGAAATTAAGGGTTTAAAAATAAAGCTATATTGTCATTTTTTCAGGCTGTTAAAGGCATATTTTACTCTCATTCAGGCAGCTCTAAAATTGATTCCTACTGTTAAGCCAGGTTAATTTCAACTCTGGGTAAGACAATACATATCCATTGGATCACTCAGGTAATTTAGGACAATTCTGATGTAGGATTTTAAAATTAAAGCCTTGAATTTCTTATTAATGGTATATTTGAAATCTTTTTCATGCTTTTAAAGGCATATTTGACTATTTTTCAGGCTACTCTGAAAAGGGATCCTGATGTTTTGCCAGCTTCATTCCAAGTCTGGGGACGAAATCACCTATCCATTGTGTCTCTCAGGTAATATCAGAGCATTCTGATGTACGATGTTAAATTTAAGGGATTAAAAGTAAAGCTATATTGACATTTTTTGAGGCTGTTAAAGGCATATTTTACTCTCATTCAGGCAGCCCTAAAATGGATTCCTACTGTTAAGCCAGGTTCCTTTCAACTCTGGCTAAGAGAATACATATCCATTGGGTCACTCAGGTAATTTAGGACAATTCTGATGTAGGATTTTAAAATTAAAGCCTTGAATGTCTAATTAATGGTATATTTTAAATATTTGTCAGGCTGTTAAATGCATATTTTACTCTTTTTCAGGCTACTCTTTAAATGAATCCTGATATTATCCCAGCTTCGTTCCAAGTCTGCTGGAGACATCACCTATCCAGTGTGTCTCCCAAGTAATATCAGAGCATTCTGATGTACGATTTTAAAATTAAGGGCTTAAAAGTAAAGCTATATTGACATTTTTTGAGGCTGTTAAAGGCATATTTTACTGGGTCACTCAGGTAATTTAGGACCATTCTGATATATTTTATATAGCATATTTTACTCTTTTTAAGGCTAATCTAAAGAGGAATCCTGAGGTCTTGACGGAAAACGTGCGTTTTGGCCTCATCTGAGCGTTTTGTGATGTTTTAACCTGGTATCTGTCATTTCAACAGGTTTACATTAGTTTCTTAGCAGTAGCTGTTAAACACACATATGCATGGAGGAAACGTGTGTTTTGGCCTCTTCTGAGCTTTTTGTGATGTTTTAACCTGGTATCTGTCAAACACACATCTCCATGCAGGAAACGTGCATTTCGGCCTCTTCTGAGGTTTATATTTCAACCTTGTTTCTGTCATTTCAACATGTTTACATTAGTTTCTTAACAGTAGCTGTTAAACACACATCTACATGCAAGAAACATGCGTTCCGTCCTCTTCTGATCTTTTTGTGATGTTTTAACCTTGTTTCTGTCATTTCAACAGGTTTACATTAGTTTCTTAACAGTAGCTGTTAAAGGAGTCATGTGAGCACGCTGGAGAACATGGCCGCCTAGAATCGAGCTCCCAACAGAATAACCCAAAACCTCAAAATGTGATTGATAGAGGCTACTCTTAAATGATAAAAGTGTGATTGAGAACTTTCCTTTGGCGTGACGTAACACAGAAAAGTTGTAGATGGCAGCGGGGCAAAGCCAACGGCCCCCAAGGACGCTGCGAAGTAATGCTAGCAACATGGCGGACGTACAAGACAGCGACAAACAAGAAGTAACTAATTTGGCTGGCCCGGGTGGTGATACACGTAGTATGGATACAGCCATTCTGTCTGCAATGCAAAAATCGCTCGGAAAAGCTATGGATGAGCTTGGACATGTTAGTAAGTTACTACTGGTATTGCAATCTAATATTGACCAAGTTAAAAAGAACAACGCGGTCCTCCGCACGGATGTTAATGGCGTCATACAGCGTCTAGAGGCAGCTGAAAGTAGGATATCTGACTTGGAAGATGAAAACGTGGGCCTTCGGCAAATAGTGGGGAGAAATGTCAAGAAGTGCTCAGTGCTTGAGGCGGCCCTTTCGGGATAGACACCAGATTTTGGTTCTGGTTGGTTTGAAAGAGAAGTTGGAAGAGGGCAAACTGGAGATATGCGTGAGAAACATCATTGTCGAGGCTCTTGGCGTGCCGGTGGATCAGGCACAGCTACAGCGGGTGCATCGGGTCCCGGGTGGACCGGCGGTGGATGGTAATCGTTTGCCGAGACCTATTGTGCTTCTTGTGCTTCTTGGAGAAGGTGAAAGTGTTTGCTGCCACAAAGCGAAAGTATAGGGAAGGGCAAGGAGTGAAGTGGAAAGGGTGCAAGCTGTCTTTAGATCCAGGATCTACCACTGGAGTGGGTGGAGAGGAGGAAAAAGTTTTCGGAGGTGAGGGAAAAATTGCACTCTCTGGACGTGCGGTTTTCTGTGGCACCACCAGCACAAATGCGCTTTACCTGGAAAGGGAAGAGGATGAGATTCGACGATCACCGCCAGGCGCTGGCATTTCTGGAAAAAGAGGCTGCTGGAGCCTCCAGCTTAAAATGTTTCAGTTGGATCAGTTGAGAGATTGGGCTCAGTGTGGGAGGCCTGTAAGGCCTATATAAGAGGGAAGATTATAGCTCATTCAAGTAAGAAGATAAAAGACAGTAAAAATCGAGTGATGGGATTGGAGTCTCGGCTGAAGGTTACGGAAAAAGAACTAGCGGATGATTATTCTGAGGGCCGTTTGAGAAGAGTATGTGAATTCAAATTCCAGTTAAATGAGGTATACAGTAAAAAGGTAGAATATGCTATGTTTAGAATGAAAAGTAACTTCTATGAGAGTGGGAAAAAGCCAGTAAATTATTGGCTAGGCAATTAAAAAAGCAAGATGCTAGCTTTATAATACCTGCGGTTAAAAATACAAATGGGGAACTAGTAACAAGTACAAAGGACATTAATGAGGTATTTAAAGACTTTTATATGACGTTGTACGAATCAGAAGTAGATCCGTCAGAAGAACATTTTGAAGCCTTTTTTGCTAATATAAATATCCCAAATTGTCTGAAGGACAAGTGGCACAGATGGAGGGAGATATTACCGAAGGGGAAGTTAGAGATGCAATAGCATCACTGAAACCAGGAAAGTCACCGGGGCTAGACGGGTTACCAGTTGAATAATTATAAGAAATTTGTTGACTTATTGGTACCCATACTGACGAAAGTATATAAAGAGTCGTTTGATGTGGGGCAACTACCAGAGACGTTTAATGATGCGTTGATTACGTTGATCCTGAAGAAAGAAAGAGACCCTACAGACCGGGGGAGTTATAGACCCATAAGTTTAATAGATGTTGATGGCAACATTTTTACTAAGGTGCTTGCCACAAGAATAGAAAGATCTATGCCATATTTAGTTCATGCAGATCAAGTGGGTTTTGTTAAAGGGCGCTCTTCATCAGATAATGTTAGGCGGTTATTACATCTTATGTGGGCAAGTCGTAATGTGGACACGCCCACCACAGCGCTCTCATTGGATGCGGAAAAGGCATATAACAGGGTAGAACTGGTATACCTTTTTTATACACTGAGGGTGTTTGGATTTGGAGGGGGGATTTCATTAAATGGATTAAGATTATTTACTTGTCCCCTAAGGCACCTGTTCTAACTAATGGCCTGAAATCTCCCTTGTTTGGCCTCATGAGAGGCCAGAAACAAGGGGATCCGCTGAGTCGGCTGCTTTTCACTATATTTCTGGAACCGTTAGCTTTAGCTCTCAGAGCAGATACAGGTATTACAGTTTTTTACAATTGCTATGACAGATTTTTCAATACTTTTAACAATTTTCCAAAACTCTTAACACAGTTAGCACTACATCCGCATGTGTAAGCTATACTATTAACACATTTCTTGTTGCTTTAACACATAATGCATACAATTAACACAAATTTAAAATGCTTAAACTCCTTTTACACACAAGCTCAAACAAGACCAAAACAATATTTTTTACTGCCATGTTTACCAATGCTTTCACACTGTATGTCAGAACAGATAACTCCATGTTCTAAACCTAACTTTATTCTATTCATATTGAATTGAAACGCAAATATATTCCCTGTTTTTTATTCCATTGCTAATGAGAAACAGCTGAAATCACAGCTGATTCCCTGTCTGTCTTTTTTCATAAAATGTACATTCCATAAAGCAACTCTGAGATGGTTATTCATTTTTTGTATTGAATTTCTTCAACAAAAGAAACAAAATGAGTGTGCAAAACACAATCTATGATCAATACAATATACTGTGTATTGTATAAGGGCATACCTGATACATCTAAAATAATGCAGTTTCTGTAATGTTAGCTGATGATAGTGTTTTTTTTGTCATTGTGTTATGATTGACTAAATGTTCCTGTTGGAGGAGAACATGTGTTAGTGTTTGGAATAATTATTTGATTTTGAAACATGTTTGCAGTGTTTTGTTAGACATATTGTGTTGTGTTAGTGTATTATTGTATTTTTAAAATTAGTTTTGGAGTTTAGTTTACAATGTGTGATTTTGAGCATGAAATTAACCGTTTTGCCAATTGTGTGTTTTGGGTGTGTTGTTGCGTTAAGGAAACTTGTTAAATGTATTGAAAAATCTGTCATAGCAATTCTAAAAAACTGTAAAGGGGTGTGGGGTGGTGGGACGGAACATAAGTTGTTTTTATATGCGGATGATATTTTGTTGCATATTTCAGACCCGGCTAATTCTATTCCCATAATCCTAAATAACATTGAAACCTTTTCCCAAATATCTGGATATAAAATTAACTGGCAGAAATCGGAGGTGATGCCTGTTTCTAGGTCTTGCATTCAGACAGAGATCTCTAACTTTCAATTTAGATGGATCCCAGTGGGAATGAAATACCTAGGATTAAAGCTAACTGCTGATCTATCTAAAATAATGGAAATTAATTTGATGCCATTACTTCAAGATATGAAAAATAATCTGGAAAGATGGAAGATAATTAATCTCACCCTGTGGGGCAAAATTAATACTATTAAGACTATTAAGATGGTGATTGCACCACAATTTAATTATATATCAATGATGTTGCCATTGAGTGTTCCTAGTGGCATATATAAGCAATATAATCAAATGGTTAAAGATTATTTGTGGAATGGAAAAAAGCCAAGGATTAAAATTAAAAAGCTATGTACTAATAGGGAAAAGGGAGGCTTGGCCCTTCCAAATGTAGAAGTATATAACTTGGCTTTTGAATTGGCTAAATTGGTGAGGCAATGGGCTGACTATAGTTCTCAACCGGATTGGGTAAAGATAGAAATGGCTATGGTGGCTCCCTCCAGGCCCATTCAGGCTCTCTAACAGATTAAGGTGGTAGAGGGAAGGGGTGAATTTTGGAAATATTTACAACTGAGGAGCATTGTACGAAGGATGTTCCCACTTAATAGAAGTATAGAAGAATCTAATATGGTGCAAAACCTTTTTGACTTGCCAAATACAATGCATAGTGCTTCAACATTTTACAAATATATAATGGAATTACTAATTGTGAGCACTGAGTATCTTAGATTAATATGGCAAAGTGATTTAGGGTGTGTAATAGATAAGGAGAAATAATATAGTGTAATATAGTTTCCAAGGTCGGCTGGGCCACTAGGGATGTTAGAAGCAAATTTACTCATTACAAAATCCTACATAGATACTAATACACTCCCATGAAGCTTTTCAGAATGGGCTTAGTAGAAGACAAAAGATGTTGGAAGTGTAAGGGAGAAAGTGGTACATTTTTGCATGCCTTTTGGGAATGTCCTGTGGTATTACCATTCTGGAACGCAGTATTAAGTAAATTGGGAGATTGGTTGGGAAAAAGGTTACCGGAATCTCCACTGTTCTGTCTCTTGGGAGATTGCACACTTTTGCCGCAGGGAACCAACAAAGGAAAGCATGCGCTAATAACCGCAGGCCTCATCACTGCAGCAAGGCTGATATTGAGGAATTGGAAGAGCACATACACGCCAGGGCTCACAGACGGGACTCAACTGATGACGGAGACTGCATCCTACGAATATTTGATTGCCAGGAGTAACAATATCAAAGGGAAGTTCCATTTAGTGTAACAAACAATGTAATGGTACAAGGAGTGTTTTCCTTTAAGTTTAGCTGTTACTGCCTTTTGCCTTTTTTTTTCTCTCTGTCTTTTTGGGTATTTGTAAATGTTTCTGTTTTAAAAAAAATAAAAATAAACACTTTAATGACAAAAAAAACAGTAGCTGTTAAACACACATCTCCATGCAGGAAACATGCGTTTGGTCCTCTTCTGATCATTTTGTGATATTTTAACCTTGTTTCTTTCATTTTACCAGGTTTACATTAGTTTCTTAACAGTAGCTGTTAAACTAAGGTGACCAGATTTCTCAGACAAAATCCAGGGACATTTTCAGCTCAGAAGCGTATATACCTCCAAAACACGTAATGTTTTTAATTTTTGTAAAACTTAAAACGGGGACACTAGACCTAGAGCTGAGTATCAGATATAATATAAACTATTGAGGAAAGATTTTCCTTTGACATTGATGAAGTATGAAACGAGATTGCTGCAGTCGGCAGCAGAGAAACAAGCAACAATGGAAGTTAATAAGATAATTGTCCAGCTTGTATTTACGTTCATAAAGTGCTTGTTTTGCCGCTGACAGACTCAGATTAATATTCTAAGTGTCTGATAACATTATGGAAAGGATTTCTAAGGAGGCTGACCTTTCTGTTAAAGATTAAGATAATTTTTTTAAAACATAAAAGTCAGCGAAATTGTTCGCCAACCCCACCAGACTCCATGTAAATAATCAGTGATTTTAGCATGGTAAAATACGGCTTTCTAAAACATCTCTGAGCTCTGAGCAGCGCTGCTCAATCGGTCCGTTTGGTCAGAGTTTTCTTTCTTTCATTCCAATTTTGGGTCTGTCAGTCACAGTGAAAAAAGGGGAAATTTCCGGGGACAGATCCAGCCGGGGACAGGTCACCAAAATCGGGGACGTCTGGTCCCCCTATGTTAAACACACATCTCTATGCAGGAAACGTGCGTTTCAGCCTCTTCTGAGCTTTTTGTGAAGTTTTAACCTGGTATCTGTCATTTCAACAGGTTTACATTAGTTTCGTAACAGTAGCTGTTAAACACACATCTACATGGAGGAAATGTTTGTTTTGGCCTCTTCTGATGTTTTTGTGATGTTTTAACCTTGTTTCTTTCATTTTACCAGGTTTACATTAGTTTCTTAACAGTAGCTGTTAAACACATCTGCATGGAGGAAACGTGCGTTTTGGCCTGTTCTGAGCTTTTTGTGATGTTTTAACCTGCTATCTGTAATTTCAACAGGTTAACATTAGTTTCTTAACAGTAGCTGTTAAACACACATCTCCATGCAGGAAACGTGCGTTTCGGCCGCTTTTGATCATTTTGTGATGTTTTAACCTGGTATTTGTGTTTTCAACAGGTTTACATTAGTTTCTTAACAGTAGCTGTTAGACACACATCTCCATGCAGGAAACATGCGTTTTGGCCTCTTCTGATCTTTTTGTGATGTCTTAACCTTGTTTCTCTCATTTCAACAGGTTTACATTAATTCCTTAACAGTAGCTGTTAAGGAATCTGCATGGAGGAAACGTGAGTTTTGGCCTCTTCTGACCTTTTTGTGATCTCTTAACCTTGTTTCTGTCATTTCAACAGGTTTACATTAGTTTGAATTGAATTTGAATTTGAATAGTTAGGGAGTGAGGAGTCGCAGCGTCCACCTAACCCGGCCCACCTGCTTCTTGTCATAGTTGTCAGATTTATCTATCATATAATCAATAACATGATAAAATGTCCTAGAAATGCTTGTTACTAACCTAGCTCGGGAGTAATTCCCCGGAGTCCTTTTGTTCCTTTTCACCCAGCATGTTTCCTTGGATCAGGGAAGCTCCAAAATCATGGTTGCAGCTGTCGCCATGGTCCCGCTACACATTCTGCGATGCCATGTTACATCCTGACACGATCGTGCTGTGCCCTGCTATGCCATGAACTACTACAAAGAACTACTACAAACTACTATTTTTGTGACTGTTATTGCCACTCTTCATTTTAACCCCAAAAGGTTGTCAGACACCGCCTACCAAGAGCCTGGGCTTGTCCGAGGTTTCTGCCTAAAAGTAAGTTTTTCCTCGCCACTGTCGCCCTGTTGCTTGCTCTGAAGGAAACTACTAGAACTGTTGGGTCCTTGTAAATTCTGGAGTATGGTCTAGACCTACTCTATCTGTAAAGTGTCTTGAGATAACTCTTGTTATGAATTGATACTATAAATAAAATTGAATTGAATTGTATAGCAACTACCGTTAAGAAATTAATGTAACTGTTGAAATGACAGAAACAAGGTTTACACATCAGAAGCTCAGTAGAGGTCAAAACGCACATTTTCTGAATGGAGATGTGTGTATAGCAATTACTGTTAAGAAACAAATGTATATGTGTTGAAATGACAGAAACAAGGTTTACACATCATAAGAAGCTCAGAACAGGCCAAAACGCATGTTTCCTGCGTGGCAATATGTGTACAGAAACTGCTGGAAACTCATGTAACACTGTTAAAATGACAGAAACAAGGTTTACACATCAGAAGAAGCTCAGTAGAGGTAAAAACGAAGGTTTCCTGCATGGAGATGTGTGTATAGCAACAACTGTTAAGAAATTAATGTAACACTGTCAAAATGACAGAAACAAGGTTTACACATCATAAGAAGCTCAGAAGAGGCCCAAACGCATGTTTCCTGGATGGAGATGTGTGTATAGCAACTACTTTAAGAAACAAATGTAAAACTGTTGAAATGACAGAAACAAGGTTTACACATCATAAGAAGCTCAGAAGAGGCCAGAATACACGTTTCCTGCATAGAGATATGTGTAATGAAATTACTGTTAAGAAACTAATGTAACACTGTTCAAATGACAGAAACAGGGCGGCCTGCCGAGCTGCTCAAGGAACACCCTCCTCCTGTTGAGTTTACCGCCCATTCACTCGGGCCTGAGCTCTCGCCAGAGCCCAAAGGCGGGCAGGTCGATTATGTTGTGGAACACGGCGAGGGGCCAGCGTGCCGTCTTCCTGTGGCGTATGTGCCCACGAGCGCAGCGGCGGTGGGCGTGAAGGCAAACTTGGACGAGAAGACTGCAACGCGCTCAGCAGCTCAGGCTTGTTTTTTCACCTGCTGGGCCAGCACGTAAGAGGTGAAAAAGTTGCATGTCACGTTGAGTGGGCCCTTCAGGCCCTCGATTACATCCAGCATGAGGTCTCATTTATGACTTGGCTGGGTGGGGTTTTTGTGTGGTTGACTGAGTTTTGTTTCTTTCTGTTGCATGTGTGTGGCTTGATCACCCTCCTGACAGACTGATTAGCACACCTGATTCATATCAGCTCTTTCTGTGTGCTACTTAAGACCTGCAGTGCTCCTCAGTCTTTGCCGGATTGTTACGTTGCATACACGTGGAGGGCGTTTTGTCTTGTTTCGTACCTGCCTGCCTGCTACTCGGATCAGAACGCGTTCTGCCTGCCTCTACTGCCTGGTGTCTAGCCTGCCACCCGGTTGTATCACTGGCCTCACCTTATCCTGACTGCACTGCAATAAACTTTGTAAAAGACCTTCCTTCTTTGTCTGCTTCTGGGTCCTGTTAAACCATTTCTGACAGTACAATCCGGCCAGTATGGACCCAGCGGACTTAGACGCAGTCAAACATGCAGTGTCAGTGCAAGAATACACTCTCGGACAACACAGTCAGTCTCTCAGGGAGATCATGGATGGGCTGCGACAACTTACCACCAACGTCACCGAGCTACGTACTCAGCTGTCCGCGACTGCAGCAACGCCACCGGATCCCCCGCCGTTGGATCCCACGCCACCTGTCACGCTGCCAGATCGGGAACCGTGGGTTCCCACGCCGAACGGTACGAGGGAGTTTTGGGACATTGTCAACCATTCCTGATGCAGTGTGATTTGGTTTTTGAACAACAGCCCCGCACCTATGCCTTGGACAGATCCAGGATTGCTTTTGTTATTGGGCTGTTGAAAAAGGATGCTCTTCAGTGGGCCTCAGCTGTATGGGAGAAGCAGTCCACTCCTACCTCTTCCTATGCCACCTTCTGCTCTGAGCTACGCAAGGTTTTCGACCATCCGGCGAGTGGCCCTGACTCTTCCACGAGGTTCCTTTCTCTTCGCCAGGGGCTCCGGAGTGTAGCTGAGTTCGCCGTGGAGTTCCGCACGCTGGCTGAGGGGAGCGGCTGGAACGCGGTGGCTCTCCAAGCAGCTTTTTCCAAGGGCCTGAGTGAGGCAATAAAAGATGAATTAATCTCTTATCCCGAACCTGTTGATTTAGATGCACTAGTATCTATTTCTATTCGTATTGACAATCGCCTGCGGGAGCGGAGGAGGTCTCGTCACCTGCGACAAGGGAGTAACGTCACCCCGCATCGACGCTTCCGGTTCCCGGAGACCGCGCGCCCTGAAACCGCCAACTCTGATTACTGCCGTGCTTCTCCATCTAGAGAGGAGCCCATGCAGCTTGTTCGCCAGCGTCTGGACCCTGTGGAGCGCCAGCGCCGCATCTCTAACCAGTGTTGTCTGTATTGTGGCCAGTTTGTATGGAGGACCATGTCTTTCATATTTAAAAATAAATACAGAAATAAATAAATGCTCAATAAATAAATAAGCACACAATTAATTGCCCCAAAAAATACAATGAAGAAATAAATGTAGGTAGAAATTAAATTATACAGTGAGACATAAATGTATATATCTCTTTTAATTAGCTTCTTTATTTATTCACCTTTGTAATAATTACCTTATTTATTTATTGTCCGTTATAATCTTCAACTTTATTTATTCCTTATTTTTTAAATGTATTTATTTCTGTGTGTTTAATTTTTTTGTCTGTTTTATTCTTCCGTTGCATTTTCTACCCTATTTATTTTCACCCCTGGTATTTATTTCTGCCTGTCACTTTTACATTTCTTCCTGTCACTTTTACATTTCTTCATGCATTTCTGCCTCATTATGCAAATGAGGAGGGGCTGGTCTTAAGGGGTTAACTTCTGCCCATTGGTTGGTTAGCATTTTACTGCCTCGGTCGAATCTACATGCCACCGGCCACAGTCAAAACAAAGGTGGCTACCTACGGTGAAGTTGTCAGTGAGCTGAGGCATTTAGCAACTGTTTTTGAAAACAATGCTAACGTTATAAGTATTGACTTTATCATTTTTCGTTTAGAAGCTCTGACAGAACGTGTGTTTCAGTCAGCGGTGTCGTGCCAATGTACTCGTGTATCCCCTGGCCGCGGAGCGCATGCACACAGAGCGGAGTTTCTGCTGCCCTTCGAATTGTTTAACTGCTGCACTTTGAATTAAACGGAGACGTGGAAGACTCGACAGGGTTTCCATAGTAACAGGGGTCTCAGTTAACTACATAAATACACGTATTTGTCTGTTACATTAAGGCGACGTGTCAAATGTTTATAGCGTGGTTTAATATCGAGTGATAGGCGTATCCTCCCTGTCCCTGTCTACCATATGAGTTACATATATCAGGCCGTTTTTTCAACTGATATTTTGGGTATCCCCTATGTAACTTTTGATAAACAAACCTCTCCAAATTGTGTCAGGTTGTTTATTGTGACCTATTAAACACACAAAATAACACCCATGATGACAGGACAGACCCTTTGCATGTTAGGGATGGGATACATAAAATATCAGGTGAAAAATGATATTGATATTGATATTGATGATAGTCCTTCATGCAGTGCCATCACATAGGTTACACACAAACACACACACACACACACACACACACACACACACACACACACACACCGCCGTGAGGAATACTAATCAACCTGTTCGCCGTTAGAAGCGGCGCACAACTTAGGACTTCTCCATCCTGAGACGTCTCCGTTGGATTTATTCTAAACATCCACCTGCTAAATTTCATCGGGTTTTTGTAGTGCAACCTTCTTTGAACGAACTGCGGCTGTTATCATTCTGTCTCTTCTGATGTGCGACAGGAAGCCAGAGAGAGGAGTGGATTTGGAGACAGACAACCCACTCCCGGTCACTTCTAGCAAGGGAAACCCCCCACGCGTTGCGCGCCTGGATCGCCAGTAGAAATTCGCGCGGAGTGCGTGTGCATACGCGGCCAGGCACTAAATGTGTGTGTTCGCACGGCAAAGCCCCGGGCTCCATCCTCAACAGTTGCTACCGGAGCGACGGAGAGGAGAGGTGGAGAGCGAGAGAGATAAGAGACTGAGGACAGACGGACGCGGAGCCCCACGTCGCTCAGCCCGGCTCTGCTCCTGACATGCAGTCATGTTAGGGATGGGATACATAAAATATCAGGTGAAAAAGGATATTGATATTTTATGTATCACATCCCTAACATGCAAAGGGTCTGTCCTGTCATCATGGGTGTTATTTTGTGTGTTTAATAGGTCACAATAAACAACCTGACACAATTTGGAGAGGTTTGCTGTTGTTTATCAAAAGTTACATAGGGGATACCCAAAATATCAGGTGAAAAAACGGCCTGATATTTGAGTACCTCCTATGTAACTCATATGGTAGACAGGGACAGGGGATACGCCTATCACTCGATATTAAACCACGCTATAAACATTTGACACGTCGCCTTAATGTAACAGACAAATACATGTATTTATGTAGTTAACTGAGACCCCTGTTACTATGGAAACCCTGTCGAGTCTTCCACGTCTCCGTTTAATTCAAAGTGCAGCAGTTAAACAATTCGAAGGGCAGCAGAAACTCCGCTCTGTGTGCATGCGCGCTCCCCGCGCCAGGGGATACACGAGTACATTGGCACGACACCGCTGACTGAAACACACGTTCTGTCAGAGCGTCTAAACGAAAAATGATAAAGTCAATACTTATAACGTTAGCATTGTTTTCAAAAACAGTTAAATGCCTCAGCTCACTGACAACTTCACCGTAGCTAGCCATCTGTGTTGTGACTCTGTGGCCGGTGGCATGTAGATTGACCGAGGGAGTAAAATGCTAACCAACCAATGGGCAGAAGTTAACCCCTTAAGACCCGCCCCTCCTCATTTGCATAATGAGGCAGAAATGCATGAAGAAATGTAAAAGTGACAGGGAGAAATGTAAAAGTGACAGGCAGAAAGAAATACCAGGGGTGAAAATAAATAGGGTAGAAAATGCAACGGAAGAATAAAACAGACAAAAAAATTAAACACACACAGAAATAAATACATTTAAAAAATAAGTAAGGAATAAATAAAGTTGAAGATTATAACGGACAATAAATAAATAAGGTAATTATTACAAAGGTGAATAAATAAAGAAGCTAATTAAAAGAGATATATACATTTATGTCTCACTGTATAATTTAATTTCTACCTACATTTATTTCTTCATTGTATTTTTTGGGGCAATTAATTGTGTGCTTATTTATTTATTGAGCATTTATTTATTTCTGTATTTATTTTTAAATATGAAAGACATGGTCCTCCATACCTTTGTGCCACTAGTCCTGGGCAATCCCTGGTTGGTTCGCCATAACCCCAACATTGACTGGCCCACCTCTAGGATCATTAGTTGGAGTACTGCATGTCATGCAAGCTGTTTATCCTCTGCCACGCCCCAGTCCGTTTCCCGTCAGGTGACGGGCACTGTAGAACCAGACTTGACTAATGTTCCTCTTGATTATCATGACCTTCAGTTGGTCTTCAGCAAACAACAAGCCCTGTCTTTACCACCTCACCATCCCTACGACTGCTCTATCGAGTTATTGCCTGGTTCTCCGTTCCCTGGGAGTCGCCTCTACAACCTGTCCAAGCCTGAACGCGTGACTATGGAGACCTACATAAAGGATTCGCTAGCGGCTGGCATTATTCGTCCTTCCTCATCTCCTCTGGGAGCAGGATTTTTCTTTGTGGGTAAAAAGGATGGCACCCTCAGGCCCTGCATCGATTACAGAGGTCTCAATAACATTACGGTAAAGAACAAATACCCATTACCTCTCATGTCCTCTGCTTTTGACTCTCTCCAGGGATCGGTCATTTTCTCTAAGCTGGACCTACGCAACGCCTATCACCTGATTCGTTAAGGAGGGAGAGACGAACGGAAGACTGCCTTTAACACGCCGCTTGGACACTTTGAATATCTGGTTATGCCATTTGGGCTTACCAACGCCCCGGCTGTTTTCCAGAGCATGGTTAATGACATCCTCAGAGACATGCTCAACAGATTTGTGTTTGTTTATCTTGATGATATTTTGATCTTTTCCAGGGATCCAGCGGCGCATCCACCACGTTAAGCCAGGTGCTGCAACGCCTTTTGGAGAATCGTTTTCGTAAAAGCAGAAAAGTGCGAATTTCATACCCCTACTATCTCTTTTTTTGGGCAATATAATTTCTGAAGGAGAGATAAGGATGGATCCATGCAAGGTGAGAGCAGTGGTGGAGTGGCCTGAACCAGAGAACAGGAAGCAGTTACAGAGGTTTTTGGGATTTGCTAACTTTTATCGGAGGTTTATTCGCAATTACAGCAGAGTGGCTGCCTCCCTGACGTGTCTCACCTCTACCTCTCGAACCTTCCAGTGGTCACCTACGGCTAGTGCAGCTTTTTCAGACTTAAAGAAGCGGTTCACTGAGGCGCCCATTTTGGTCCAGCCTGACTCCACTAAACAGTTTGTTGTTGAAGTTGATGCTTCTGATGTCGGCATTGGTGCTGTTCTGTCTCAGCGGGCTTCTGATGACAGAATGCATCCCTGTGCTTTTTTCTCCCGTCGTCTCTCTCCTCCAGAAAGGAACTATGACGTGGGTGACCGGGAGCTGTTGGCGGTCAAACTGGCGCTGGAAGAATGGAGACATTGGCTGGAAGGGGCAGAGCATCCATTCGTGGTGTGGACAGACCATAAGAACTTGGAGTATATTCGTTCCGCCAAGCGACTGAATTCCCGTCAGGCCAGGTGGGCGTTGTTTTTTGGTCGCTTCCAGTTCACACTGACGTACAGACTGACGGACGACAATGTTTCTGCCGATCTGGATACCGTGATTCCCAGCGCCTGTGTGGTCGGAACAATCACCTGGAGGATTGAGGAGGAGGTCAGGGCTGCGCTACGTGAACATCCTGATCCAGGTAACGGCCTTCCAGGTTGTCTTTTTGTACCTTCTTCCATGAGATCTGCGGTTTTGCTATGGGCTCATTCTTCTAGACTCACGGGTCATCCTGGAGTCTCTCGTTCTCTGGCGTTTCTTCGCAGAAGATTCTGGTGGCCCACCATGGAGGCGGATACACGGACGTTTGTGGCTGCATGTCCTGTGTGTGCCCAGAACAAGGGGTCTAACCGGCCCGCCGCTGGCCTCCTGCGACCCCTATCCATTCCTCGCCGTCCTTGGTCGCACCTGGCTTTGGACTTTGTGACTGGACTTCCTCCATCTGAGGGTAAGACGACCATCCTCACGGTGGTCGACAGATTCAGCAAGTTTGTGCATTTAATCCCGCTTCCTAAATTACCTTCTGCCAAAGAGATGGCAGAGGTTCTTGTCAGGGAGGTGTTCCGGATTCACGGGCTTCCTTTAGATATTGTGTCTGACCGTGGTCCACAGTTTATCTCTGCTGTCTGGAAGGGGTTTTGCTCTGCTTTGGGTGCTTCTGTCAGTTTATCTTCCGGTTATCACCCTCAAACCAATGGCCAGGCGGAGCGAGCCAATCAGAAGATGGAGGTGACGCTTCGCTGCATGGTTTCCAATAATCCCACCAAATGGGCTTCTCAGGTTTCTTGGGTCGAGTACGCTCACAACACTCTGCTGACTACTGCTACAGGTATGTCGCCGTTCCAGTGTCTTTATGGTTATCAGCCTCCTCTGTTCCCTTCCCAGGAGAAGGACATAGCAGTTCCCTCGGTCCAGGCTCATATCCGGCGGTGTCATCGGACGTGGCATCGGGCCCGCTCCAAGCTGTTAAGGTCCTCTGCTCAGTACCAGCATCAGGCCAATCGCCGTCGGGTCCCTGCCCCCAAGTACACTAAGGGGGATAAGGTATGGCTCTCCACCAAGGACTTACCTTTGAAGACTGATTCCATAAGCTCTCTCCTAGGTTCCTCGGGCCTTTTTGTGGTGGAGAGGATCATTAACCCCGTGGTGGTCAGGCTGAAGTTGCCCTGCTCCATGAGGGTGCACCCCTCCTTCCATGTGTCCCGCCTCAAGCCTGTTGCCGTCAGCCCGCTGCTCCCCCCGCCGCCCCCGGCTCCTCCGCCCCGGTTCGTCGCTGGGGAGCGGGTGTATACTGTCCGCCGCCTACTGGACTCCCGGCGTCGTGGCCGTGGTACTCAATACCTGGTGGACTGGGAGGGTTACGGTCCGGAGGAGAGGAGCTGGGTTCCTCGCTCGCAGATCCTGGATGCTGCTCTGGTCGGGGACTTTCATCGTCGGTACCCTGATAGGCCCGGTGGGGGGGGGGGGGGGTCATGAGGTCTCATTTCTGACTTGGCTGGGCGGGGTTTTTGTGTGGTTGACTGAGTTTTGTTTCTTTCTGTTGCATGTGTGTGGCTTGATCACCCTCCTGACAGACTGATTAGCACACCTGATTCATATCAGCTCTTTCTGTGTGCTACTTAAGACCTGCAGTGCTCCTCAGTCTTTGCCGGATTGTTACGTTGCATACACGTGGAGAGGACGTTTTGTCTTGTTTCCGTACCTGCCTGCCTGCTACTCGGATCAGAACATTCTGCCTGCCTCTACTGCCTGGTGTCTAGCCTGCCACCCGGTTGTATCACTGGCCTCACCTTATCCTGACTGCACTGCAATAAACTTTGTAAAAGACCTTCCTTCTTTGTCTGCTTCTGGGTCCTGTTAAACCATTTCTGACAGCACCATGCGGCCACCCAGATTCCTCTCGGGCGCACCATTAACAGACTTGCCCACTTGAGCTGCATGTTCCACGCATCGCAGACTTTGAGTCCGTACCTGGCGGATTTACTGGCGGAAGGAGCATCGACCTTTGAAGCGTGTCGAAGAAGAACAAGAGCAAGAAGACAAAGAAGAAGACGGAGGGAGACGGAAGAAGGATACGGAAAAATAAAACGTTTAACACATACACATACAAACACACATAAAAAAAGACAATTGTACGGCAAAAAATTGTAAAAAAACAACAATGCAGTACAACACCTCGCAAGAGCACCAGCTGATCGTCCACAGTCACATCGGCACCCTGGTTGTAGAGGCGAGGCATGCCCATGCGTCCCACACCTCTCGTATGACCGCCAGTTTGTTCGAGGCTTGTTGGGCGGCTCTCGACTTGCGGTACTTGGAAATGCCCGCGAGGATCAGCAGCCCGAGGTAGGCGCGCAGGTCTGTCATGTCCATCGCTTTCCACTTTGCCATATTTCCTTCGACCCACGAGATTCTTGGTGGACCACAACCCTATCTTCAATTTGCTGCGTGACAAACAGGCCGAACGCGGAAACTATGTTGTGGACGCGCTCCGTGGGTCTGTAGGTCCCGGTCTCTGTAGTAGCAGCGTGTGTCGTGTGCTCTTCTCCATCTTCTTGGTGTTCTTGTTCTTGGTGTTGTTCTTATTCAGCTTCATCTTCTTTGTTGGCACTGTGATGAGTTCAAGGGCGACGAGGATGATACATTTTCAAGGACCATTCAATTTTGCCGTCTTATGACACAAACGTTTCCTTGTTCTCACCCTAATCATGCTCCTCGTCTTCGCTACGCTGGCCTTGATTACTCTTGTCTTCACTACTCTCATTTTCATTTTCTACAACCTCTTCTTCTTCCTCCTCTTCTGCCCATTCTTTCACCCTCTTCTTCTACATTTACTTGTTCTCCTTCTTGTTCAACTTCCTCGTCTTGGCCTTGTTTATCGTTTTCTCCTTCATCTTCTTCTTCGTTGACCTTGCGCAGCCGCAGTTTTTTTCTCCACCGTTGTGTTTGTCTTGGTCCCGTGGTTGTTTTGGCGGCCCTCTTGTGCTTTTTCTTCTGTGGGGAGATTGTGAGCCATGGCGGCCGCCAAAAGCGGAAGTGTGGGAATTGGCAAGAATCTGATGCAGCGTCTAGAGTCAAACGATGGGCCATGCTAGCACCCCAGTATGGTACCCCACCTGGTACCCGGTGGACGAAACAATGGCTAGTGTGATAGGTGCTCAAATGTATGTTGGGTCTCTGGGACCCCTGAAGACAAGGTAGCAGAAAATGCAACTTGATACAGAATGGGTCTCTGGGACCCAGGAGGACGAGATGATAGCTAGTTGGATATGCGCTCAACTGTAGGATGGGTCTCTGAGACCCCTGATGCCGAGGCCTCCAACAGTTCACGTGAAATGACATCCCATAATAGGCCAGGGTCACCGGGGACCAGGCGGGTCAGGTCACAATGGCTTGTGTGATATGCATATGAGTGCAGGATGGGTCTCTGGGACCCGAAGGAGGAGATGATGGCTAGTGACATAAGTGTATAGGATGGGTTTCTGGGACCCCTGATGCTGAGGCCTCCAACAGTTCACGTGAAATGATATCCCATAGTAGGCCAGGGTCACCGGGGACTAGGCGGGTCAGATCAATACAAAAGCCAAATAAACTGAACTAATACAGCTTTGCAGTTGTTTCCTACAAGAAAATCCTATGTACACAGGAAAGGATTCAGATCCTGACACCAACGGTAGAGTTGGTGTACAAGGAGAGCCAACGTGTAGGTGGTGCGGTGAAGTCCAGGTTAGAGGCCAGACGAAAGGGTGCCGGGGAGTAGTCAAGGCGGATAGACTGGTGGACAGGAGCAAACAGGCAGAAGAGTCTATGTGATGGCAGGCAGGCAGGCACAAGCACGGAGTGAACTGTGGCAGACAAAAAACAGGTTGTTAGAAATAATAACACTTTGACAAAATAAACTGAGTTAAATTAGCTTTACACTTATTTCCGACCAGAATCTTTTATGAAGATGTTTCTATGTGCGAATCATGTGTAGTGTGCTCCAAACAGCTTCTTGTGGTCTGAAACGTTCTTAACATCAACTAATACATCTTTGTAGTCGTTTCCTACAAGACAATCTTATAAAGATGTTTCTATGTCAGAATCATGTGTATAGTACTCCAAGTAACTGGTAAATATTTCAAAACTGTTACGCTGCCTTCAGTCCACCCATGAATTCACCCTCTACATAAGATTAAGGACTGTGTCAATATCTAATGCAATACTGTTGTTGGAATTAGAACAGTGGTTGAACTTGAAATAATAGTAGAATAAGATTTTCTAAATTACACAGTAGACTAAAACCATCTAACCTAAACACATCTCTGGTCCCACAGGTAGGGCCTGCACACAAAGAAAAAGGATCCCTACAAGAGCCATGTCTGAGTTGTATTCTTAAAGTATTAAAATTCTTTACTCCAACTGAATTAAACTACACATCCTGTTTCACACGCCCCTGATGGCACTATTTAGACTGTGTACAGTGTGTACAGTTCTCCATCTCTTCCTGTAAGACAGATATAAACTAAAATTGAAGAATGCTGCCAATCAGAGAACTTGTAAAGGGGAAAATAACTGTCCCCGTCAACATGGCAGTTAAGGAATAAACACTTGGCCTCACATGCACAACAACAGTGAACTCTCCTTACTGGAGCAGTTTTGTCTTTAAGCTTTGGGCTTTCCTCAAGAGTTGAATCACATCCAACTCCATTACCACCTTTTGAATCACTTCAAAAGTGTAGCGGAGCTGTGATGGATACCTCATGTTACAAGAGTAACAAAGTCTAAACAGCAAGGCTGTTGCAAGGGCCATATTATCCATATCTTGAAGAACCACCACACCCTCGATGATGATGCCAACATCAGAAAAGTCATTAGCTAAGTTTCCATCCACTTGTCAATCGAATTATCTGAAGTTCGGTAAAAAAACTCAAGCGAATAAAGCTGGTGAAAGTGTGTTTCCATCAAAGCAAATAAAAACCTGTGCGTAATGACGTCACATGCTTTTTTGCAATCAAATTGACATATTTAATTAATTTTAGACATTTTAAGGTGTTTCCATTCATTTTCCCATGGAATCACACAACATTCAAGCAAACTTTTGCTAACAAAGTTTTTCTAGACAACATGAATCGCGCCGTCTACCAACTAATGATCAATATGGGACAAGCTGTCATAGGGCTTATGTACCAGCTGATAGCAACATATCAACAGAGGTGGGTAGAGTAGCCAAAAATTGTACTCAAGTAAAAGTACTGTTACTTCACAATAATATGACTCAAGTAAAAGTAGTCATCCAAATAATTACTTGAGTAAGAGTAAAAAAGTCCTTGATGAAAAAACTACTCAAGTAGTGAGTAACTGTTGAGTAACGTCTGATTTATTTCTTAACAATAGCATCAATCAGACAGACAAAAATACAAAATAATCATCTTTAGGCAAATTATAGTTCATCCAATCAATAGAATAAATTACAATTAATTAATTAATTACAAAATAGCTTAAGTGAAGAGACTTAAACATCAAATTTTGATGGATATATATATATATAAAATGTTCAAAACATGTGTAAAAGTCAAAACATGTGTAAAAGACAAACGTTCGCCTATCCACAGCAAAAACAAAAATGACTGCTACATGTTTTCTCAAGTTAGATGTTGAGTTTTTGAAAGTTGAAATGTCCGTTTGTTTTGGTCGACACAGAAAGCGCCGCATAATGTAGCTGCTGAATCGCACTTTTATTAAAAAGGTAAACATGCTTTCACTATGAGGCCGGGGGGTTCCTCCTCGTCTGTGTCTGCATTGCCGACGGTAGATTCTAACATTTGTTATGCTACAACTGTCAAGCTAACACGTCCCGCGGACGCCGCTGAGATCGAGTATGGTCATGTGACGAGACTGCACAACGACGTTTGATTGGTGAAACACAGTCACGTGGTAGAGCCTTTAGCGGAAGTCTCTCTCTCTCTGTCAAAATTAAAATGAGGCGTACGCTGGGGTAAAAACGATGACGCGTAGAATACCAAAGAGGTAAAAAGAAAAGTAACAAGCTCATTGTAGCCTAATGTAGCGGAGTAAGAGTACAGTTTCTTCTTCACTAATCTACTCAAGTAAAAGTAAAAGTATAGTGATTTAAAACTACTCCTAGAAGTACAATTTTTTCAAAACCTTACTCAAGTAAATGTAACAGAATAAATGTAACTCGTTACTACCCACCTCTGCATATCAAGCTATAATAAGAAAACAACGACACTATCAACACATTGCTAAGACGATGCAGATGCAACTTGCCTTTTAATGTCCCTCCGACACCGCTGCAAGACAATTCTTTTTTGAGACATGACTTGCTGTTTGAGTGCTTTCCATTTACTCAGGAGGACATCCCACAGCTTGTCCTAAACTTTGCTGGCCATTTCCTCCACGAGTTTCTGATAAATTAAATTCAGAAAGTCTCACGTCTCCTCGTCTGTCCACTTATATCTGTCTTTGTTAACACCCACCATGTGTGCAAACTGAGCGGAAATACTGGGCGTAAATCAACTAAAACTTCTTCGTTTTGTGGCGGGCTGCAACCGTAAAATGACCTAAAACTTAATCGTAATTCATTATTTATTCTGCAAATAACATTTCCATAAGCCGTATATCGATCAAGATAAAATTCAATGAGACAACATTCATGACATTACATTGAATTTTAATGTTTCCATAACATTTTTTATTCAAAGATCACTTAATTCGGATAAAAACGTATGGATGGAAACATAGGTTCTCTCTGTCTGTTTCTCTCTCTCTCAGACACATGCACACGCACACACACACACACACAGACACAGACATATAGACACACACTCATACTTTGAGACAGACAGAAAGATAGACAGACACACAGACAGACTCACACACACAAACTCACAAAACCAATCAGGCGACTCCAGAGCAGTTGTCTTGGCCCTCGACATAGCCAAGGCATTTGATCAAAGAGAGTGGCCTTTCATGTTTAAAGCTCTCAGAAGATTTGAAATTGTGGATTCCTTAACTTGCGTGAAGATGTTACATCTCTGCCAAAAATCCTCCATCCTCACCAATAGTGGTAAATCTGGGCCCCTTGGGTTGCACCGTGGAGTCAGGCAGGCCCTGCTCTTCAATGTGGCCCTGGAGCCCCTTGCGATAGGGATCAGGAGTCATCCTGGCATCAAGGGCATTAAGATAGGCAAGACGTAAAGCCGGGTGGGTCTTCACGCAGATGATACATTATTATATCCATTTATCATTCTCCATTTGGTTGATTAACTCATTTTGGCAAACTCTCTGGCTATACAATCAACTGGGGCAAGAGTGAGTTCATCCCCCTATCAGACAGTTTAGACCCACGTTTTCTTGACACTGCCATTTACACTAGTGAAAGATGACTTCACGTATCTAGGGCTTAAAATACCCGTGCCCGCTTAACTATGCTGATATGATCCTGAAAAAGCAACATAGAAAAGTGGAGAACTCTGCCACTGTCCATGGTGGGGCGTAGCAATCAAGATGGTGGCTCTTCCTAGGTTTTTGGACTTATTTTAGAATCTGGCAATCTTTCTCACCTCAGCATTTTTTAAGAAACTAGACTCAATTGTCTTACCTTTCATTTGGCAAGGTGCATCGCATATCTAAAGCACACCTGCAAAAGCCTACGGGGGGGTTGGTCTCCCCGTATTCAGGAATTACTACTGGGCAGCCAATGCTAGGGCCTTGATGTACTGGCGGCAGGATGCTCCAAACAGCTCTCCACTGTGGTTAGGTGGTTAATAGGGATGAGCGAGTACAGCATTATCTGTATCTGTATCTGTATCTGTTTACCACATGAATTATCTGTATCCGTATCTGTACTCGGACTGGGCGGGGCCTAACCCGGAAGTGGGCAGATTTAACCCGGACGTGGGTCGGATTGTCTTGAAATGGGCGGGGCTTTAACCAGTATGTTATTTTAAGCATGCAATATATATGGGTTGATCAGAAATTGTTATATTTATTGCTGATTAGAAAACTATTGATCAGTGGTGTTGTCATGGTAACAAACGAACTAAGTAAAATGTAATGAACAAGAGTTTTCATACTGAATAATACAACTCACCATCTCAGAGAAGCTTGGTCTAACGAGCTAGAACTTGAGGTTTCTGACAATTCCTGGAATAAAGCTTTGACTAGAATCCATACATGCTCTTTTAATGTTAGATATAAATTGATTCAATACAAAGTCGTTTATTGATTGCATTATTCTAATTCTAAGCCAATGCTGCATATAATCTATCCATCACTTTAACCACTGTGTGATCGATGTGGAGGTGCAGAGGTTTCATCTTTTTTGGTTATGTCCTCAACTGCACAAGTTCTGGTGTGATGTATTTCAGTGGCTCAGTCTGGTCTATAACTTGGACATTGCACCAACTAGAGCGGCGCTCTTCGGGTGCTTAGAGAATGCTCAGGTACTCGCCTGAGATACAACAAACACTAATGCTTGGCATGGTTGCTGCAAAGAAATTTTTCTCCTGGACTGGAAATCCCCCACTCCCCCTTGGTTTTGAAAATGGCTCAACAAAATGAGATTATCCAGATGGAAAGGATACGCTTCCACAACTCCAAAACACAAAACGCTTTCTGAGCATCTGGGGACCATGTATTGACTATCTTAAAGATGTGATTCTTTTCTGTAGAGATGTGCTCTTGACTGTATTGCAACTTGTATTTCTGTAACACCTGGCCATGAAGATGACAGCAACCTTCATCCAAGACACGCTTTTAATTTTGCTGGCAGCTCTGTTGTTATTCTGTTGTTTTGTGTTTTTATGTTTTTTTCTTTGTTGCTGTGCTTTGTTTACAAAAAAAATGAAAATAAAATATTCAAAAACAAAAAGAACATACGAGATAAAAGGAAACACGAGAAGGGGGGGGGGGGGGGGGACATAGCCAGAAGGATAACACTCAAAGTAGATCTGTGATGAAGATTGGTAAATGGGGCATTTCAAGGGGAAGTGCAGCCCCTCTCCCCTGCCTGTGCTGTTTGGCTCCCCCTTCTCGCGATGATGCAGCATGGGACATAATGTCAGGGGCCCGTACTGTCCCCACTATACGGGCCCTGGTCCGTTTTCCTGGTCGTTGGAATGCTTGGGGCACTGTCTGAGGAGATGGCCAGGCTGTCCGCATCACCAGCAGACCAGGGGGCGATGGCGAGAGCGTGCGGCACTTTGTGGCGAATGCATAGACACAGCCCAAATCAGTTCAGTCATTTCAACCGCCCATGCAGGCTTTACTTGGGCTGTGTCATGTACATGCAGCGGCTCTCACCGTAGGACCACTCTCTGCTGGGCCGCTTTCCATGGCCTCGCCCTCCATAACCTCCCTTTCTAGAGCCAGTTTCAAAGACTCTTGTATGGAACGGGGGGTTAAGGCTTGAATAAACTGGTCCCTAGCAAGCTCTGTTTGTACTGCATGGGGCATGTGGGCATAAGCCCTCTGGGCTAGAGTCTCAATGTCGTTAGCTGAGACGCGGAGGGGTTCCCCAGGTCGCCTGCGTCTGTTGGACAGTTCAGAGCACAGAAGACTGGGCTGTTCAGTGTCAAAAATGTCTCTGTAGGGCTCCAACAAGAGCTAAATAATCATTTCTTTCTTCCGGGTTGAGCAGTAACAGGCACGCTAGTGCGCCATCTGTAAGGCATAAAGCTTACTGTAGTGCTTTATCATTATCTGACCACCCCACAGCTTTTGATAGCAGTTCAAATTGGGCATGAAACGCCTGCCAGTCCGCCTTACCGGAGTACTTTGGTGTTTTACATGGGGCAAGCATGGGCACCACTATTTTGCCAAAAAGGCAGCGCATTCCACACGTCCTCCTCTCTGTCGGAGGACAGCTGAGCCCATTCCCGCGTCGTTGGTCATGCTCCTCGCCGCCAGTTTCACGCGGGCTTTGGTCTCTGCAGCGCGCTCAAACTCAGCTGCCAGACCCCTCCCTTCCTCCTTAATTTTTGGCCGTGCTCCTTCCTCCGCCATGTCCATCGACGGCAGGCTCCAACAGCGGCTCCGCTCGGTAAGTCCGCTAGCCGGCTAGGCTAACACCGGAGAAGTAACCAGTCCGTCACTTTAACTTCTGACACCAGTGTAATGCTCACCCCTGTGTTGCAGCGTTGAATAAGGAGGCAATGACTGGCTTGCAACCTCTGTGCATTTATGTTAAACACAGCTTAACTCCGGTCACTGTTGGCCGTGACCACGCCGAACATTCAGTCCACAACAACAACGGAAGGAGCGCCCTTCCTCTCCGGCCCAAACTTGGGTTGCGTGGGCATGGATAGCAGTTAGCTTTTTGACGTTGAATCTGAGACTGAATCTAAAAAAAAATCAATGCTTCTGAAATGGCATCTGTATCACCGCGCTGGGTTCTTTTCTTGTTTGCTATTCTACTTTAAGTAACTCTAACAAGCACGAAGTGGTAAAATATCAAAGTTGGAACCATATAAAACAACTATTTGACAAAGTTGGGCCAGGAGCTACAGCCGCCATCTTTGTCCAGCCGATCACGTGACTCACATGATGATTCTGATTGGTTTAAAGAAATGCCATTAAACTAGTGCACGTTTTCCTACCATCCCCGAATGATATGTGGAGTAGCCACACTCTCCTTCAGTGCACTTTGGAGGACGGTCTGGCAAAGCGGAACTAAGGTTTCATTGACCATTATAGATTTCATGACTCTATCTTGTACGCATTAAACACACACACAATCACACATTACCTGACACAATAAATATAATACCTTTCATAAAGGTGTGCAAGTTGTTTTCCTTCAGTGATTAACCTTAAAGTCTTTCTCCAAAGAACTTCTTTACTGCCCTTCCAAACTCAAAACTTAAACTGACAGCATCATCATCATATTGTTGCACCATGAGGAAAGAAAGACTACACATTAACTATAAATGCAACACAGTAATGAGAATCTATTGCAAGGTGGAAGTGTGTGTGTGACAGATGAACAGATGCTGGCGATGCGGGGGCACTGTCCCATGACAGGTGACAACTCTAACTGCTTTGGAAACCTTATGCCAACAGACTAGGGTCACATACTTAGTTAAATACTACGCGGTTCTTGAGGGGCAATCTCTTTAACTTGCCTGACAAGACCGTATGGTGAACTGACCGATGTTAGAAAACAGCAGGGTGGGGGCATTTTTGAACCTTTGCAAAGTGCTGATTTAGAAAAGATATTAAGGTCACATTTGGGGTTAAACGGGGGTAAATATTTAAAGCTCAACTGAAATTAAAACAATCATTTTTGTTTTCAACAATTGACCTTCCAAATATTAGACACAGTAATGTTAGTATTATTATATTATTATATATCTTATTGTTATAAGAGTAAATAATCTCTTTTAAGAAATAGCTTAGTGCGTAATGTGTACATAATAACAGTGTGGACGGGGGATGTGCTCAGAGCAGAAAGCTGTTGGCGATCGGAGCAGAGAAGATAAACAGTTTGGTTGTTAAAGGGCTACCATTTCCCTAAATCTTAAGCCTGATAAAAATAATAAATATAAAATAATTTCTTCTGACATTTGTGAAGACATTCTTTGTTTCACGTAGGCTTCCACTATAAACAGGTAATGTCTGCACTGTAACAGCTGCATAAGTTTGCAAGGACCTGGAGTTTTCCAGAAAGCATTATTATTTAGGACTGTTTTCCTATTCTGATATACCTGATACATACAGCTTGTAAAGCTCTGTTCTGCTGTATTTTAGCATCAATAAATGAAACCACTTGAAAATGCAATTGTTCCTCTCAAGGGGCTATACGCTTCAATAAGCTTTCAATCAAAGAAATTTGGCTGCCAATAAACACAAGCAACCACCTGCACAGAACTAAAGAAATTCCTGGAAAATTTCATATTTTTTATGGGATATTTGTTTCTTTAGAAATTGTTTGAAGCTTCCACAATTCAGTTTACTTTGTGACATTTTAAATGTTTCTAATTCACTTGACAGTTGAACGTAAATTAACTTGGACAGAAATAGTAAGAGACAGAAAAATCAGGAAATATTAAGGAAATTAAAGATTAGAGACTGAGTGAGGATTTCAATTAAATTCTATTCAATTTTATTTATAGTATTGAGTTATAAGACCACACTCTATAATTTACAAAGGCCCAACCATTTTAATAATTCCCGCAAGAGTAAGCAACTACGGCAAAAGTGGTGAGGAAAATCTCCCTTTTAGGAAGAAACCTGCCTCCTAGGCTCTTGGTAGGCAGACTGACGGTGCCAGTTGGGGTGTGATGCACAGTGGCAATAATAGTTACAATAAACATAATTGAACTACAAATGGTAGTCATAGTAGTTCATGTTATTGCAGGGCATTAAAGGGCATTATAGGGTGTAGCGTGGCATAGCAGAGCATAGGTGGACGTAGCGGGATGCAGCAGGGTTTAGCAGGACCACGGTTGCAACCAAGATCTTGTTGCCATCCCTAATCCAAGAAAATATGCAGGGCAAAATGTAAACTCCCCCAGAACTAAAGGATGACACACACAAGTGATGTGGCATTTGTACAAGCTCATGATCTTTGAAATAAGGACTTATAAGAGTGTAATATCCTCCTCGTTGCCCTGTCTTTTTTAATTTTGCTTCACTGAGCTAGATTTATAACTCCAGTTCAAGCGTGCAATAAAATAAATATTACATTCCGTCTAAGAGGAGAGGGAGTTGTTTTCAGGCCAATTACAAAAGCTGGTCAGTCTGATGTCATGTTGCCTTAGCTCATTAATATTCATGAGCACCCCCATGAATAGTCATTGTCAAAATCGCGCGCTGGGTAAAGGATGCTTATAGCCAGGCTCTCATTGGCTAGCAGTAGTCAATCAGAGTCAAGTAGATTAGCTCATTGAATATTAATGAGAACTACTAGCACAACTCAAGGGGAGTCTTCCTGCAGACATTTTATACAACACTAGAATGGTTTGAAACAAAGTAACCAAGGCATTGTTTCCCCAAAAAATGGTACAGAGTCCATGGTAGAACTTCAGACATTACTACAAAGTAATGAAATACGTGTGGCAGGGCACCTACACGTAATTTAAAAACAGTGGTGGAAAGATTTGTCAATGAACTAAGATCAAATGTCATCAAAATGATCAGTTGGTGATCCTCTGACTCCCTGTGGCCTTATGAGGCCAAAATGATCACTGTCCAATGTACTTGAAAAACTGACATCCCCATCGGACTCATTGTATCGGCCTCAGCTGTAGTTTGTGTTAAGCGCTATTAGTAGTGATGTCCAAATTAAGCTTTATGAACAAATTTCTTAATTTTCTGAGCCAACTAGATGGCGTTCTCATCAAGAAAGGGTTGAAAGCACACTGAATTGACATTCCTTAAGCCTTTTTATTTAAACTAAGGGCACCATCTATATCACATCTATCACCTCAATTATTCCACTCATCTTCTGCTTTGATTCGGATGTTATGCTAGTAGTGGCTAATGTAGCCTCAAGCTAGTGATGGGGAAGTAAAGGTTCATGAAGCTTCGTTAACCATTTTCTTTGATTTCTGAGCCCACTACAAGGTAGACAGTTCAACAAAGTGTTGACAGCATTTCCATTCCTCAAACATTTTTATTTAAACCAAGAGCCCAATATAGTGGGCTCAGAAAATAAAGATAATGTTTCAAGAAGCTTCATTTGCCCATCACTACCTCAAGCAGAGATAAGTTGCAGGATATGATACAAAGGTCTGGTAAGAGCATTTTTTTCTCTTCAGTTCTGTTTTTTTCAATTTCAATTTCTTCAAGTCCAACTGAAGCTTACTCAAGTGACATCACTCAAGGACATTATCAGACTTCATACCGATACCTCCCTCAGCTTAATGTCATCTTTTCAACTTTCTAACTGTAATCTTGTTTGGCCCTCCATGCCCTGCTATCATTACAAACATGTATGGACTAGCTGTAGCCAGAGTAACCTTTTTTCGTCAAATTTTTGATGTTCATCCTGCAAATGTCTTTAACTTATGTCATACTTATCCAGACATGGGCATTTTGGTTTCACTTCAGCTTTCTATAATGGCAAGGTGTAAATAAAGCTGTGTAAAAAAAAGTTCAGCTGGCAAATCTGTTTTTTTGTCTGAGTATTTCACAATCTTCACAATCAAAGAATGGTGTGAAAAGGGAAAAACATCCAGTATGCGGCAGTCCTGTGGGCAAAAATGCCTTGTTGATGCTAGAGGTCAGAGGAGAATGGGCCGACTGATTCAAGCTGATAGAAGAGCAACTTTGACTGAAATAACCACTCGTTACAACCGAGGTATGCAGCAAAGCATTTGTGAAGCCACAACACGCACAACCTTGAGGCGGATGGACTACAACAGCAGAAGACCCCACCGGGTACCACTCATCTCCTCTACAAATAGGAAAAAGAGGCTACAATTTGCAACAGCTGGATGTGCATCCCACAAATCTCCATCAACTGCAAGATGCTATCCTATCAATATGGGCCAACATAGAATGCTTTCAGCACCTTGTTCAATGCCACGTAGAATTAAGGCAGTTCTGAAGGGGAAAGGGGGTCAAACACAGTATTAGTATGGTGTTCCTAATAATCCTATAGGTGAGTGTATGTTGCAGAGAGAAGCTGAACCTGTCACAGAAGCCAAGGAGTTGTAATAAAATCTATTTGCTAACCTGTATAGCATCTGCTCCTGACTTAGCATAATAATCTGGAAGAAATGACAAGAGCACAATCCTTTCACAAGTGGCCCATAGGTTTTTATCTATGACATCCTGACAGACAACACTCAAGGAAGGGAGGCATCTGAATGGACCAGATGAGACAGTCTTATCAAGACAATGAGATGAAATTGTGTATTCTTATTAGGAAACACTTCAATCTATTATCTAATGATGGGATCACCAACAAAGTGATTTGAACTCGAATGAAAGGTCTACAACACATTGACAAGTCCACCCGCTGTTGGAATTGGTGTTATGATGAGTCTACAGACAATACCAATCAGAGGGGATTTTCAACTGCACAAGAATCCTTGAGTTTATTGTTATGTCTTTATTAATGTAACACAATGTTGTCTCATTTTGCCATGAGTTTCTCAGTGGCTTGTTAAAAAAGCACTAAAATAGTTTGTGGAATTTTTGATGCTGAAATCATTGTGGACTTGACTGTTTGTAGAAGCAAATTCTGTGTGAACTGTTGTCAAAAATAACCCTATATATTTAGTGGTAAATATTCACAGCCAAAGTCAAGACAATGTTGAGTATTGCACTTTCACAATGCAGTGTACAGAAACCAGACCTCAGTTGCCTGTTTCTCATCTCTGCTTAAGGCTTCAGTAGGCACTACTAGAATAACACATGACAGGAGTCTACATGCATCTAATTTAGGATAATTATTGGAGTGGAGGTGGACATTTTGAAGGCAGACTAACAGGTCTTTGAGGGTCAGAATTCTAGCTGATAGACAGGTGTTCAAATACTTATTTGCAGCTACAAATAAATAGTTAAAAAATCATACATTGTGATTTCTAGATTTTTTTTTAGATTATGTCTCTCACAGTGGACATGCACCTACGATGACAATTTCAGACCCCTCCATGATTTCTAAGTGGGAGAACTTGCAAAATGGCAGGGTGTTCAAATATTTTCCTCACTGTATAATCTCCCCTCTGTCCATTCCTCTTTTTCCCTCTATCTGCATTCTCTCCACGTCAGTCCTTAAACCCTTTCCACCTCTCTTTCCATCACTGCTATCACTTAGTCTTTGTTCCAGTTTACTCCTCCCTTTCCCTGTCTTTCTTGTTGTCTCTGACCCTCTCTTTCTCACCGTACCTTAAGATAGATAAGATGAAAGCAGGGTTGCTTTCATAGACACTGGGTGGTCTTGGCTCAAATTTTGCTTAAAACTAGTTGGCATATGGGAACCCAATACAAGGAAAAACAAGGGATACTAGCAATTAACTTATTCTTTTAATAGACTTCTTTCTAGTTGCTCTTTTACTCACACTTGAGAACACACCTGCATATCTTTTCAAATTTAACAGCTGGCATTTTCCAAATGTGTTTCAAAATATGCAGTCTGTGGCCACGCTAGCTGTGCAAGGCTCATTGTGGATAATTTCATTCTTGGTCTGTGGTATCTTTCAAGCCAATTACTTCCTCTTACATGTTATTAAGGCCCAAGTGGTGAAGACCCTGTTGGAACTTAAGGAATTATTCTTCTTCCGGCAAATAAATTGCCTTTTTGAGGGGCTTATCATATTGAGCCCCTGTAGTACGTTTAACAAAGACTCACGAAACTTGGTACACATATGTAGCATGGCAGGACGGACATAAAACTCCATTGGAACCATACCCTAAACCCAACAGGAAGTTCTTCATTTTGAATTGAAAGTTCAAAATTAGTGCAATTTTGGCCATTTCCACATATCTTACTTTAACAAACTCCTCCTCCTCCTTTTCATCCGTTCAACTTCAAACTTGGCCTGTGTCATCTTAAGATGTTAAAAATGAAAAGTTATTAAAAGAAAAACATTTCGTCACAGGGCATGGCCGTGGCGGGGTGTTTTGCCATCAAAACAGGAAGTGGGTGTAACTTAAGTGTACACTGTCCAATTGGCTCGAAACTTCATCATGGACTGTGTCATCTAAAGACCTTAATTATGAAACGTTATTAAAAGAAAAACTTTTTTGACAAACGGTGTGAGTGTGGCCTGGCGGGCATTTTGGATGTGTTTAGCAAGGAACGAGAAAGTGGCTGTAGATTGTCATATCTGCTTGAAATTTCCTACAATCAACAAGAGTCCAGGCTTCAGGACTTCTACAGGCCAATATTGACTTTTGGAGATAGCACCCCCCGCTGGCAACACTGAGCCGCCACCTTTATTTTAACCACGCCCATCAACCCAGGCCACACCCCCTCCATACCATTTGAACCAATTAAGGAAGAGTCTGTGAAGTATCATTGAACTCAGCAGGGAGTTTCCTTTTCATTGGTGACGATTTGCAATGAGTGCCGCGCCAATGCCTGGTTGCAAGGAGCGGCGTCTGCCAGTAACCCCGACGCGCACAGATTAGCAAGGGCCTGTCCAACGCTGCTTGCAGATTTAAGAAGGGCCCGAGCACTCAAGTGCAAGGGCACCAATGGTGTCCTAGCACAAAGCGCAAGGAACCTATTGTTTTTGTAGAGATTATTATTATTATTCCACACCTCTCCCGTCTCTCTAATTTTTGAGGGCCTTAGCATGCAAGAAAACTCACAAAATCTTGCACAGATGTCAGAAAAATCACACATTTCTGTAGTGATTGGCCTTGGGCGTTGCCAGGGGGCTCCATAGCGCCCCCTAACATGCACACTGTCTTAAAAAAAGTAATAATTTATCATACTAATGAACATGCGTATCATCTGGAAGCTATTTAGGCATTACACACGTTTTACTATAAATCACATATTCATTGTCCAATCATGAACCTGAACCACACCCTGAACGTTTTATTCAAATTGAACACCAGGGGGTGCTATAAATGCAAACAAACTGTAAGTGATATAACGCAAATCAGGCTATAAATGATGAAATGTTTGTTCAATCAACACAAAACTTCCAGGAAATGTCTACATAATGACCTCACACACACAATGCAAGTCTCATTCAAATTGACCACTAGAGGACACTTTAAATGCACAATAGCTGGACGTGGAATTACAAAAATCCAGGTTTGAGCTTGGAATTGCAGATTGTGCCTTTATTAGCAAATGTTTTTGTGTTGGTCATCTGCTTTTCTCAAATTTCTGTGAGCTGGACTGAGCTAAATATCACACTGAATTAAAAATAAACGTTTTTGACAAATCAGTTGTTGGCATTTTAAACAAAGTGCTTGTCCAATTGTTACAAAGCTTGCAAGATATGTTTTATAACAATGTTGGACCACATGTGTGAAATTATTGAAGTCGTTATTGAGAAAAAAGGTTTGAACGTGCAAATTGGCGCTTGCGACTATATGTCTTATTCTTGTTTCAGTTTTTTACATATGTTGAAATAAACACTTTCAATTAAAAAATTCAATCAATCAATCAAAAACCCTGAGTTGAGGTGTGTTTATTTGTATGTGAGGGTCAAAATAGTCATGGTTTAGATGATTTCCAACTAACATGAACCATATGCTTCTGGCAAAGGGAAGGGCATTACAAATGCTAACTAAGGGTTAGGAATACATTGGTGGTTATTACATGTATGTACACAAGAAAAATTCTGCTGTCAAAGCAATTATATTGTTTGATGAATTAAACGTATTTGTAAGCAAAGTCTTATGTGTTTGTGGCAATCTTTGAACGTGTACAGTCAAACCAACTTAAACTTTCTGAGATGCTTGGGGCTAAGGTTGTTAGTAAAAATGTCTATGGGCAAGAGAAGGAATAACTCTGTGTGTGTGTGTGTGTGTGTCTCTGCCGTGCACGCATGTGGCACTTATAAGGACCTGACATGTCTGTCGGGTGTGAGCTTCCAAGCAGAATATTGGATATGATGATGTTATATTGGTTCCTAATTCTCTGGAGCATTTAATGCTTCTGGTGGTGAGTTCACAGCCCTCCCGTCAACAGAGAACTGTCATCTGAACTGGTTACAGAATTAAATTTACTAGGAAACGCAACGCTAGAAGAAAGAGTTTAAAGCAAACAAGAAAAATGTGCTCTCTGAATATTTGAAATTGAATCCCTTGAAATTATGGTATAGTGCCATTATCCCACTGAACTAGTTTAAATGGGAAAATAGTGGAAATTGTAACTTAATATTAAGTAGTTTGGTATGTTTTTAATTGTATTTAATTAAGGGGTAATTTAAGTTATTTTAGGGGGGCATGTTTCATAGTGGAAAGTTAGCATCATGTTCAGTGGTGAAGTAAGTTCACCCATTAGAATGAAACAATTTGGCCACCACTAGCTGAACACAAACATTATTTGTCCCAAACCACCTGTGGGGCTCAAGTTTGGGTATCCATACTATACCTTGTTTCACTTGTTTAAAGGAAAATACCATTTTATGAGTTGATTGGAACAACTTTCACAATTTCTCAATGCATTCCAGACCTTCAAGTCCAAACCTCATAACCTAACCCACAGTAGTGTTCAGTCTATATGTCCATTTTTGTTCTGTTTATATATAAACTGGTTAAATCTGCGTTTCAGGTTTTTAGTTGTCATTCGCTTTGATAGCGTGTCATGTTATAAATATGTGTTCCTCAAAGGCTCTAAGGAGTCTTTCATGTTACAGCATCACAAAACATGACTGCAGGGTCAAACCCCCTTTGAACAAGGCCAACATAAATAGAAATTGCAGATCTGTGTACAATTACATAAAACTGTAAATACATACAGTGGGTACGGAAAGTATTCAGACCCCTTTAAATTTTTCACTCTTTGTTTCATTGCAGCCTTTTTCCAAAAATCAAAAAAGTTCATTTTATTTCTCAGTAATGTACACTCAGCAACCCATCTTGACAGAAAAAAACAGAAATTTAGAAATTTTTGCATATTTATTAAAAAACAAAAACTGAAATATCACATGGTCATAAGTATTCAGACCCTTTGTTCAGTATTTAGTAGAAGCACCCTTTTGATCTAATACAGCCATGAGTCGTTTTGGGAAAGATGCAACAAGTTTCTCACATCTGGATTTGGGTATCCTCTGCCATTCCTCCTTGCAGATCCTCTCCAGTTCTGTCAGGTTGGATGGTAAACGTTGGTGGACAGTCATTTTCAGGTCTCTCCAGAGATGCTCAATTGGGTTTAAGTCAGGGCTCTGGCTGGGCCATTCAAGAACAGCCACAGAGTTGTTGTGAAGCCACTCCTTCGTTATTTTAGCGGTGTGCTTAGGGTCATTGTCTTGTTGGAAGGTAAACCTTTGGCCCAGTCTGAGGTCCAGAGCACTCTGGAAAAGGTTTTCGTCCAGGATATCCCTGTACTTGGCCGCATTCATCTTTCCCTCGATTGCAACCAGTCGTCCTGTCCCTGCAGCTGAAAAACACCCCCACAGCATGATGCTGCCACCACCACCATGCTTCACTGTTGAGACTGTATTGGACAGGTGATGAGCAGTGCCTGGTTTTCTCCACACATACCGCTTAGAATTAAGGCCAAAAAGTTCTATCTTGGTCTCATCAGACCACAGGATTTTATTTATCACCATCTTGGAGTCCTTCAGGTGTTTTTTAGCAAACTCCATGCGGGCTTTCATGTGTCTTGCACTGAGGAGAGGCTTCCTTCGGGCCACTCTGCCATAAAGCCCCGACTGGTGGATTGCTGCAGTGATGGTTGACTTACTACAACTTTCTCCCATCTCCCGACTGCATCTCTGGAGCTTAGCCACAGTGACCATTGGGTTCTTCTTTGCCTCTCTCACCAAGGCTCTTCTCCCCCGATAGCTCAGTTTGGCCGGACGGCCAGCTCTAGGAAGGGTTCTGGTCGTCCCAAACGTCTTCCATTTGAGGATTATGGAGGCCACTGTGCTTTTAGGAACCTTAAGTGCAGCAGAAATTTTTTTGTAACCTTGACCAGATCTGTGCCTTGCCACAATTCTGTCTCTGAGCTCTTCAGGCAGTTCCTTTGACCTCATGATTGTCATTTGCTCTGACATGCACTGTGAGCTGTAAGGTCTTATATAGACAGGTGTGTGGCTTTCCTAATCAAGTCCAATCAGTATAATCAAACACAGCTGGACTCCAATGAAGGTGTAGAACCATCTCAAGGATGATCAGAAGAAATAGACAGCACCTGAGTTACATATGAGGGTCACGGCAAAGGGTCTGAATACATATGACCATGTGATATTTCAGTTTTTGTTTTTTAATAAATATGCAAAAATTTCTAAATTTCTGTTTTTTTCTGTCAAGATGGGTTGCTGAGTGTACATTACTGAGAAATAAAATGAACATTTTTGATTTTTGGAAAAAGGCTGCAATGAAACAAAGAGTGAAAAATTTAAAGGGGTCTGAATACTTTCCGTACCCACTGTATGTTTATTGGGCTGTCAGTCTGGGTTTGCGGGGCAGAAACCATCACCTCATTTAAAAATAAGCAGAGCTCTAACAGTCGTTAGCCATTCTCATTCATGTGCCTCACACCAAACCTCCCTGTACAAGCAGGCCAGCTTTGGCTGTCACCAATACGAGCTTTCATGTCTCCCAGGGGGGCCTAAACGCTAAGAATTGGTGGCATTCATTGTTTCTTCAAGTTGGTGACAGAAGAGGTCCTTGTCAACAGACTGAGAAACTACTGTTGGGGCATAAGCAGAGATGATTTTAATCGTTCCATGACAAGAGGACGGTGTATTTCTGCTCCTTGATATTTCAAGCACCAGCAAGTCCTTTTTCCTGGAGAGCGGCTATGTGCACTTTGCGCTGGGATAATTCAGTGTCAATGACAGCAGCCTTCCTGGCATCATCTCTCTCAGGATCCAGATCATAGTCTGTTGACATTCCTATCATCATGGTGACAACTCGCACCAGCAGGAGGTGGTCCCCTGAGATGGAAAGTGCCCTGAGAGACTGCTACAACACCACAGTCTGGGATGTGCTGATCAACCCGGATGGTGAGGACATAGAGGGGATAATACATTGTCTGACGGACTACCTGAACTTCTGTGCAGATGTGGTCTCCCCCATCAAGACTGTCCGCTGTTACCCTAATAACAAGCCAAGGGTAACAAGGCTCAACTGGAAGAAGGCTGCCTTCAGGAGCAGGGACAGGAAAACCATGAAGGCAGCACAGCGGGAGGTGAAACACTGTGTCAGGGAAGCTAAGGACAGCTACAGGAGAAAGGTGGAGCAGAAGCTGAAGGAGAATAACATGAGGTAGGTCTGGGAAGGTGTGAGGACCATCACAGGTCATAACACAAAGACCAGAACTACAGGGGGGACAATGGAGAGGGCCAAGGAGCTGAATTACTTTTTCAACAGGTTTAACCAGCCCTTGCTCTTGTCCCCCCCACCCTCACTGCAGCAATGTCTCCTTCCCTCCACACACCTCCCCCCCTGACACCACCATACCCCAGTCTACACACCTCCCCCCAACACCACATTACCCCCCTCCACACACCTCCCCCTCGACACCACAGTACCCCCCTCTACACACCTCCCTTCCAACACCACAATACCCCCATCCTCCTCCTCAATACAATCCCCGCCCCACATCACCACAGACCAGGTCAGAAAACAGCTGAGGAGGCTCCGGCCCAGGAAAGCAGCAAGCCCGGATAAAGTGTGTCCGAGACTGCTGAAGACCTGTGCTGCAGAACTGGGGGGAACCGCTCCAATGGATCTTCAACCTTAGCCTGCAGCTAGGGAGAGTGCCCACCCTTTGGAAGACATCCTGCATTGTTCCAGTTTCCGAAAGCTTTTCGAAAGCTCTCAAAACATGTGAGCTCAACTCGAAACCGTTCCCAACACCCGAGCTTGGTGGCTCTCAAAACATGGAGTAAACAGGTTATACAATTGATAAATGAAACACAAAACAGTGAATACAGCAAAGCAACAGTGTATCAACAAGTTATATAAGTGACACACTTAGCTGTTGTCAAGGAACATAATGCAAAATAAACTTTTTCCTCCACAGATCCCAGCTCAATTGTTGATGTATGGTCGCTGACTCAAAGAGTTCATTCGACCTTGGAAGCAAGTTTTGTTTTCAATCTTGCCAGGGTGAACACCCACCCTCTTCATTCCCTATACAGGGACATGAGGGCTCCAGATTAGTTGCCAGAGTGCTTGACCATGTGACAGGTAGTACTGGGCTACATGTTACCAGTAGCAGGTTTTTTCCAACCTGACCTGACCAAGGCTCGGGGCTCACCTCATCGGGTAAGTGAAAAAACAATAAGAATAGTGGTATTTCACCGGCAGCCAGAGCTTCCCACTTATTCTACACCTCTCATGTCTCAGCCACAGCCCTTGTTAAAATCGGCCACTCCTGTAAGATTTGTGTTGGGTCCCGCAGGACCCACGGGATCCCAATCCCAATGCAGTCCTCTATTGCAGACATTTCTCTGTTTGGTTGCTAATGAATAAATTCAGTGAGTGTTGTTTTATATGCAACGCCATTTAAGTCAATAGTTTAATAAATAGGCTACATAAATGAACAAATATGGCTATAAAAATGATGGTTATAAAATATATCCTTATATATTGATTTATATATTGCCTAATGAAATACATTAGGCAATACATAAATCAATATATAAATAAAAGTAAATGTGAAAGTGTAAATGAGCCAACACTTCAATAAGAAATTGTTTTTATTTGAATGACATTTATCAAAGGACAACTTATTTATTTCAGGGTGCTTTATTTCATAATGCTTTATTTCTTTTACAAGAAATTAAGAATCACAAAATTGTTGACTATTTATTAAGTGTTTTTCAGTCTTTTAGTCTACGTTGTTTAGCTGCCACACCCTCATGAAGCATTTTATTTATTTTATGAGCCCAAATTAGGTTGGTTTAAAGAAAAAGGCTTAAGGAATGGCAATATAGTGTGCTTTTAATCCTTTATTGGACAGATAACTCCATCTAGTGGAGTCCCAAAGTAAAGTGGTTAACAAAGCTTCATTTGCATAATTTCAGTCAAACTAAGTATAGAGGTATAATATCTCCTGGCTTGTGGAAATTGTTTTTAAAAGTATTGTCACACTTCTCACATCTTTTTCAGTATTACTAGCTATTACTAATCAGTGACATGATTTACACAATTATTAGAAAACACTCATAGGTCACACACAAAATCAATAGGAAAATGTGTACATCAAAACAAAATGGAACGGTGCAAATAATATACACCATCTATCACCTTTTTATTCTGTAATTGATGTTCATGAATGCACCTCTTAATTAGTGCTAAATTTGATATGAAACAACCTTTATAAATGGTAATGTGTTAATGTTTGTAAATGTGCTTGTTTATATGGAAGTATGTAAATGTTCTTGCCATAATCCATCACTGGTGCTCACTGTTAACCCTTTAGTAGTAATTGCTTAACCTTTCACATCTGTGAGAATAAAATAAGTGGTAAGCTTTATTCAAGTTGTCGCAAGACATCACAGATTAAAGTGTTTGGTTTGTGCTGATGTGTGGTTAAAAGCTCTCAGTTTGTCTTCAGAGACTTACCTTTTCTGAAGATGAAGATACATGGTGCATACATGAAGACAAGACAAAGAGTTTGGTTGTAAGATCAAATTTGATCACATTTGTAGTACTAAAGTCATTTTAAGTAAATGTACAAATAACCAAGTAAAACCTATTTGTAGAGTATGTACAATATGAGCCTTTTCTATGACATGTTGAATGAAAACATTAATCCAGGTTGCATTCTTTGCAATTACATGTCAGCTCATTGCACACCAGCCTATCTTACAGCATTAATGTGCATCACCTCAATACCATGGATAGTGCCACTTCAGCCAGGCATGCCAAAACCCTTATTATTGTAACTTAAATATTCAATGGAAAATAAACTCACCTACCATGGTCCCTGAAAGGACCGCCATCTGTTGGTGCCTGTAGCCGGCTCACTGTCGCACACTGTCACGCTCCGTAGCTGGCATCCAAGTGATAATATATGGTCTATTGGTAAAGTAGCAATGATCACTTTAAGGGGAGGGGGGGGCATCTGAGCTTTAATTTAAAGACACAAACTGGATGCAAGGACCACAAACCAGCATCCTAAAGGCATACATTTGGAAATGAATCCATGCCAGTAAAAGGCAGGTGCTGTATCATGTTACATCCTATTAAACAGCTCATAAACAGCCACTGTAAAAAAGGAAAAGACTCAACACGTGGATACTTCATGGTATTATAGTGGGTCTTACCCTTGTTGACATTTATGGTTCTTTAACACACATGTATTCAAGGCTACATATAGACACAACCTGAGACTTTAATGTACTGCATACTGATACTACTCACATGGTCTCTATCTCATATTCCCTTAACCAACCTCCTTCAGTGTGTGTTTGTGTGTCAGTCTCTTGCTCTATGATCCCTGTAACATATTATTGTTGCCACTGAACATACAGTAACACATGTGACACATAAACACCCCTCCACTCACAGTCGTTATACAGCCATTGTGTGGTGTAAAATTATACTGTTGTCAAACTTGAATTAATACAGTGGCTGTTTCATTATTCTAATCTAATCTTGCACCATTCATATATTGTTTAAGAATGTTCAATACTTTGTCAAAAAAATTTAAACTCCGCCCCCTGGGATTGTACCGTATGTCAGGGTGCTTCGAGAGGGAAAACCTACACACTTGGACAGCCTTTATTTCGTTTCTCATTATTGGAAAAGTTGTTGCGGTTTGGTTCTTTACACTGTGTGTTAAGGTAATTAAACCTTTAAAATAAAATGCTGGTTGTAAAACGGAGTTTAGCAGTTTTGACAGGGTGGCAGTAGCTCAGTCTGTAGGGAGTTGGTTTGGGAACCAGAGGGTCACTGGGTCCCATACGGACCAAAGTACTGAGTGTGAACTGAATTTTCAACAAACATTTTATTAGGGGTCCAAGCCCGAAGGGTGAGTGGACCGCTGTAACGCAAAGCGTACGCGGTTCACACAGCAGGGCTGTGGAACCCTATTGTTTTCCTAGGGTTTTTTCTTTCCTTCCTTCTTCTTCTCCATTATTATTCTTCCCCGCATAAAACTGCCACTGCAGCCTAAACCGTACATGGTGGCGACGTGCCATTTTCAGGACTGGTCCAAAACTCCGCAAAGACCTCAGCCAAAAACATTGACCCACGTCCACCACTAGGTGGCGCTATAGCAGCAAAAGCGTGTTTGGCCCTATAACTCCCAAACCGTACATATATTTAAAATCCTTATATCCACGCGTTCCCTGGATCGTAATGCATCTCGTGATATAGGCCCATTTCCGCCTAGACTTTTATGTGTGAAAAATCGCGATTTATTGAAAACCAACTTTTTCAAACTCCTCCTAGACCGTGCAATAGATCTGCACGAAACTTGGCCCATAGGATCTTCAGACCAACCTGACACAAAGTTGTATAAAGATTTTTTATAGAATAAAAATTGCGCATTGTACGCCCAAACAAATTTGTGTTGCTAACTACGAAAACACCATCTTTGCCATATCTTGGCCAAGATAAATGCTATCAAAACCAAACTTTAGAGTATTACTTGGTATGACCCTCTGAGGCTCTGAAATTTCACAAATATTGGCCACTAGGGGGCGCTACAGATATAATTTAATTTCTCATGAACCGCTCATCCATACCCCTTGAGTATGTGACCTCTTTTAAATAATTATGTCTCCCACTGCTTTCTATCAAAAAGCAAACAAATTAACCCTTGTGTTGTTCCTTCTTCCTGTCAAAACTGAAAATCAACAATTTTGTTGACGCTTTTTATAAACGTTTTCTTACGTTTTTGTCCCTTTTTTGGTTTGTGTATGTATTTTGACATTTTCAATACTACATAACACTAACTAAAAGGGGCGGCTGTGGCTCAGTGGTAGAGCGGTTGCCTGCCAATTGGAAGGTAGGTGGTTCAATCCCCCGGCCCTGCAGTCCCATGTCGAAGTGTCCTTGGGCAAGACACTGAACCCCGAGTTACTCATTTACTCAAACACAGCAGTAGAAGACATCTTAAATCCAGCTCCAGAATCAGACATTCACCCCACACCATTGTTCAACTAACACACCAGCTGAGAAACCTCTTACACATCACAAAACGCCATCATCAACAGCCTTGCCCAGCACTCTCTCAGCCTACTTAACCGGCTGGAATTGCTCTCTGGACATTACGTCCATCTGCAATTTCATCACCCATGCTCATTCCATTCAATCCTTTTCAGCTTTTGGGGGTTTCAGAATCTGCACCAACTTCATCCATCTATAATCCTTCTCTTCATCTGGTTTATCAGACATCACCATCCACACCTCAAACTCTCTCATATTCACACTCCTGAAATTCACTTCCCCATTTGTCTTCGACCACAGCTCCTACCTCAACCCTACAAGCCACTAATCAAATACATTGGCTCCAGGAACACCGCCAAGACATCACCACAACACCCACTTTTCACTATTCCAAAATAGCCACTTGACTCTGGTTTCAGTAACATCTGAACAGCATTCTCTTATTTCAGCCATATCACCCAGACATGATCCCAGCCACTCTTTCCGCATTGGTGCAACAACCACAGCCGCCAGATCAGGCATCTACCACCAAACCATTCAGTTCCCAGGCCGCTGGTTATCCCAGGCATACCGGTCTTACGATCTCAGTCAAGCTCACGCACAACTCAGTTCTGCACAATCTGACACTTTTGGGGGTCTGTAAACTATTCGGGCGAAAACTGCTTCTGAGACGGAACCCCCACTCTAAGTCTCTTCCACACGGTCATCACACATCCTCCCAGACCAGCCATCAGACGACATCCACATCAATTCATCTATCTGCACATTCATTATGTTCATCTGCACATTCACAATGTTCATTAAATCTTTAACTAACATATGGTTTTGGTGTGGTCCATGCTAGTGAAAGTTAGTTAACTTTAGTTTACAATTATTTTTGGAAATATGGTCAATAAACCTCATTTATAGGAAACAATACCTAATGTTTGAGTTAGAAAATCAGAAATCAGGAATTATTTAGACTAAAATTAAAGGAATGGATGTTGATGGATAATCACAGACTGGACTATGTCCACTTTTACTCAATACTATTTCAAAACCATTTCAATTTGTTTTTCAAATGCTATAGAATTGAATAAGACACCCCAAAATTAATGAAAGTACATTTGTACTTGCCAAAGAACGTTGTTTGGAATCAATCATGTTATTTTGGGTACTTTAAAAGAATATTGATATAGGTAAATTTTACCCGAGGACAACATGAGGGTTACAGTGAGGAAAATAAGTATTTGAACACCCTGCTATTTTGCAAGTTCTCCCCCTTAGAAATTATGGAGGGGTCTGAAATTATCATTGTAGGTGCATGTCCACTGTGAGAGACATAATCAAAAAAATGAATAATCCAGAAATCTCAATGTATGATTTTTTAACTATTTATTTGTATGATACAGCTGCAAATAAGTATTTGAACACCTGTCTGTCAGCTACAATTCTGACCCTCAAAGACCTGTTAGTCTGCCTTCAAAATGTCCACCACTCCATTTATTTTCCTAAATTAGATGTACCTGTTTGAGGTCATTAGCTGCATAAAGACACCTGTCCACCCCATACAATCAGTAAGAATTCCAACTACTAACATGGCCAAGACCAAAGAGCTGTCCAAAGACACTAGAGACAAAATTGTACACCTCCACAAGGCTGGAAAGGGCTACGGGGAAATTGCCAAGCAGCTTGGTGAAAAAAGGTGCACTGTTGGAGCAATCATTAGAAAATGGAAGAAGCTAAACATGACTGTCAATCTCCCTCGGACTGGGGCTCCATGCAAGATCTCACCTGGTGGGGTCTCAATGATCCTAAGAAAGGTGAGAAATCAGCCTAGAACTACACGGGAGGAGCTGGTCAATGACCTGAAAAGAGATGGGACCACCGTTTCCAAGGTTACTGTTGGTAATACACTAAGATGTCATGGTTTGAAATCATGCATGGCACGGAAGATCCAGAGGAGTCATGGGAGAAAGTCATGTGGTCAGATGAGACCAAAATAGAACTTTTTGGTCATAATTCCACTAACCGTGTTTGGAGGAAGAAGAATGATGAGTACCATTCCAAGAACACCATCCCTACTGTGAAGCATGGGGGTGGTAGCATCATGCTTTGGGGGTGTTTTTCTGCACATGGGACAGGGCGAATGCACTGTATTAAGGAGAGAATGACCGGGGCCATGTATTGCGAGATTTTGGGGAACAACCTCCTTCCCTCAGTTAGAGCATTAAAGATGGGTCGAGGCTGGGTCTTCCAACATGACAATGACCCGAAGCACACAGCCAGGATAACCAAGGAGTGGCTCTGTTAGAAGCATATCAAGGTTCTGGCGTGGCCTAGCCAGTCTCCCAGACCTAAACCCAATAGAGAATCTTTGGAGGGAGTTCAAACTCTGTGTTTCTCAGCGACAGCCCAGAAAGCTGACTGATCTAGAGAAGATCTGTGTGGAGGAATGGGCCAAAATCCCTTCTGCAGTGTGTGCAAACCTGGTAAAAAAACTACAGGAAACGTTTGACCTCTGTAATTGCTAACAAAGGCTACTGTACTAAATATTAACATAGATTTTCCCAGGTGTTCAAATACTTATTTGCAGCTGTATCATACAAATAAATAGTTAAAAAATCATACATTGTGATTTCTGGATTTTTTTTTTTAGATTATGTCTCTCACAGTGGACATGCACCTACGATGACAATTTCAGACCCCACCATGAAGTGGGAGAACTTGCAAAATAGCAGGGTGTTCAAATACTTATTTTCCTCACTGTACGTTAAATCTATTAAGTCATCATAAGCAACGTAGTATCTGCAGTTTTGTGACTGTTGATATTTGTGTTAAAAACTAATACAACCTATTGGGTTCCACATTCAAATAAGGTCCCCTTAGTGTGATTTTATTAATGTTAATACATAATGTACTAATACATTATAATTGACCAGTTAAGCCATTTAACACGTTTTGTTTGTTTGCTGGGTTTAAAAACCTTGCTGAGTGCTTACACCTGTAGAAAATAATTCATATAAAATCCATTTTTGAGTCTTTTGACTTTAAGTTTGTTCTGTAGTGAGCTGAGACATGTGGCCCTGGCCTTTGTTGTCTGTATCTCACCTACATGTGTTTACGGCAGTGTATTTTAGTTATTTTACAGATGTATGACTTGTACCGAAAAAAAAACTTCCATTCAAGCCTCTGTAATTCTGTGTCAGAATCATCCTGACACTTGCGAGTTCCATGATTTCCAATGATATCAAGCACACCTCAGAGTGTCAAAGTATATGGGAGCTGTACCACTTTTAATTTTGGTATGCCATTTAGACCAAAAAGCATGGAATTTCAGCTGTTTAACAGGCTAATAGAGTTTAACAAACAAAAAAACAGCAAAAGTGAGGACTGATGAGGAATAATAATATTACATTTGGACATTGGGACAAGAAAGTGACAAGAAAAAAACAGTTCAGAGGAGCGCTAGACAAAAATTAGCAATGCGTGGTAGGCAGCCTAGATGCTAATCCTTTGTCACTGTAGTGCAGGGGTCATCTTCTTACTTCCCACCTTTGGAAACTGAACAGAGAATCAGATAAACGCAGAAAACAAAGTCATGGGTAGAAAAAGAAAAATAGAGGATGAAAAGAAGAAAACTTTGTAAGGTGGGTAGAGGAAAGAAAAGAACACTTTAAAGGTGAAGGCTGTGGCCTTGACTAATCGTCCATACGGCTTGGTGGCAGCTGAACCACAGGGAGCCGCTCAGCTTGTGTGTGTGTGTGTGTGTGTGTTTGTGTGCTAAATGAATATGCATTGTTTTCTGTCAAACGTCAAGCTACCAGCAGGTTGCCAGCTTGGCCCATTATAGCCAGGGAAGACAGCTAACATGGATCATGCACAGTCACACACACACACACACACACATAAATAAACAAACACAACAGCAATAGAGACACATGCACACTAACACATTGACAATGTGTTCACATACCATACACACAGAAATGTACAGTTTCATGTGGCAAATGATTGATAGTTTGTTTGCTTAGCACATACACATCTGTTTCCTTTCCTCTCTGCCCCATTACCCTTTTCTGTCACCCTTTATTCCTTTATAACAACCTTCTGTAATAGCCCTCTCTCTTTACTTTTAAAGTGGAAATAGCATCTACAGCAGCAGCTGGTGACTCCAAAAATTGGGGGGGACTGCCAACCAACGGTTTTGTGTTTTTTATATTAGTTGGCCACTGATCTCTTATATCTACTTTCTTGTGTTTAATGGAAAATCAAGCAGTAAAACAAACTTGCAGATAGAACTTTTGACACTCGGAAAAACACGCACTTTTGATAGTTCCGGTGATGGTGAATGTAAACTCCCATGCAATAAACAACTTCTCTGCCAGGTAAATCAGTAAATTAGTGGTAGGCTATACAGTGGAGTTGCATATTAAGTGGTTAGGGGTCATTCTGTAAGTAATTTTGGGTACAACTGGGTTTTGAAGAATTCTACGAGCAGCAGTACCACAGGCCAATCAATCAGCCCGTTCCAAACTACAAACTACAAAAATTCAAGATAATTACATATGGCTTTTTTTTTTTTTGGCAAGAGACCAGGTTATAAGCAAGATTCTTTTTTTAAGTATGTTCCACTCATCGATTTCTTAACTCAACACACATATGCGCATACACACACACACACTTACTCACAGACAATGCTAGTAGAACTAATTTGACAATAATAAATTAAGACAAATACTGTATATACAGTATAGTTTTTCTACTCCTAGTAGCAGTATCTAAAGTTTATTACACACCAGCAATAATTGAACCAGCCCATAATTTAGGCTATTCTGTTTTTTTTGTAAACAGAAATACATAAGAAACCCATTTAGCGGCGTACTACCCTTACATACTATATATTTCAGTTCTTTATATGAGCCTTTAGGAATTATGTTCAAGACATGTGGCTCAGATAGGCATCAACAATCAAACGAATGAATGAGATTTGTGTTCCTCTCTTGTGTGTAGCATCTGTCAGTTTTGACAGAAAACATAGACACCAGCGGATTATGATGCAAATGAGTGACAGGAATGTTCTTGGTAAAGACAGGTGATTGAAAAGAAAATGTGTGCCTTGGCATCAGAAGTTTTGCCCCTCTGCTTCTCCCGGGCTCCCAACAAATAATGGGTTTGACTGTACTATTTGGCCGGAATGAAATGTTTCCATGTCCCCCAGAAGGGAATGTATAATCTCCCAGTATGAATTTACATTAGTCTGTCATCTGATAGAAATGGCAGTTCTTGAAGGGCTAGTCTACGTGGAGCGTCTTATAATGGGATTTTTGGTTAGGTCTCATGTCCATGTCTTTCATGTGGTTACAGTGAGTAAGTAACTGAGTGAGCACAACTCCATATCAAACCCCAGCTGCTCAAACTATGCTTTTTCCTACATGTAAGTGCTCACCACCTACTTCCACACTCCTGAGTCTCATGACATGAAGAAAAAGTTTTTATGGATACTTATATGATGGAGAAAAACATTAACTCAAAGTAACAAGCAAATTTGTTGCATTAAAGCTACGTTCAATCCATACAACTATATACAGATGAATCCAGAGATGGGAAGTAACGAAGTACAAATACTTCATTACTCAAGTAGATTTTTCAGATATTTTTACTTTACTATTTATTTTTGTGGCGAGTTTTTACTTCTACTCCTTACATTTTAACACAGATATCGGTACTTTCTACTTCTTACATTTTACAAAATTGTCTTGTTACTTTAGTTTTGTACAAGAGGTTGTTATGTCGGAAAATAGCATGGACACACGCCACACACCGCAAGCGCGGTGCGCGCGCCACACAGAGAAAAAAGTGAGAGAAAAGAAAAAGAGACTAGCTGTCCGGAGGATAATCAGCTGAGATTGTGTGTGTGCCTCTTTGAGAACTGTAAGTATAACTCATGTTGTCAGTTCACTTAAGCCTGTTATTGGTCTGTAGTTCTTCACATTTAAAGTAAGTTAGCTAGTGATTTTGGTGTGTTCTTCACCTGTTAGCTAGGTTGCACGTTGATCTTAATGAAGCATCAACAGTTTCACCAGCTTTATTCGCATGAATTTTTTTTTTTTTTTTTACCGAACTTCAGATAATGTAATTCAATTGTGGATGGAAACTTAGCTAGAGAGACGTTGTCTCCGTCTGTGTTTTAACAGACAAACCTGGCGCGAAGTTGGAAACCAGAATCAGCTTTAATCCAGTCCTAATCTAGTCCTCAACTTCTACATAATTTCACTGGAGTTATCATTATTTTTTACGTCATCAATACCATATTCAATCTAAATGATGGGAATATATCTACTGTATGTTGCATTTGACGCATAACTAAGACAACTCAACAGATTCGGCATTCTGCATTAATTCACAGCAAATCATTGCGGCTTGATGGCGCTAACGTTAGCACATAGTAGTATGGATGGCGCTAACGTTAGCACATAGTAGCATGGAGGGTGATATGATTGAAAATGAAGAAAACAGGGCAGACAAGCAGCAAGACATTCTCATCATCCTCAACCTTATCTGAAAAAGATGTAAACAGTAAGCATCAAGAATGATTCCTGGCCAATGTGCTGGGTAACTTCTTCATTAATGTCCGTTTATTTATTCATATTTTAATCCTTTATTTTCTTTCCAGAAGCCATATTTGAGCACACACACATACATGTAGATTCATTTAAATGTTAAGGGGAAGATTAAAAATAGAAACTGGATCTGTAAATTCTCACAGAATCACAACTGAATTCATATCTTGCTAATGAGTCAGAATCTTATTAACCTGGAGTCCCAGTTTTCTGTCATAATAATCATATGTTTTAGGCCTATTGGCAGACATCCATTTAAAATGTAGCCATTGCCATATAAAGACCGTGTTCTCCATGTCCACTGAAGTTCCTCAGCGTGCTCTCTAGTAATATTTGTGTGCTCCAGGTAGCTTTGCATAAAAAATTGTTGTCATTCGCAAGGCTAATTTTACTTTTATACTTTAAGTAAATTTCCATGCCTGTACTTTGTTACTTTTAATTGAGTAAAGAAGTTTAATCAGTACTTTGACTTTTACCAGAGTATTTTTTAACACAAGTATCTGTACTTCTACTTAAGTACGGAAAGTGAGTACTTTTGCCATCTCTGGATGAATCTAACTGTCAAACACTACCTTTACAGGATGTGTACAGGTGACATTAAGAAAACAGCCTGGATTGCAAAAAGGAGGAAGACAAAAAAAAGGACGAGGGGTGAAAAGACTGGATAGATAAAATGACCTTGGTTTGGGATTATTTCAAGATGAGACAAAACAGAAACTCTGTACTGTGTGTGTATTGTTAAACCAGCTAGCTTACCACATCAACACAAAGTCAAGGCTTCAGTGTCCCAGCAGAAAGCATGCAGTCTAACGTTACACATCCAGTCCACAAAGCAGACCTGACACAAGGTAATATTAATGTCAGCATTTAATGCAAATCAATATGATTTCTAGTTGAGATGAGAGTTCTCTGCACGTTTGCAGGGTGATGCGAAACCCGGGAACCCTTGAACACACAGCACCAGTTATCAGCAGCCAGAGGCAAATGGTGTGGCTACTTATTTAACTTGTACAAGGACAATAAAAATGAATAATAAAAATGTTGATGAAGCCATTCATTCATATAAAGCAGCTGTGGAGAACACATACTGTAAGAATCACAAATATTCATTAATAAATAAATACAGATACATTTACTGGTTCTTGCTTTCCCCACATTCAGCTTTTTTTACGTTGTTTTATACGCACGTATCTTATATTTTAAACATTATTCTGTCATTGTTGCAAATTTGCTCCAAGGATTTTACTTTTCCCTTTTGAAAAAACCAAGCAGCAGCTTGACGTTGCAGGAGAAACAGATGTGGTTCTAAGACGTCTATTCTCAGCACAATGTTTTTACCCAATTCCACCAAAATACAAATTACTCTCTTTGTGCTGCCTCATTTAAATGAACCCTCCACCTGTCTTTGTTTCCTTCTGCACTGGGCATCAACATATCACAAATCAAATTTATGGCCCTAATTCAACTTTAGGTCCACTCCAGATTTGTTGACCCAGTCATGCTTACCCATTTGCAATGCCTCTAACCCCTAAATTAAGATAAATTGATATTGACCAATATGGGCATATTTACTTGGGCTATAAAGTGTAACTTTATTTTAATATGTATTTGTTGTATTCTTGTGAAGAAGGTATTTCAGAGCTTAACCCCTATTTGAACCTACATGAATGAATGAATGAATGAATGTGCTGTATTTATATAGCGCTTTTCTAGTCTGAACGACTACTCAAAGCGCTTTTACATAGTACAGGAAACATTCACCATTCACACACATTCGTACACTGTGGCCGAGGCTGCCGTACAAGGTGCCATCTGCTCATCAGATAAACATGCACACACATTCACACTCCGATGACACAGCATCGGGGGCAACTCGGGGTTCAGTGTCTTGACACTTCAACATGGGACTGCAGGGCCGGGGGATTGAACCACCAACCTTCCAATTGGCAGGCAACCGCACTGCCACTGAGCCACAGCCGCCCCATCTTCACAATGTATTTGCAACAACTTTTCCCACGCTAACACAAAAGGCAATGAGTGTTGTCGTACTGAGACTTGAGGAAAGAGAATGAATATTCTAAAGGATTAGATTTGAATTTACTATGTAAAATAATACTTCTGATCTTCAAAACAGCTTTAGCTATTAGAATGGCTTTTGGTGGAAAGTGTTGAATTTTAACCCACAAAATAGCACAGTACACATTCTTGCCCAGGGAGCCATTGGGGTGTCTACATAATATGATTTGACTGCTGAAATCCATATGAAGGGAAGGAATATAAAGAGGGTGGATGGAGGATTGTGGCAAGCAATTTTTGTGCTAGCAGAATGGATAATCTATAGGCATGGATTTACATTCATCTACTCTTCTGGGGAGCTGATTTGGCTCAGGAAACACAAGACTTATGAAGACATCAGCTATGCGGCTTTGAGTCAAACTGTATGGAGATGAATTTCAGTCTTTGTGTGTGTGTGTGTGTGATTGAAAAAAATAAAAACATTTAAACGATGAAGACATCAATCAGGATAGTGTGAACAGTGCTCACATGGCGAACAGTACGGTAAATGTGAAAATGCACTGTATGATGCATATTATTGCATTCACATGCATTACATATGAATGTCACTGTGTTTGGAAATGTCAGTCAGGCTGAACTTTGCATACAGATGAGAATGCCCATGCTTTAACATAATACAGTATATGCTTAATTAGCTCCACACCAAAGAAGGTTATTTTACTCTAAAGATTAAGGGAACAATTTGCATCTAATTGTTACATTTAGTCAAAAGCATATAAGCAGTGGAACAGTGAGTGGTTAGGGTCTTTAAATGCAACAAAAGTGCTTACAAGCCTTGTGTGAATATTAATTGCTCTTTGCTGGAGTCCTGAACGTTTGATAAGAAGTTGAAATTTAGTTTTCTCTCAACCAGAGCAGGATCCTATTATTACTGTGCATGCCATACCAGAATATCACCCATTGGTTTGTGTAATGCTGTTTTGAAGCCTTGAGTTTGGCAATGCAGGTGTTGTTACCTTGTTTGCAACAGGGAAAAGTTGCAGATTTTGAACCTTTCTGGAGAAAGTGGAGATTTACCGGCAGGTAAATGTGAACCTCTGGGTACTTGTAGCAAAATTCATTCCATTGCATTCCTCAAGGGAGCAGTGGGCAGCCATTAACAGTGCCCAAGGACCAACTCCAGAACCTAGTATATGTGTTTTCATGGTGGGGAAAACCGGAGCACCCAGAGGAAACCCACGCAAACATGGGGAGAACATACATACTCCACACAGAAAGGCCCAGAACAACCCCAGAACCTTCTTCTTGTGAAGCCACAGTGCTAACCGTTGGGCAACCATGCTGCTATATAGAACTTTTGACACACCTAAGGAACACACACTTTTGATAGCCCCATTGATGGTAAATGTAAACCATCATGCTATAAACAACTGCCCTGAAACATAGACATATCAATGAACAACCCAAATGCATAAAAAAATTAAATCATCAGAGCCAGCCGGTCCATAATAAAAACATGGTTGATGTGATCTTCTAAAGTAGCCACACTTATTGTACATGTTGCTACACTCCCTCCTGCAGCATTGCCTCCATCTCTGTTGCTGGACACCTTAGGATGAATCTTCAGAGACTGTAAATAATATTGAGAGGTTGAATGAGATGTGAATTGTTTTGGTAAATAATGTCAACATAATCTAACTCATTTGAAAAGTAAAACAATGTATGGAACAATAAAGTATACCCACAGTACAGTGAGGAAAATAAGTATACCCTGCTATTTTGCAAGTTCTCCCACTTAGAAATCATGGAGTGGTCTGAAATTGTCAATGACAATTTTGTTAATAATAATAATAATAATTATGTTAATAGTTGGATTCTTACTGATTGTATGGGTAGGACAGGTACAGCTAACGACCTCAAACAGGTACATCTAATTTGGAATAATAAATGGAGTGGAGGTGGACATTTTGAAGGCAGACTAACAGGTCTTTGAGGGTCAGAATTGTAGCTGACAGACAGGTGTTTAAATACTTATTTGCAGCTGTATCATACAAATAAATAGTTAAAAAATCATACATTGTGATTTCTGGATTTTTTTTTTTAGATTATGTCTCTCACAGTGGACATGCACCTACGATGACAATTTCAGACACCTCCATGATTTCTAAGTGGGAGAACTTGCAAAATAGCAGGGTGTTCAAATACTTATTTTCCTCACTGTATATACAATACTGCAACGTTGGGCCACTATTGTGCTTCTCTAACCTCGGTGCATCTCTAAATTGTAAATAATTCATTCAATGTTTTATAAAATGAACAAATAGTCTTTATTGTCCCAAAAAAGTAAATACAGTAAGTGGGGCACAGAGGATGAGGGCCAAACATTACTGAGCCTTGGCACAAAGGTTAAAGGATTATAATTTATGCAAATCAGTGGTTCTCATTCTTTAGAATTTCAGTGGTCTTAGTTGATCCCTCAACATTAATTTAACTTTGGGTCCCTGGTCCCTACACCAGGGACCCTTGGACCTGTTCACCACAGACCCAAATCTTCTCAGCTGTTGCTGACATATGCTCCTGTCTCTTCATGTGGCTCATTATGTTTGGCGCATTGTCTGGGTCAGTTCTTATATCATAAGAAGTTAATAATGTAAATAATGTAAATGCTAAATGCCCTAATACCTGTTGATACTACAACAATGCAAAGGCTCTTAACCCTACAGTTTTGCACATATCATGTAAGACTTGATTTCTCAATTATTTGCACAAAACTTTCCAGAAAGTGCCATTTAATGGTTTATTTTTCAAAAAGATTTCCTGGGGTGCATACCCCCAGACCCCACTAGGGAGAGCCCCCCCCATCCCCCCACATATAACAAATACCAATTTAAACCCTGAAGGATAATGATGCTGAAAGAGCCACACAAATTGCTTTGTACGCAGGAAAATATGGGTTGCCCCCCCCCCCCCCAAATCTCACTCCAAGGTTTTTGGAAAAGTTGGCAGCTCTGGATTCTATAAGCTGCGCGGAAATCCCCGCTTGTCAATGAGGGAAAAATGGCTTCTCCTCGGATTACAGCAACTACACAGTAAAAAGTATTCATGAAATTCCAAATTTTACTGTTTCCATAAGGCAATTTTCATTCGATATCACTTAATTTGGATAAAAACGCGTGGATGAAAACATAGCTTGTGTTCTCTCTGTTGGGGCCTTCACAAAAAAATCCTCCAGGTGTTGAGTATTCTGGGTCTGCCTTTTCCCCCTTGAAGTATGTGTTGTTCCTGTGTTTGCACATAAAGTCTCTGCTTGTTGTTGGATTTCTTCCCACTTAGTGTCTTTGCGCTTTTCTGATCATTCAGAGCATTAAGTACAGACTCGGCCAAAACCTCAGCTGCAACACGGTCAAAATTGGGGTCCTGTAGCTGATCTGACATGAACTTTGTTGTTCTCAATAAATCCTCAAACATGATGAGATGCAACACAAACTTCTCATCGATGATGGCACTTGTCTCATCAAGACATCACGCAAGGTGGCTTGGATAGCGAGGAGAGTTTTCTTGACCGTGCAGATTGCAATATACTGGCAAGCCCAGTGAGTATCGCACAGTCTCTTGAGTTCCATTGGTTGTGCTGTCAGGTTGAGCTCTTTTTGATTTCTCATGAATAGATTGTGCACCACGGATCCAGAAAAAAACTTGTAGAGCATTTGTAGTGTCTCAAAAATCTCTGCTGCAGCGCTGACATTATGTACAGTCCACTAACACTAAATTCAGCTTGTGTGCAAGGCAATGTACAGTATATACATGGCTCCTCCACCTCCACCTCCTTTCTGAATTTTTTTTGCACACCATTATTACATCCTGACATCACAGATGCTCCGTCGTAGCATTGACCAACACAGCAATGTATATCAATATATTAAAAAAAGAAATTGATTATTTTTGGGGCATTTTAGGCCTTTAACGACAGCATAGCTGAAGAATTAAAATGGGGGGGGAGGGATGACATGCAGCAAAGGGACGCAGGTCTGAGTCGAACCTGGGCCTGCTGCGTCAAGGTGTAAACCTCTCTCTCTCTCTCTCTCTCTCTCTCTCTCTCTCTCTATATATATATATATATATATATATATATATATATATATATATATATATATATATATACACTACCGGTCAAAGGTTTGGGGTCACATAGAAATTCCCATTGCACTCCATTGTAGACAGAATGCCAGCTGAGATCAGTTGCATTGTTTTTTTAACCAGGGCAGCCGTTTTCAGATTACATTATGTGCTTACATAATAGTAAAATGGTTCTCCAATTTTTTTCTAGTTTTTTTTTTTTTTAAATGATAGATTAGTACACAGAATGTGCCTTTGGAACATTTGATAAATGGTTGCTGATAATGGGCAATGTAGATATTGCATTAAAGGAAATGTATAAGTGACCCCAAACTTTTGACCGGTAGTGTATATATACATAGTATGTGTGTGTATGTGTGTATATATATATATATATATATATATATATATATATATATATATATATATATATATAGCATTATCTGTATCTGTTTACCACATTAATTATCTGTATCCGTATCTGTACTCGGACTGGGCGGGGCTTGAAATGGGCGGGGCTTTAACCAGTATGTTATTTAAGCATGCAATTGATATGTTGACAAGTTTTGCAACAATGAATACAACACATGCGGTTGCAATTATGAAGTAAAATGTAATGAACAAGAGATTTCATATTCAATATAACTTTCTTTTTTAACTTTTAATTTTTTTATCATTTTTTTTTTGTTTTTGGTTCTTTTTTTTATTTTTATTTCCACACCAGGTATGTGTGAGTGTGTGTGTGTGTGTGAGTAAGAGAGAGACAGAGAGAGACAGAGAGAGAGAGAGAGAGAGAGAAAGAGAGAGGGGGGGCGGGGGCAGATGCTGTTTCTCAGATCTGCATTGACTTTAATGAAGCTGAAAGTTAAAAAAAAAAAAATCTCAACACAACAGGAGTCGCATTTAAACCAAGCAGCATGTCTGAAACCCCACGTTTACCAAAAATCTACTGGTTACTATGTAAGTACTAAGTAACCAAAGTTAAAACCAAACTTGAAGCTAAAGAAACCCTAAACGTAAACGGAACAGACCCGCGGACCGAGAAGCCCCTGACTGCAGACCTGCAGACACGTTGAGGGGCGGAGTTAAACGTTTAACCCCGCCCACTCTCCAGCATTTGACCCTGTCATTTCATCGTAATATCAGACTGAATTCAGCGGTATGCACCCACGCTTCGGGCAGCCCTTTTCAAACAATAAATAGTGGGAGTAAGTGGGACTTTTATAGTTGTTTAGTTTTCAAAAACAATTTAAAAAAGCTGGTTATGTCTATTTTAATGTTTCTGCACAAGTTGAGCAGGCTGAGGTTCGGAGTGGATGGCTAGCTCCCTTCTTTAACTGTCTATGCTTGCTCCAAGTAATCTGAAAGTGTGGAAATTATTTCCATTGAAGGACAATGTTACAGTCGTTGTGTGCATGGACGGTCTCTGAATCATCTGCAACCAGGAGATGAAGGAGAGCTCAGATCCACAACACCTAGCACATCTTTGTCTCTGCAACCCCAGGACTAGCGCGGCTAGCGCGACCAGTGCAGGTGCTAGTGCCACGACTCGCGTGTGGATGATGATAGCCTGTGGATCTGTCTTCAGTGTAGATCTGTCTTCAGTGTAGATCTGTCTTCAGTGAATGAGCCCGCAACTCAACCAGTGGTCTTCTGTTTTATTGAGTTTTATTGTGTAAGACCGCCAGAGGTTAACAGTAAGGTTTGTGAAGGCGATCTGTCTGTAAAATATTATGTCGTTATATGAGATATTAAAATAATCAATTCATAACGCTACAGAGCTGCAGGCGCGTTTCTATATCAGCTGTTACTGTAGACAAGTTTTTTCCCCTCGTGGTTTTCTCTTGTTATGGCCAGTGATGCTTTAGGGCTTGTTAATGTGATTTATTTCCTTTGGTTAAACATGTTTATGACATGAATTATTACACTAAAGTAACAGCTTGTCTCGGTAGGAAATAACTTCAGTCTTGTTTTACATGGCAGACGTTATGTGTTGATTCAAACTGTTGGGCAGTGTGGTTGAAAACTTAAAACAATTAAACAGAATTGTGAAATATTCTGTCTCATGTTATGAGCAGAACTAAACTATGTTTTAGGGAACAAATAAGGAGATGGTGGTGCAAAGTTCTCCTGGAAAACTTTCCTATGATGTAAGTGTCTATAAAATTATTAAGGCTTCACTTTATATTTTAACATCAATTGTCTCAATGATAATTATGTTACATGTGTTGTATAATGAATGGATATCATTGACTCACATAGCTCTAAAGAGGAGATGGCCAAAAAGATGACGTGAACATCAATATTTCATTAACATTAACAACTGTTTGCCTGCTTGTTTTAATTTAATGCTAGTTTGTTGTTCAATATTTGTTGTTAAATAAAATAAAAAAAAGTATGATGGAAATGAAAAGGATGACTTTCTAACTACCTTTCAACACCAAGAGAACTTGGAAATCTTTTTCAAACATTGTATTGATGAACAAAATTTTAAAATAAATGCCATGTTCTTGAGAGTTAATGAGACACAGACCAGTATGATTGTTATAGTTCTTGTCATTATTGTCATAACACCCATACACTCTACAAGAAGGGCCAGAGTCACCTCCATCTGCTGAGGAGACTCGGGTCCTTTGGAGTGTGCAGGACTCTCCTCAGGACTTTCTATGACTCTGTGGTGGCCTCTGCCATCCTTTATGCTGTGGTCTGCTGGAGGGGGGGCAGCTCGGACCGGAACAGGAGCAGACTCAATAGACTGATCAGGAGAGTGAGCTCTGTCCTGGACTGTCCTGGACTGTCCTCTGGACCCCATAGAGAAAGTGGGGGAGAGAAGGATGTTAGCTAAGCTGACATCCATCATGGACAACACCTCTTACCCCCTACACAACACTGGGGGGTCCCTGAGCAGCTCCTTCAGCAGCAGACTGATACCCCCCCTACATGACACTGAGCAACTCATACCCCCCACCCCCCCCCCCCCGCAGGTCCTTCATCCCGGCCGCGGTCAGACTCTACAACACCTGCACCACCTGATAATGTTGTAGTTTCTGTCCCTGTTTTTTAAAATTTACTCCACACACTCTCTGTATATCTTTATTATCTGTATTTATATGTTTTACATTACAAGTACTTACTTTTTCAATATATATATTGAATATGGTCACAGGTAAATATAATTTATATTATGGTTACCTACTTTTGCTTTATTACTTTAATTACATATTCAATTTAATTTTAACGTCACTCACTTACACCGCAATATTGTTTCTTGTACTATGGCAACCTCACTTTATAAAACCTTTATTAGACGCCACTTTCAGTCTAACTTCTGCTCATTATCTGTTGTTTGCCTGTTTTTCTTGTGTGTTTACTTGTTTGTTTGTTTGTTTTGCTTTTTTGCTGCTGTAACAAGGAAATGTCCCCGCTGTGGGATGAATAAAGTATCTAATCTAATTATTGTTGTTATTATGGTTGTATATATATGTTATTAAACTTATTTTCAGAACTATTGGGGTTATTATATATATGTATATATTTATAGTTTATATATAATTATACACATTATATACATTATATAATATATATGATATATATATTATAGTCTCATGATCCTTTAATTTTGATAACATTAAGAAAGTATCAGGTTACAACTGATTATGATAAATACACATTCAAATATTCCACTGTTTTCATCATTTAATGCATTATTGGGGTAATTTAATGTTTTGTGAAATGTGTCAATATTGTATTTCATAATTTGTAAAACCAAAGATGGAGTTCATTATTTTAAATCGCTGCATTTCGCCACATCCATTAAGGTTTCTTGTCCCTCTTTGCACACTGTATTAAATGAGTTGGGTAGTGGACGGTTGGAGACGGTTTGACCGCGCCCCCTCAACGTCTAACCTCGTCCCTCAACGTTTAACCCCGCCCACATTGAGGTCTGCGGGTCTGCAGTCAGGGCTACTTGCGCGGACCTGATTGTCTGAGGGAGAGAGAGAGAGGGAGAGTGAGGGAGCGCTTTTCTCCGTGTTCTGTGTGTGAGCAGAGCGTGTGTGTGTAGGGAGGGAGGGCGCTGTGACTATCACAGAACGCAGCCATGGCCAGCTGAGGAGTTGTATTCAATCCAAGTACAGATATTGACTCGTATTACTCGTATAATACTTACTATACTATAATACTCGGCAAAAGTGCTTTATCCGTACCGGATAGTCGTTTCAGCCAAGTACTCGGCTCATCCCTAATATATATATAAATAAATCTCCAATATATACTATATAGTATATATCCTGACTCTAGCTGCAAATACTGCACAATCTGCTCCTTTTTTCTTGTATCTTTCTCTTGTCCACCAAAACAGCAAAGTACTTGGCATCTCTCACCTCATCACTTATTTTCTTTCTTATCATTTCTGACATCTCAGCAAATATCTAATTTTGAATGTCATGGTGAGTGTATTTGGCATTTGATGGGTTAGTAGCTAAGTTCTTGCCCACTGTTGCAGCAGCTCACGAAAGTTTCCCAAGTTGTGTGACTCCTCACCCTCTCTGTGGCCTCGCTGTGCGATCCGCTGGCAGGCTGTGAAGCGCAGGCTCTCCACCACAGCTTTCATGCATTTTCTTTTCTCCTTAACTAACGCAGAATGTCCCTTATCAAGCATGTTTGCTATTTTAGATCCGCTTGTCTCTTTTTTCTTGAACTCACTCCATTCTTCCATTGCAAATGTGTGCCCCATACTTTCATGAGATGCTAATGCTTTCAACCAATTGTTAAATCCGTTGCTGGTAAATGTTGGCTCTAAATGAAATCCGTGCCCTCGTTTCAGAAAATGCCTACACGTAAAACAAAGTGCTGCATCTTTGGCCACGCTGTATTTCAGCCATGAATACTGATCCATCCAACTTTTGTTAAAACTAATCTGCTGATTCCCAAATTGCCAGGTGGGGTATTTTTGAAGGCCGTCTTGGGCCCTCTTGAGTATTGTTGCTAATATCAGCTGCAGCATAAACCGTAACGTTAGCGTCTTCAATGAAAACCGCCGCTGGAAATTCTCCTTCATCTTCATCCCCAGGATTTTCTTGTTCCTGTGGCTCTGTGACGACGAGCAAAAAACAATCCATTTTGGTGTATTTTACTTTGCTAAATGTCCAAGCTCGCTATCAAGAAACAAGCTGCCGTGCGTTAAAGGCCATGTTGCAGGTTAACCACCACTGTTGATTATTGGGTACAAAAAGCACTCAAGATATGTATATCATTTTTAAAAATGTCTCCAAATAGTGTTAAAAGTTTATGAATGGTTTATGAAGTCAATTCGGCGATGACGTCACAATGGGGAGTGAAGTCTCAGCCTGGCACTAGAACTACGGCGACTGACTGGGATGTGGAAGAGGAGGAAAGGCCAGCAGCCGAATAATCACGAACCTACCAGACGTGCGAGGGCAAATGAGGAATTGTCAAGATGGTGGGGAAGTCTCCTTCATTTATCTCCTTTATTTAGCAACGCAGCAGTACATACAATGACTTTACTCACTGAATAGCACCGAGTCAACACTGTCAGTGAATAGCACCGAGTCAACATCTTCTTTCAATCTAGTGACAGGGATCATGTTGTTAGTTCAGATAAGTACTGTACTTTCTCGCGTCCCTCGTGCGCCCCTCCACGGGCTTTCCCGTGCGCCCTCTATTGGGCTTTCCCGTGTGCCCTCTCGGGGGCTTTCTCGAATGCCCAATCTTGGGTCCTTAGCGCGCCCTCTCCTGGGCACCCTCGTACTTTCCCTCGCACCCTCCTAGTGCCCTTTCCTTTGTCCTTCTTCGGTCCCTGTGTTCGTGAGTCACCTGTTTCTCTGCGTCTCTGTACCTCTCTCCCTTTTTCTGGTTGTTTGTGGGTTTCTCTTTTCTGTCCCTGTGTCGTTTTGTCTCTTAGGTCTGTCCCTCTCCTTGGTCTGGTCTTTGCTCATTCCGTCCTCCTTCTGGTTGCCTAGTCTCATTGTTCTTTGCTTCGGTCTCTTTCGGTCCCTGTGCCTGTCTGTCTCCCTCTCTTTGGTCTAGTCACGTCTCGCTCTCTTTTTGTCTGTCTGGCTTTTTGCATCTCGCCTTCTCCCTTTTTGTCTCTCCGCCCTACTCGTCCAGTCTCTCTGTGTGTCCCCCTCGCTCGGTCCCGCTCCCTTCTTGTTACCTCTTTACGTGTTTCACTCCCTGCCTCTGTTTCCCTGCGCTTTCCTCTCTCCATGTGTCTGTGTGTTTGACTCTCCACGTTCCTCTCACTCTGTCTGTGTCACGCTGTCTCTCCCACACAATCCCTCTCGCAGTCCCTCGCCTGTCTCGCTCTCTTTCTGTCCTGCTGTCTGGGTCGCTTTGCCTCCCTGTCCGTCCGTCCAGTCTCTCGGTCTGTCCCTTTCGCTTCGTTTTTTCTGCTTGTTTGTGTGGGTGTCTCTCTTTTTCCTTGTGTCTGTCCTGCTCTCCGTGTTCCAGTCCTTTTTTCTGCTTGTTTGTGTGGGTGACTCTCCCTGCTCCTCCAATCCATCTCATTCTCTCTGGGTTTTTTCGCCCTTCTCTCCGTGCCGCGCTTTTTCTGCCCTTGGTTGCTTCTCTGCTCCCTTTCTCGGTTCCTCTCCTCTCTCTCTTCCTCCTACTCCTCTCTTGTCTCCGTCGTCGCCCCATCCCGATTATTTGTCTCCATCGCTCTCTCTCGTGCTTTCTGTGTCCATCTGTCTTGTTCTCTGTGTCCCTCTCTCTCTTTGTCTCCCTCTCCCTCTTTTTGTTCATTGTCTCTCCGTCTCTCCCTTTCTCTTTCCCTGTCGGTTTTGTTCTCCGGCCTGGTGTCTTATACCCTCTGTCTTTTTCGTTCACCTGTGTCTATCGGTCTGTCTTGTCCTCTGTGTCTCTCTCTCTCTCTCTTTCCATTGTCTGTCTCCCTCTGTCGGTCTTGCTCTCTGTCTTTCTCTCTCTCTGTGTTCCTTTTGCTCTCTGTCTGCCTGGCTCCCTGTGTTCCTCTTCTGTCCCTGTGTCTGGGCCTCTCCCTCTCGGTCACTGTGTCTCTGTCTTGCTCCCTCTTTGTCTGCCCCGCTCTCTCCCTGTGTCCCTACCCTTTACCCCTCCTCGGTCGCCTCTCCTCCTTCGTCTCGTCTCCTGTTGTCTCGTCTCCTCCCCTCCTTGTCCATCTCGTTCCCTTATCTGTCCCCTTTTGTTTTCCCTCTCCTGTCCCACCTCCTCTTCTTGTGCCCTTTTCGGGTGTCTTTCCTCGTGCCCTACCCTTGCGCCCTCTTTCCTTGTGCTCTTTTCTCGTGCCCTTCGCTCGTCTCCTCTCCTTTCTCCGCTTTCGCCCCTTACCTGTCTCCTCGTCCCTTTCGTCTTATTTCCTCGCCTCCTTCGTCTCGTCTCCTCTTCTCCACCTTGTCTCCCCTCTTTGTCTTGTCTCCTCTTTCGTCTACTCTCGTCTCCTCTTTCGTCTCCCCGTTTTCGCTCCCTCTTCCTTGTCCCTCTCTCGCTCTATCCTTCCTTGTCCCTCTCTCGCTCCCTCGTTCCTTTCTCTCCGGTCCCTCTCATTTCGCCCCTTCTCTCCCCCGATGCTCCCTGGTTCCCTCTGCCTCTGCCCCTGGTGTCCTTGTGCCCTCGCTCCTTGTGCCCTTGGGTCCCCTGGTTTCCCCGTCCCTCTGTCCCCTCTTTCCCAGTGTCTTCCGTTGTTTTTTGTTCCCCTTTGGGTTTTGGTTTTTGACATCTGGGATCTGTCTTTGGGGGGAAGGTACTGTTGTGGTTTGGGGTTTTGTTTAGGTTTATGTTTCTCTTTCTTTGGCCTCCTTGTGTTTTTGTCTGTTTTCTCCGTGGTCTTGTGTTGCTGGTCCTGTAAGTGTTTGCTCTGTTTTATGTTGTTAGTCTGGTTTCCTGTTCTGTCTTGCCCAGCTTTACTTGCCTGTCTGATTGTCCTGCCCCGCCCTAATGTGCTTCATCTGATGTCTCACCTGTTCCCCGTTACCTAATTGCCTCATGTATTTAACCCCAGTGTTTCCTCTGCCTCTTGTTGGTTCATTCTTGTTTGCCTTCCCATCGTGTCTGTGTCCTGCTGCCTGTTCTCATCCTCCCTGTAAGTTTTGTCCCCATTGGTTAGCCCTGTCTGTTTTTGCCCTTTCCCCTTGGACCCCTGTGGACATTATCCTTGCATTTCTTTTGGACTTTACTTCATGGTTTTGCTCCCTGTGTTTGTTTTGGACAATAAAGCCTTGTTTACCTACTCCTGCCTGCCTCCTCCTCTCTGCGTTTGGGTCCTCACCGCACTGTACCGTAACAACTCCAGATGTAGTGTAGGAAAGTGAGAAGTGACCAGTATAACAGTGTACCCCTATGGTTAGTTTATGCCTTCCCTAAACCATATTGAATTATATTGTTATTAGGACGTGGGTTAATAGGAAAGACATGTATTTTCAGAAAACATTAAAGTTGGGTTAAACAACAATGAACAGAGTGTAATTTAACATGTTATTTTTATTTGAGAACAAAGCACATAATTTTAAAATAAATCCATATGAAAGTTTTTAAGGAAGGAGCAGGTTAGAACAAAATCAATATTTTACGGATTACGATTAGCTGAGAACTCCATATAACATTTTTACAGTATACTCAACAGTACACCTATTTGTACACCATTGTATCCTTCAAACGTTTTTTTAAAGCTTGTCCGAGTCCGTTGTCTGTGAGGTTGAAACATCCACACCAGTCCAGGCTTTGGATGAATCATGGAGCTCAGACTTTGTCTTAAACTGAGAATCTGAACTTTATTCCCCTGGTCTGCAGACTGCTCGCTGGAGATGTAGCTCGGCTTCCACACCGACTCGTGGTAGCACGCATCCCTCCAGGCCGCGCACACTCGGGCTACTCTTCATTTAACGTAACGTCATAAATGAAAATAATGTCCAGGATCTCCGGGAAAAGAAACAATATGCTTGTCTCCATTTAAAACATCACTGCAGGTTGATTGTGGGCGACAACGCTGTCGTGTTAGCTTACCGAAACTCTACTGCCGAAGTTGCTGGCTGGCTACGCGACGTTAGCTATATCCGCTAGCACCCATACAGGCTAACTATAGCCAGTTAGCTTTGTGTGTAACGTAACAAACCCCCCCCATCTCGTAGGAGCGAAGCTTACTATTTCATTCAATACAATTATGGTACAAAGGTGCACTAATGCCACATGTATGATGTTGACAACATGGATGCATATATAGGCAACACCAAAGGCAGTCGTAATATTTACCTAGCAGGCTAGGCTAACGCTATTGTGCTAACGTCCGGCGGCGCAGCATTAGCTAGCAGTCTAAACTTGTGAAAAGCCGAACAACATCCCCGTCTAAGCTGTGTTTCACTTTCAGTATTATTATAAATATAATAAAGTCACTTGGACTCGGTCAAGACCATAGACTGTTAATATTAAAAGACTAGAAGCCACATTAGGCCAGACCAGTGGTAAATACAACGCAGGCTGCTCTGTTATCTCCCCAATGTGACGTCATGCAATGCATTGTGGGGGAAAAAAGGAAACACTGTAATATTGTGCGTACTTTTAGTATTATATTCAGTTTTAAGATATCCAACACCATCAAATACAATGGATAACAGTTCAAATATTTACTACCAACAAGCAAATTGCACAAATTCGTTTTAAAAAAAATTAAACCTGCAACATGGTCTTTAAGTTCAAAGGTTCACTGGGCGCTGGGCCCATTGGCCAAAGAAGATTACCTGTTTGGGCCTCATATTATTTTAGACTAAAATATATATATATATATATTTTTAATTATTATTTAATTCTCATTTTTAACAACATGAAAAAGACTATTCAAACATGACATTAAAATATAAATATAAAAAATTACAGACATTTCTTGTGGGTGCAATGGTTATTATAGCACCCACTCAGCACCCACCTAGCTCCTCCCTGGTCCCACCACTGATGAACTGCTACCTCCTCTGTCAACACTAGCCACTGAAAAGAAATAAGCAGAGAAATCAGGCCAATTACAAAAGTTGGTCAGTCTGATGTCATGTTGCCTGAGCTCATTACTATTCATGAGCTTGATGCGTAAAGGATACTGACAGCCAGGCTCTCATTGGCCACCTGATCAATCAGAGTCAATCAGCTTAGCTCGTTGAATATTAATGAGAACTGGCTCAAATCAAGCTGAGTCTTCATGCAGGCTTTATATACTACGCTAGAATGGCTTGAAACAAGGTAACCAAGGCTTTTTCCCACAAAACAATATTACAGAGTCCATGGTAGAACTTCAGACATTACCACAAAGTAATAAAATACTTGTGGCAGGGCACCTTTAAAAAATATGAGGTTAAGTAAGTTGGAATGTTGTGACATAGTATATCTGTTAATGATCTTGTATAATGCAACAATTTCTTCATTTTCAGGATTTTAGGTGAAATTAATCACTTTAAGCCCAATCACAAAATAATAGTAATTTTAACATAATAACACTTCAGGGTAAGATCTCACTTTAACCCAATATTTTGCATTTAGAAACACTAGATAAACACTGAATATAGGGTTTATAACACACAGTAATATAATTACTCCTGTGGATACACAGATAATGAATGACAATATAGTAAAACAGTTGTTGTATATTAAATATGTAAATGTGGTGTTTACAGCTTGTTTTTCTGATGCCAAAATATCAATAATGAAGGTTTACTGTACCTTTTTTTAGTGCATAGTGTGTATATTTGCTTGTCAGATTTTGTCCACACTTAGTCCTTTTTAATCAACTGTAATTTGATACAGTAACTAATGACAAATTGATTTGTACCCTCTTCACAGCTTCTTTGAACTTAACCAAGTGTAAATCAAATCAGTTTCTTTCTCCAGTAATATATCTTGGTTTCACTTTCTATGGCTTTGATATGTTGGCTTTGATATGTTGGAGTTTGTTATCTTGATTTCCCTACGGTAATCATTAAAGTTTGATGTTCTTGTTCAAGTTGAGCAATTGTTTGATTGACACGTTGAGAACTGCAGATGGCACAAGTCTTTCTTTAACTTCTCTCTGCTGTAGTGGCGTTGTAACCTGGCTGACCCTGAACAAGGTAAACAGAGAATTTCCTCTTTGGACAGACACTTAAATATGTCACAACACACTATATTGGAAACTATTCTTCCCTTTCACATAAAACAAGATATCTTTCTAAAACAGAAGTGACACTATTTTCCTATCTGGCCTTCACTGTCCTTTCACTCCCAGTTTAGTTCTCTTCCAGTCCTTTAGATTTGGATCCACTTTTCTTCTAACTATCCGTTGTTGTATTCCCCTCTTCTGTTTTCTTTCACTTACTGTCACTTGTCAAAACCATTTTTTCTTCTCACTTGCATCTGCTCTTTTTCTTTCCCCACTTCTTCTCTCCTTTGGTCACATTCCAAACATTTCTTTAGAATTAGGTTTTATCCCCCTTTCCCACAGCCTCAATTTCAGTTTCAGCTATTTTATTGGCATGAATCTTTATAGTGATTTTTTGGCCAAACTCATCTCTGATTTACTGTTGTGCTCTTATGCTTTTATGACATTATGTACTGTTCTTTCTCTGTGTCCACAAGTTTATGTTATGTTCTTCTCTTTAACCTCGTTCAATTCTGTCTTTTCCTCTAAAACATGTCTTGGCACATTTGAGTAAAGCTTTATTTCAATAACATTGAGTGGTCTGGAAGTTTTCAAAGCCTCCAGCAGCTCTGTATTTACATCCTGCAAAATGTGCTGTTAGACGACAGTGGCCAAACTGCTGGGATAGAGTTTACAAAGAATCCAGGGAAAACAACCCAGGACCACTGTGATGTGATGTGATGATTGTCTTTTCAGCAAAACAGGGAAACAGCTGCTCATTTAAACAAGCAGTCTAAAACTTTTTTCATTTAAGGCTCCTGATAAGCATGAAGGTCGTGGAAAGATGGAGTGCTGGAATAGCATGTTGAATATGTTTATATGGGTCTAATTTGCTCTTTATGTTGTCATGTCATAGTATATTGAATATGTTTATATGACTTTAATTTGCGCTTAATTCAGATTTTTAGTTAAGACTGTCCTCTCCCCTCTCCATGATCACACTTGCGTCATTCCATCACACAGGTGGAATGACACAAAGCTAAATATATCACACCCGCAGTAGACGTCAAGAAACAGTTAACTAAGGTGATTTTGAAATTTAAAGAGAAGCTGGCTGTGTTGTGGATCCAAAAAAGGGATTTGTATGCTGCAGGTAGTGATGGAGTACTCAAGAGCTGGACTCAGACATAAGTCGCTATTCTCTGAACTTGCGACTCAACTTGGACTCTCGCACATGGACTTGGACTCAGGGGTATTAATGAAAATTAGCATTCATGAAATGGGGTTCACTAGTTGGTTGAAGTTTCTGACTACTTTTATTTGTAATACATCATAGAAAATGTATATACGATAACTTTTTCATACAGGGGCTTGTGTATGAAAGTTGTAATAATAATAATAGTAATAACACAAAGTAATAATTCAATCTACACAGCTCTATAAAGAAGGAAATATGTGACTCAACCATAGCTGATGCGTGGTAAAGCCACTTAATAATCCTGTAGAATGTACAAGAAGGCAGTATAGACAATGTATTCTTGTATGTGTTTTATATGCATTTAGTAGGTTAGGTGTGCTAATTTTGATCTCTGTAACTTGTAGTGGCTACACATAATCATTACCATCTCCACTCTCAAGAACATATTGCTTTCCTACGCATCGGCTAAAACATAGACACGAGCTGTGGGCAATTGTTAAAATTTATAGTTGTTACCTGGCCTAATCCTAAACAGCCATTTGAATAGTTTGACCTTCCTTTGTCTGACAACAAATCATTAACTGCACCCAGTTAACCAGCATAAACATCCAGAAGATGAGGATTGAATTAATCTGCTCCTAGTTAACCAGCATAAACATTAGGGATGAGCGAGTACAGCATTATCTGTATCTGTATCTGTTTACCACTTTGAATTATCTGTATCCGCATCTGTACTCGGACTGGGCGTGGCCTAACCCGGAAGTGGACAGATTTTAAACCAGAAGTGGGTCGGGTTGTCTTGAAATGGGCGGGGCTTTAACCAATATGCTATTTTAAGCATGCAATTGATATGGGTTGATCAGAAATTGTTATATTTATTGCTGATTAGAAAACTATTTACATGACAGCATCAAGCTTCAGATTAATGGTGTTGTCATGGTAACAAACAAACTATAAACAGAACAAGTTTTGCAACAATGAATACAACACATGCGGTTGCAATTATGAAGTAAAATGTAATGAACAAGTCTTTTCATACTCAATATAACTTTCTTTTTTTTCTATTTTTTTATGATCAGTGTGATTTTTGTTTTTGGTTCTTTTTTATTTCCACACCAGGTATGTGTGAGTGTGTGCGTGTGTGTGTGTGTGTGTGTGTGTGTGTGTGTGTGTGAGTAAGAGAGAGACACAGAGAAAGAGAGAGAGAAAGAGACAGAGGGGGCGGGGGCAGATGCTGTTTCTCAGATCTGCATTGACTTTAATGAAGCCAGCTGACAGCTGACAAAATAAAATAAAATGCTCCGACGGCAGACGCAACTGGAGTCACATTCAAACCAAGCAGCATGTCTGAAACCCCACGCTTACCAGAAATCTACTGGTTACTATGTAAGTACTACAAACCAAAGTTAAAAACAAACCTGAAGCTGAAGAAACCCTAAACGGTAACGGAAAAGACCCGCGGACCTGATTGACTGAGAGAGAGGGAGAGGGAGCACTGTTCTCTGTGTTCTGTGTGTGTGTGTGTGTGTGTGTGTGTGTGTGTGGGGGGCGCTGTGACTATCACAGAACGCAGCGCAACAGCTGAGGAGTTGTATTCAATCCGAGTACAGATATTGATTCGTATTACTTGTATAATACTTGTACTCGGCAAAAGTGCTTTATCCGTACCGGATAATCGCTTCAGCCGAGTACTAATAAACATTAAGACTATGCAGCTTGGAGTCAATATCTGTACTCGGATTGAATAAAACTCCTCAGCTGACCGTCTCTGCGTTCTGTGATAGTCACAGCGCCCCTTCCCCCCACACACACACACACGCTCTGCTCACTCGGATCACTGCGAACAGCTCTCTCTCTCTCCCTCTCTTTCTCAGTCAATCAGGTCCGCAGGTCTGTTCCGTTAAGGTTTAGGGTTTCTTCAGCTTCAGGTTTGTTTTTAACTTCGGTTTGTAGTAGTACTTACATAGTAACCAGTAGATTTCTGGTAAACGTGGGGATTTAGACATGCTGCTTGGTTTAAATCCGACTCCCATTGAATCTGCCGTCGGAGATTATTATTTTTTTTTTAACCGTCAGCTGGCTTCATTAAAGTCAATGCAGATCTGAGAAACAGCATCTGCACCCGCCCCCTCTCTCTCTTTCTCTTTCTCTCTCTCTGTGTCTCTCTTTTACACACACACACACACACACACACACACACATACCTGGTGTGGAAATAAAAAAAATAAAAATAGAACCAAAAACAAAAAAAAATCACACTGATCATAACAAATTTACGTTAAAGTTACAAAAAGAAAGTTATTTGAGTATGAAACTCTTGTTCATTACATTTTACTTCATAATTGCAACCGCATGTGCTGTATCTATTGTTGCAAAACTTGTTCTGTATATAGTTTGTTTGTTATCATGACAACACCATTGATCTGAAGCTCAATGCTGTCATGTAAATAGTTTTCTAATCAGCAATAAATATAACAATTTCTGATCAACCCATATCAATTGCATGCTTAAAATAACATACCAGTTAAAGCCCCGCCCATTTCAAGACAACCTGACCCACTTCCGGGTTAAATTCTGTCCACTTCCGGGTTAGGCCCTGCCCAGTCCGAGTACAGATACAGATACAGATAATTCATGTGGTAAACACATACAGATACAGATAATGCTGTACTCGTTCATCCCTAGTTTTGTCTCCCTCCCTCCAAGCTTTCCTCAGTGTTTTTTGGCTCAGGAACATGTTCCATGTCTCAGTGTATCGTTTGTAATTATTTGTATAAACATAAAAAAATTTTGATCACAAAAAAAGACTGTGGATAGTTAACCTCTAGAATTATAGAAAGTTATGACCAAAATATTCACGATAAATGTCTCTTCAGTCTACCGTGACATGCTTGTTATTGCTGTAAACTAAACCCTAAACACATCTCGGTATATTCAAAATAGCGGCCAACCATCTCCGGTGAAATCATGTTTTTTTTTTTTACATTGTGGTGGTGTTACAAGTTCATAAATTGTGTGCTGTTATACTGTGTTTAAAATAAATTGACAAAATGTTAACGTCTAATCATAGTGCACAACACGATGGATTGCTTAATGTGGGCTAATATGTTTTTTTGATTTTTCTAATGTATCACAGTGTTAATGTTACTCATAACATTGTTTCTCAGCCCTGAAACTCAAACCATTGTCTGATGTTCCAAAAATGTATTTAAACAATTAAATGATTATCATAAACATACCACACTAGTTATCTGGTTTGAACTAAGGTCAATGACAGTCCTAGTATTATCCATACACATTACTAGCTGTAAGAAAAATTGCTTGAAACTTGGCAATGACAAGCTTAAAGGTGCTCTAAGCGATGTTGGGTGACTGTGTTGGGAGACTAGCTTGCCCCTCCCTCCTCCTCATTCTGTCCCCTCACCATCCCTTCTGCGCTTCCGCTGGAAAACCATTTGTGTTTGCTTTGTGGTCCAAGTGGGCACAGTTTATTTTTGTTGTCTCTATGGAGGGTCTCCGTGTAAAGATACAGGCAACGCTATTTTCTGTTCACGTGAACACCACATGTTAAAATCCATTGTTAACATGCCACCGTTGCACTGATGCTCCGCATCCAACGTTTGAGGCAACAGATGCATTGCAGGTTGAACTTCCTGAGCTGGCACAGGAAGTACAGCCTCTGCTGGGCCTTTTTGATGAAGGTGTCATTGTTGGGCTCCCACTTTTAGTCCTGGGATATAGTGAATCCCAGAAACCTGAAGCATTCTGGGATCCACTATACAGTGCCTTGCGAAAGTATTCGGCCCCCTTGAACTTTTCAACCTTTTGACACATTTCAGGCTTCAAACATAAAGATATACAATTTTTATTTTTTGTGAAGAATCACCAACAAGTGGGACACAATTGTGAAGTGGAACGAAATCTATTGGATATTTTAAACTTTTTTAGCAAATAAAAAACTGAAAAGTGGTGCGTGCAAAATTATTCGGCCCCCTTGCGTTAATACTTTGTAGAGCGACCTTTTGCTGCGATTACAGCTGCAAGTCGCTTGGGGTATGTCTCTATCAGTTTTGCACATCGAGAGAGACTGACATTCTTGCCCATTCTTCCTTGCAAAACAGCTGAAGCTCAGTGAGGTTGGATGGAGAGCGTTTGTGAACAGCAGTTTTCAGCTCTTTCCACAGATTCGATTGGATTCAGGTCTGGACTTTGACTTGGCCATTCTAACACCTTTTATACGTTTATTTGTGAACCATTCCTTTGTGGATTTTGCTGTATGTTTGGGATCATTGTCTTGTTGGAAGATAAATCTCCGTCCCAGTTTCAGGTCTTTTGCAGACTCCAACAGGTTTTCATCCAGAATGGTCCTGTATTTGGCTGCATCCATCTTCCCCTCAATTTTAACCATCTTCCCTGTCCCTGCTGAAGAAAAGCAGGCCCAAACCATGATGCTGCCACCACCATGTTTGACAGTGGGGATGGTGTGTTGGTGATGAGCTGTGTTGCTTTTACGCCAAACATATCGTTTTGCATTGTGGCCAAAAAGTTCGATTTTGGTTTCATCTGACCAGAGTACCTTCTTCCACATGTTTGGTGTGTCTCCCACGTGGCTTGTGGCAAACTTTAGACGAGACTTTTTATGGATATCTTTGAAAAATGGCTTTCTTCTTGCCACTCTTCCATAAAGGCCAGATTTGTGCAGTGTACGACTGATTGTTGTCCTATGGACAGACTCTCCCACCTCAGCTGTAGTTCTCTGCAGTTCATCCAGAGTGATCATGGGCCTCTTGGCTGCATCTCTGATCAGTCTTCTCCTTGTCTGAGCTGAAAGTTTAGAGGGACGGCCAGGTCTTGGTAGATTTGCAGTGGTCTGATACTCCTTCCATTTCAAAATGATCGCTTGCACAGTGCTCCTTGGGATGTTTAAAGCTTGGGAAATCTTTTTGTATCCAAATCCGGCTTTAAACTTCTCCACAACAGTATTACGGACCTGCCTGGTGTGTTCCTTGGTCTTCATGATGCTCTCTGCGCTTTCAACAGAACCCTGAGACTATCACAGAGCAGGTGCATTTATACAGAGACTTGATTACACACAGATGGATTCTATTTATCACCATCAGTCATTTAGGACAACATTGGATCATTCAGAGATCCTCGCTGAACTTCTGGAGTGAGTTTGCTGCACTGAAAGTAAAGGGGCCGAATAATTTTGCACGTACCACTTTTCAGTTTTTTATTTGCTAAAAAAGTTTAAAATATCCAATAGATTTCGTTCCACTTCACAATTGTGTCCCACTTGTTGGTGATTCTTCACAAATTTTTTTTTTAAATATATTTATGCTTGAAGCCTGAAATGTGTGAAAAGGTTGAAAACTTCAAGGGGGCCGAATACTTTCGCAAGGCACTGTATCTATAAATATGGCAAGAAATGACACCAGAAGATCAAGAGGCAGTCAACGCCACTTAACATGAGAACTGTAAGATGCAGAGACTGTCATACTTTACCCGTTCACTGAAGTTGGTCATGAAAGATGCCAGTGGGTTGTCAGGCACCCTAGCCAAGCTCTCCTGGGCAGCAAACCTCCTCCATTGTGGCATCTAATTAAAGACCGCTTTGAATCATACTTAAATGATGCAACAATTACTGCAAACGTGGCGGGATGGAATTCCACTTTGAAGCAGGTAAAAACTTGTGAATTTGAATTTTAACATGCCAAAGCTAGCCCATGTGTTGCACTCACCTGTGCACAAAAGTATATTTGTTGTCACAGTGAGAATATGCTCAGTTTAAATAACTGATATAAGTTCTTCATCCATTTAGAGGCAACTAACCTGACTCAGGGAGAAAAAACAGTGTGGTTGTGCCTGTGTCATCACTCTACAAAGTCATCTGCAGGAAATAAGAGGAAAAGTCAGATATTGTGGGCCCCTGGTGAGAGCTCTGGAGAATTCTATCAAAGCAAGGTTCACTGAGACCAAGGTTCCAGTGCAGTGATGATGCCAGAGGACTGAGAAGACTGTCCACTGTAAAGTTGAAGAATGATTGGAAGCAGGAACTTAGCATGGAAATCTCAGCATCGGTTTGGGAGGTAATTCTGGATAGAATTCAAAGCAGCTCTATAAACCTGAGACATTTTTTTAATACAATTTAAAGTAGTCCACAGGCTTCATTACTCTAAAGCCAGTCATATATATATATATATATATATATACCTATATTAAACAACACTCAGGGAACCTTACACAAATAACGGAACAAAACTTAGCAGTTGAGTATGCTGCTTTTCTCTTTCTTTTTTCCCTTAATTTGCCCCGTGCACTATGTTGACATGTTGTCATTATTTCATTCTATTAATTAGGGCCCGAGCGCCGACAGCGGCGAAGGCCCTATTGGAATTGAAGGAATTATTAGGGCCCGAGCACGAGTGGCTAGGGCACCACCGGTGTCCTAGCACGAAGTGCAAGGAACCTATTGTTTTTCTAGGGATTATTATTAGGGCCCGAGCACGAGTGGCTAGGGCACCACCGGTGTCCTAGCACGAAGTGCAAGGAACCTATTGTTTTTCTAGGGATTATTAGGGCCCGAGCACGAGTGGCTAGGGCACCACCGGTGTCCTAGCACGAAGTGCAAGGAACCTACGAGTGGCTAGGGCACCACCGGTGTCCTAGCACGAAGTGCAAGGAACCTATTGTTTTTCTAGGGATTATTATTAGGGCCCGAGCACGAGTGCAAGGAACCTATTGTTTTTGTAGGGATTATAATTATTCCGCACCTTCACTGTCATTTTTGAGGACTTTCTCATGTGGTAAAATTCGCAAAAATTTGCACACATGTCACACCTATAAAAAATGACAGAATTCTGTAGTGATTGGGCTCGGGGGATGACAGAGCTCTCCATAGCGCACCCTAACGTTCACCCAGAAAAAAAAAATTTCATAATTTATCTAACCAATTTTTGAGGGATCATGCGTATCATCTGGAACTGTATCAGGCTATTTTTATAAAAAATCTAAAAAAGTTATAATTTAAGATATGGCGAATTTCGTGCGAAATGTCTCATATTTCAAAGACGTTTTTGAGGACCTTAGGATCCACGAAAACTCTCAAAATCTTGCAGCCATGTGCAGAATATGAAACTCTTTCATCTGAATACACATTTAGGCTTGAGAGTGGTACGGTTGCTCTATAGCGCCCCCTTAAGTGGATTTAGCACTTGGGCTCATTTTTGACGGCCTCAATATATACGAAAACTCACAAATTTTGGCGCCCACGTAAAGACCGGGGAGCTTTGTGAGTCTGTTCAGCGATTTGGCCCATACCTGTAGGCGGGCTCTATAGCGCCCCCTAATGTCTGGAAAGGCCTTAACTTGGACATAGTTACTCTGATCTTCACCAAATTTGATACACATATTGCTCTAACCATTGCGAACATATTTCCAATTTACCTTCATTAGCTCCGCCCAACCGGAAGGCGGCCATTTTGAATTTATGAATTGTCATGTGTTTTACATTCTTTCGAACTCCTCCTAGGCCGTGACTGCAATCTTCTTGAATCTTTGCAGGTAGTATCTACTGACACTCATGATGAAAAGTTATCCAAAGAAATTTGATAGTGCGAAAAATGTGCAAGTTATTGAGTACCAACTTCCTGTCCGGGTTCTTGAAAGAGGAAGTTGCATATCTGGCCAAGATTTATTCCGATTAACACCAAACATGACATAGTTGTTCCGCATAGTGGTGTGAGCGTCCATGCCAAATTTCAAGTCAATAAGCCATTAGATGGCGCCGTTAGAATTTTTTTAATTTTTTTTATATATTTTTTTTTTCTTCCTGTAGGCGGCTATTGAAACAGGAAGTTGTGTTGTGTATCTGGCCAAGATTTATTCTGATTGCTACCAAATAAAAGACCATTGTTCCGCATAGCAACATGACCATCCATGCCAAATCTTGAGTGAATCAGACATTACATGGGGCTGTTAGAATTTTTTTTTTTATTCATTACCCACATTGCAATAGCATTAATCCCATCTGCATGAAATGTTGGATTTTGAATAAAATGCTATAAATTGTAACTGTATTTCTTTAACAACAAATGCCTATCTAACTGAATAGTTCGTTTATTAAATGGGGATAACATGTGGGAGAGCCTGTAATGACAATAGGCTCGTTCGAGATGAACTGCGCCTCGCCTGTAAAGTAGACTGGCAGCAGCCCGGGGACAAAAAGCTGCGGTAAAGTCGGACAGTTTCCAGCCGATTCCAGCTGTCTTCAGGCTGGACAGGAAGTGACTCACTGTGGTGCATTCGCAGACCCACATATCAGCCCTTGTACACAGTCTCCAGTTGTTTTAATTATGACAGAGTAGCTGTTAAAGTGCTCTACATGTGATCTGTTGCTGATTTTAATGAACAATAGACTGGAGATGATCAGTGATCTGAGCAGATTTAGTCTCTCTGACTTCTAAACGTCACTATCAGCCACACAACATGTGTTCTGTCCAGAGTAAGTCTTTAAATCAGACAAATAGCAATTAAAATCCCTCCGATTAAAAAATAATAAAAGGTTTATATAAAACGTCATCATGTTGAGTCGATCGTGAACCAATCAGCTGTTAAATCAGCTGAGAGGCCGGCGTTCCCAGCATGCTCTGGGTCCGCCTGGGTCCGCCTAGTCGGTAAAAACCAACTATATCGCCGCCTGGGTCTCAGAACTGCAGATTGCTATCGTGAGATTTTCGTTGAAATGTTGCATGCGTAGAGCAAGTTCAACCGTTTTAACCCTGGTGAAGCAGTTAGCCCGATATCTGTGATTCTGAACCTGGCTCATCTCGAGCGAGCCTACTGTTTAACTGCACTACAGTCTGTGACTGTCAGTCATGTGACTCAGCTGGCAGCCACCCCCCACTACTGTCAGTCATGTGACTCAGCTAGCAGCTCCCCCCTGAAATCACTATGCTATGGCAACATAGCTGGAGCTTCATGAGTTATTAAATAGAGGTAGGACAAACACACACACACACACACACACACACACACACTGTTATGAATTCCTCATGCTACTGTTTAGTTAAAGTTACGTTAGTTACGGCTACGCTTCATTAACCGTTAATTACCCACGCCAGAAATCGTCTGTGTTATTTTTATTACGGCAGTTTCTGTACTGAAGTCAGAGACGATGTAAGTTGGTACTTACAGTATATCTAGCTATTGTAACAGCAGATTAAGCTATCCCTAAGTTGTTTCTGTCTTAAATGTTATGCTAATATTAACCGTTTTTACCCTGTAATGTGAAGCAGTTAGCTTATCTGTGTTTTGCTAGCTTGCTAATTTTCCACTGCATACCATAGATGTTGCTAGCTAGTGTGTGACTCGTTTTGGTGCTTTGCAGGATAGGATATTCATTTTATTTGCACATTGTGATAGACATTTTCTTTCAGTATTTTACGTTTGATTAGATTAATACTATGCTATTCTACTAGATAATAAGAGGCATATCAGCTGTGACGTTAATGTACCTTCTTTTTGGATTTATTTCTGAAACTTCATTCAATCAAACCCAACACACACACACACACACACAGACTGACCGATATACACACACACACATAGACAGACGCACACACACTTAACAAAAAAGTGTGAAATAAGTGAAAACATGTCTTATATTGTAGTTTCTTCAAAGTACCCCCCCCCCTTTGCTTTTTGATAGTACTGCAAACCCTTGGTGTTCTCTCAATGAGCTTCATGAGGTATTAAATAGACCCTTTTTTTGTTAAGTAAATAATTCTGCATGTGTTCATCATAGTTTTGATGAATTCAGTCATAATCTACAATGTAAATGGTCATGAAAATAAAGGAAACTCATTGAATCTTTTGGCCTGTACTCTACACCCACACACACACACACACACACACACACACACAGACAGAAGCACACACACACACACAGACAGAAGCACACACACACACACAGAGAGACCCACTCTGATGAAGGAGAAAGTTGCTGTAACTAGGGGTGGGCGGATCGATCTAAATATCGATAGTATTGATGCCAACGCTGGTATTGGTATTTGATCGATACAACTGTAATTGAATCGATATTTTAATTTAGTTATCTCTCCTCTACGTTCACTATACGTTGCTTGTGTCTTCCACCTTCCTGAGCAAACGCCGCTTTCACATCTTGGAACATTGCTCCTCCTCCCCCTCCTGCTCCTCTGCTGTGATTCGTTGTTGTGTCGTCACGTGACTCACTGACACAAAGCGCAGAGGAGCAGCGAGACTGATAGCACATTGAATGAGAGATCAGGGTGGCCGAGAGCAAGAGAAGTGTTGTGTGGAGCTATTTTACGGCACTAAATGATAATACTGCAACTTGTGATACGTGTAAAAAAGAGCATTCGATACTGTGGCAACACTACAAACCTATACAAACACTTAAAAACACATGACAAGGAAAATGCTGATCTACAAAAACAAAGAAATGAGGAGGGAAATCAATCCACTTCCAGACCCCTGGCACAGAGACAGAGTTCGTTGGGAGAGTCATTTCAGAGAGGCAGAGAATACCCAGGTAGCTTGTAAGAGTAGGCTAATATTATGTTAGTCATGTCATATCGCGTCTTGTGCATTAGTTAGTGTGATTGCTCAAGAATAAGACATCGCGAAGCTGAGAGCAATCTGACAAATTTTAATTAATTTAGACCTGGGTTGTATTCACTTATCACGCGCCCCCCTCTAACATTAAAATACACTTGTGCAACTTGTGTGCACTTTATTTCATTTGATTTTAAAACCAGAAAAAGGGAGACATTTGTTATTCTTTAGGCTATTTATTTATTTATTTTTAAAAAGGCTGTAAAATTTGGTTTGTATTCATTCTACAGTGCCTAATAACTAATCATTTTTTGCACTTCAATACATTAATAAAAAAAATATTGCCTAAAGAATTGATCATTCATTCACCTCAGAAATAATGAAATGCTCTCCCCTACACAAAAAAGTATTTTTTAAGTAAAAAGTATCGTATTGGTATCAGTATCGGCAATTTGGACCCTATATGTATTTGGTATCGGATCGATACCAAATTTTGCAATATCGCCCACCACTAGCTGTAACTACAGTGTACGTTGTCGTATCTGCTTGAAATTTCCCACAATCACCAAGAGTCCAGGCCTGAGGACATCTAGAGGCCAATATGGACTTTTTGGAGACAGCGCCACCAACTGGCAACAGGAAATCAGCCTAATATGACAAACATCATCCGATTTACATGAAACTTAGAATGTGTGGTCTACATGTGATACTGAGCTGGCCCCTATACTTTAACCACGCCCACTCACACAGGCCACGCCCCCCCGTCCGTAACATTTGAACCGTTTAAGCTACAGTCGTGTGTAAGATGTCAATGAACTCAGCAGAGAGTTCCTTCTTCATTGGTGATGCTTTGACCCGCCCCCTGGGATTTGGCCACGCCCCCTCCACAGATAATGAACTGTATGACGTAGAGTCTTACAGCAGGGACTTCCATCTTCATTGGTGACAATTTGCAGTGTCTGAGTGCCGCGCAAATTCACTGCCGCAAAGATTGGGCTCTGCCAGTACCCCCGAACTGCGAAGAGGCGAGGGCCCGTCATCACTGCTTGCAGTTTTAATTATTATTATTCCGCACCTTCACTGTCATTTTTGAGGACTTTCTCATGTGGTAAAATTCGCAAAAATTTGCACACATGTCACACCTATAAAAAATGACAGAATTCTGTAGTGATTGGGCTCGGGGGATGACAGAGCTCTTCATAGCGCCCCCTAACGTTCACCCAGAAAAAAATAATTTCATAATTTATCTAACCAATTTTTGAAGGAACATGCGTATCATCTGGAACTGTATCAGGCTATTTTTATAAAAAATCTAAAAAATTTATAATTTACGATATGGCGAATTTCGTGCAAAATGTCTCATATTTCAAAGACGTTTTTGAGGACCTTAGGATCCACGAAAACTCTCAAAATCTTGCAGCCATGTGCAGAATATGAAACTCTTTCATCTGAATACACATTTAGGCTTGAGAGTGGTACGGTTGCTCTATAGCGCCCCCTTAAGTGGATTTAGCACTTGGGCACATTTTTGACGGCCTCAATATATACGAAAACTCACAAATTTTGGCGTCCACGTAAACACCGGGGAGCTTTGGGAGTCTGTTCAGCGATTTGGCCCATACCTGTAGGCGGGCTCTATAGCGCCCCCCTAATGTCTGGAAAGGCCTTAACTTGGACATAGTTACTCCAATATTCACCAAATTTGATAGGCATTTTTCTCTAACCATTGCGAACATATTTCCAATTTACCTTCATTAGCTCCGCCCAACCAGAAGGCGGCCATTTTGAATTTATGAATTGTCATGTGTTTCACATTCTTTCGAACTCCTCCTAGGCCGTGACTGCAATCTTCTTGAATCTTTGCAGGTATCATCTACTGACACTCATGACGTAAAGTTATCCAAAGAATTTTGATAGTCCAAAAAATGTGCAAGTTATAGAGTACCAACTTCCTGTCCGGGTTCTTGAAAGAGGAAGTTGCATATCTGGCCAAGATTTATTCCGATTACCACCAAACATGACACATTTGTTCCGCATAGTGGTGTGAGCATGCATGCCAAATTTCGAGTCAATAAGCCATTAGATGGCGCCGTTAGAATTTTTTTTATTTTTTTTTTATATATTTTTTTCTTCCTGTAGGAAACAGGAAGTTGTGTTGTGTATCTGGCCAAGATTTATTCTGATTGCCATCAAATAAAAGACCATTGTTCCGCATAGCAACATGACCATCCATGCCAAGTCTTGAGTGAATCGGACATTATATGGGGCTGTTAGAATTTTTTTTTTTTATTCATTACCCACATTGCAATAGCATTAATCCCATCTGCATGAAATGTTGGATTTTGAATAAAATGCTATAAATTGTAACTGTATTTCTTTCACAACAAATGCCTATTTGACTGAATAGTTCGTTTATTAAATGGGGATAACATGTGGGAGAGCCTGTAATGACACTGTTTAACTGCACTACAGTCTGTGACTGTCAGTCATGTGACTCAGCTGGCAGCCACCCCCCCCTCCCTCCCTGTGTGACTGTCAGTCATGTGACTCAGCTAGCAGCTCCACCCCCTGAAATCACTATGCTATGGCAACATAGCTGGAGCTTCAATATATAGGTAGACAAACCTAAATAGAGGTAGGACAAACACACACACACACACACACACACACACACACACACACACACACACACACACACACACACACACACTGTTATGAATTCCTCATGCTACAGAGACTGTTTAGTTAAAGTTACGTTAGTTACGGCTACGTTCATTACGTACGTTAATTACGTAAGTTACGCCAGAAATCGCCGCAACGTCTGTGTTATTTTTATTACGGCAGTCGCCTGTACTGAAGTCAGAGACAATGTAAGTTGGTACTTACAGTATATCTAGCTATTGTAACAGCAGATTAAGCTATCCCTAAGTTGTTTCTGTCTTAAATGTTATGCTAATATTAACCGTTTTAGCCTGTAATGTGAAGCAGTTAGCTTATCTGTGTTTTGCTAGCTTGCTAATTTTCCACTTGCAATTATCTGTGTTTCCACTTTTCATACCATAGATGTTGCTAGCTAGTGTGTGACTTGTTTTTGGTGCTTTGCAGGATAGGATATTCATTTTATTTGGACATTGTGATAGACATTTTCTTTCAGTATTTTACGTTTGATTAGATTAATACTATGCTATTCTACTAGATAATAAGAGGCATATCAGCTGTGACGTTAATGTACCTTCTTTTTGGATTTATTTCTGAAACTTCATTCAATCAAACCCAACACACACACACACACACACAGACTGACCGATATACACACACACACATAGACAGACGCACACACACTTAACAAAAAAGTGTGAAATAAGTGAAAACATGTCTTATATTCTAGTTTCTTCAGAGTACCCCCCCCTCTTTGCTTTTTTGATAGTGCTGCAAACCCTTGGTGTTCTCTCAATGAGCTTCATGAGGTATTAAATAGACCCTTTTTTTGTTAAGTAAATAATTCTGCATGTGTTCATCATAGTTTTGATGAGTTCAGTGATAATCTACAATGTAAATGGTCATGAAAATAAAGGAAACTCATTGAATCTTTTGGCCTGTACTCTACACCCACACACACACACACACACACACACACACAGACAGAAGCACACACACACACACACACAGAGACCCACTCTGATGAAGGAGAAAGTGGCTGTAACTACAGTGTACGTTGTCGTATCTGCTTCAAATTTCCCACAATCTGTACACCCACACACACACACACAGACAGAAGCACACACACACACACACACACAGACAGAAGCACACACACACACACATAGAGAGACCCACTCTGATGAAGGAGAAAGTGGCTGTAACTAGGGGTGGGCGGATCGATCTAAATATCGATAGTATCGATGCCAACGCTGGTATTGGTATTTGATCGATACAACTGTAATTGAATCGATATTTTAATTTAGTTATCTCTCCTCTACGTTCACTATACGTTGCTTGTGTCTTCCACCTTCCTGAGCAAACGCCGCTTTCACATCTTGGAACATTGCTCCTCCTCCCCCTCCTGCTCCTCTGCTGTGATTCGTTGTTGTGTCGTCACGTGACTCACTGACACAACGCGCAGAGGAGCAGCGAGACTGATAGCACATTGAATGAGAGATCAGGGTGGCCGAGAGCAAGAGAAGTGTTGTGTGGAGCTATTTTACGGCACTAAATGATAATACTGCAACTTGTGATACGTGTAAAAAGAGCATTCGATACTGTGGCAACACTACAAACCTATACAAACACTTAAAAACACATGACAAGGAAAATGCTGATCTACAAAAACGAAGAAATGAGGAGGGAAATCAATCCACTTCCAGACCCTCGGCACAGAGACAGAGTTCGTTGGGAGAGTCATTTCAGAGAGGCAGAGAATACCCAGGTAGCTTGTAAGAGTAGGCTAATATTATGTCAGTCATGTCATATCGCGTCTTGTGCATTAGTTAGTGTGATTGCTCAAGAATAAGACATCGCGAAGCTGAGAGCAACCTGACAAATTTTAATTAATTTAGACCTGGGCTGTATTCACTTATCACGCGCGCCCCCTCTAACATTAAAATACACTTGTGCAACTTGTGTGCACTTTATTTCATTTGATTTTAAAACCAGAAAAAAGGGAGACATTTGTTATTCTTTAGGCTATTTATTTATTTATTTATTTTTTAAAAAGGCTGTAAAATTTGGTTTGTATTCATTCTACAGTGCCTAATAACTAGTCATTTCTTGCACTTCAATACATTAATAAAAAAATATTGCCTAAAGAATTGATCATTCATTCACCTCAGAAATAATGAAATGCTCTCCCCTACACAAAAGTATTTTTTTTAAGTAAAAAGTATCGTATTGGTATCGGTATCGGCAATACGGACCCTATATGTATTTGGTATCGGATCGATACCAAATTTTGCAGTATCGCCCACCACTAGCTGTAACTACAGTGTACGTTGTCGTATCTGCTTGAAATTTCCCACAATCACCAAGAGTCCAGGCCTGAGGACATCTAGAGGCCAATATGGACTTTTTGGAGACAGCGCCACCAACTGGCAACAGGAAATCAGCCTAATATGACAAACTCCATTGTAGCCCCCCCCAAACCCAACAGGAAGTCCGCCATTTTGTTTTGAATGTTCGAAATTAGTGCGATTTTGCCCATTTCCACATGTTGTACTTTAACGAACTCCTCCTAGAGCTTTCATCAGATCAGCTTCAAACTTGGTGTGTGTCATCTTAACATGTTAACGATGAAAAGTTATTAAAAGAAACATTTTTCGTCATAGGGCGTGGCCGTGACGGGGCGGCCATTTTTTGCGATTCGCCACCGAAACAGGAAGTCGGTGTAACTTGAGCGTACATGGTCCGATTGGCTCAAAACTTTCCACGATTCATCAGAGTCCGCCCCTGACGACATAAACACGTAGCTATTGGCTCGAAGTCATAGCGCCCCCTAGTGGCAACAGGAAGTAGGCCTAAAAGACAAGGTGCTATACTTTAACGAACTCCTCCTAGAGATTTCATCCGATCAGCTTCAAACTTGGTCTGTTTCATCTTGAGATGTTAACGATGAAAAGTTATTAAAAGAAAAACTTTTCGTCATACGGTGTGGGCGTGGCATGGCGGCCATTTTGAGTGTTTAGCGATGAAGGAGAAAGTGGCTGTAACTACAGTGTACGTTGTCGTATCTGCTTGAAATTTTCCACAATCACCAAGAGTCCAGGCCTAAGGACAAATACAGAACAATATGGACTTTTGGAGATAGCGCCACCATCTGGCAACAGGAAATATGCCTTATATGACAAACATCATCCGATTTACATGAAACTTAGAATGTGTGGTCTACATGTGAAACTGAGGTAGGCCCTATAATTTGACCACGCCCATGTACTCAGACCACGCCCCCTTCCATAACATTTGAACAGTTCATGGTATAGCTTTGTGTGAGGTGTCAATGAACTCAGCAGAGACTTCCTTTTTCAATGATGATGTTTGACCCGCCCCCCTATGATGCGGCCACGCCCCCTTTCACAGATAATGACCTGTATGACGTATAGGCTTGTGTGAGGTATCAATGAACTCAGCTAAGAGTTCCTTCTTCATTGGTGATGTTTGACCCGCCCCCCTATGATGCGGCCACGCCCCTTTCACAGATAATGACCTGTATGACGTATAGGCTTGTGTGAGGTATCAATGAACTCAGCAGAGACTTCGTTTTTCAGTGGTGATGTTTGACCTGCCCCCCTATGATGCGGCCACGCCCCCTTTCACAGATAATGACTTGTATGATGTATAGTATTGTGTGAGGTGTCATTGAACTCAGCAGGGAGTTCACTTTTCATTGGCGATGATTTTCAGTGTGTGAGTGACGCGCAAAGGAGCGGTCGCAAGGAGAGGCGTCCGCCAGTAACCCCGACTCGCCCAGGTCAGCGAGGGCCAGTACATCGCTGCTTGCAGCTTTAATTTACTTTGTTATTTATTAGCAGCAAAGGCCCTATTGAAACGAAAGAAATAATTATTCCTTCTTTTTTGCATATTAATCGCCTTTTCGAGGAACTTAACATACTCAAAAACTCACCCAACTTGGCGGTTGCATCAATTCTGGTTAGAATTTACGTATTAGGGGTTTCGGGAATAGGTGCACAAAAATGGCTTACTAACGCTTCCTACAAGATAAAAGAATTCAGTCCCTGTAGTAAATTTAACATAGACAAACGAAACTTGGTAAACATATGTATCATGTCAAGACATACAAAAAATACTTATTGGAGCCATGCTAATCTCTCTCTAATGTTAGACTACATTTCAAAACCTATGAGTAATGTAGCTACTTGAGACCAACCCATTTCAGATTTGCGTCGGGCGCAAGAGTCATTTATCCTGCTGATATAATGGCAACAGCGCCCCAAAGCTACTTGCGTTTCAGATTGTTAAAATAGGGCCCGGAGTCTTGTGTGAGGTATCATTGAACTCAGCAGGGAGTTCCAATTTCATTGGTGACAATTTGCAGTGTCTGAGTGTTGCGCAAAATCACTGTTGCAAGTAGCGGCATCCGCCAGAAAACCCCAGGGCCTGTCCAACGCTGCTTGCAGCTTTAATTTGTATTGTTATTTTTTATTTATTTTATTGTTTTCTATGGGGTGGGGGTTGGGGTGGCATAGGCTTTGTAGGCTTTTGTTGTGTTGTTGCTTAAACTTTCAGAAAGCCCTGAGGGAAGACTCTAGTATCTTTATCCTGTATAACCCCTGTATAAACAGGGGTTATTCCTTCAATAAATATATTTGAAAAAATATATAATAAGGAAGAATTTCTTTTCACCAGAGCCTACATTGCAGCATCTGTATTGGAACCAGGATTTGATTTCCAGTGGCTTGAACATGATGTACAGCTGGACAGTGACATTAAAGTAAGGTACCAGATTTCTCAGGGGGACATTTTCAGCTCAGAAGCATATATACCTCCAAAACACGTCATGTTTTTAATTTTTGTAAAACTTAAAACGGGGACACTAGACCTAGAGCTGTTCTCATTAGGGGCTGAGCCCTCATTGAGTATCAGATACAATAAAAACTATTGAGAAAAGATTTTCCTTTGACATTGATGCAGTATGAAACAAGATCGCTGCAGTCGGCAGCAGAGAAACAAGCAACAATAGAAGTTAATAAGATAATTGTCCAGCTTGTATTTACGTTCATAAAGTGCTCGTTTTGCTACTGACAGACTCAGATTAATATTCTAAGTGTCTGATAACATTATGGAAAGGATTTCTAAGGAGGCTGACCTTTCTGTTAATGATTAAGATAATTTTTTAAAACATAACAGTCCGCGAAATTGTGTTTGCTAAACTCACCAACTCCATGTAAATAATCAGTGATTTTAGCATTGTAAAATCCGACTTTCATTCAAACATCTCTGAGCTCTGAGCAGCGCTGGTCGATCGGCTCCGTTTGGAGAAAGAATCAAATAAAAGGTGAGAAATATTTATGTATGCAGTGGGTTTCTACGATTGTCTAAAATTCAATTCACTTTTATTTATTTTATATATTACCTTCCGGTGGGATGGAGGTGCGTGGGTATAGTGAGACACACCACAAGGGATCTTCTTTACGAACTTTACTTGCTCGGGTAACAGGTTAGTTTACAATCACAACCAACGTTGTTCTGGATGATCCACTGCATTGTTTTAGCCTCTAGCTCAGACACAGACAGCGTTTAAAGTAAACTGAATCACACGTCTCGCGACGAACTTGGTAACTTTGCAATTTGGCTCTTTTTGTTGGTCCTGTGGTTTTGCATGCACTGCAGTGTGGGCACCTCTTGATAAAAAGGTGAACATCTCCGCCCATGACATACCAATGATAGCTTTGACGCACACACTCAAGGGTTTTAGCTTCTCCCAGGTGACCAGAGTATGGAGGGTTGTGGCATGAGTGTAGGACTTCCTTCCGCATGGACGGTGGAACTAATAGCAGCAAGGTTGGGGGCTGGTCTCCAACTCTCTTCCAGGAGTAATAGAGGACCCCTTGTCTCACTGTGACTTGGGGCCAACAGAGCCCGAACTTCCTCACTGCAGGGCTCTCGAGCATCACTCCATCTTTGGTGGGGAGTGTCCCTGTTTCCTTCCATGTGTGCAGGGTGACGAGGTCGGAATCTGCTTTCTGGAATGGTGCCATTTGCTCAGGGCTAAGGTATTCAAGCCAGTTGACTTCTGGGCTCTCTGGCAAGGGAGGAGATGACTGATCTTCCACTGAGTGTCATTGCTGTTTGTGTCACTTTGGGGCTCAATGCACCTCACTGCTTGTGGCACAATGTCATCAACATCATCTTCAAACTTGGCCCACTGCTGGTGAATTCTCTGTCAGTACTTGCAGCCTTTGCATGGCAGATCTGACAGGTTTATCCCTGCCTGGTAACAGTCGCATTTGTCCACATTTTCTCCTGGCAGCCTTGACATGGCATCTGCGTTAGCCTGCTGCTTACCGGCTCTATGCTCAATGTGGAAATCATACTGGCTTAACTCTTCAAGCCAGCGGGCAAGCTGTCCTTCAGGACATTTGAACCGGAACAACCAGGTGAGACTGCCATGGTCTGTTCGAAGTAGGAACTTTCTGCCCAGTAGATAGTGGTGGAAATTGCGTGTGAAACGTACAACAGCAAGTAACTCACGACGGGTGACGTAGTACCTTTGTTGAGCTGGTGAAAGGTGACTGCTAGCACATGTCAGAACTCGCTCTTGCCCCCACTGAACTTGCAACAGAACAGCTCCGACACTGTTGTTTGAGGCGTCTGTATTGAGAAGGAACCTGCCATTAGCACCAGAATACCCCAACACACCAGTGGTCAGCTTTTCTTAGAGCTTAGTAAAAGCAGCTTGGTGCTCTTCAGTCCTTAGGAACACAGTTCCTTTTTTGAGAAGCTTATGAAGGGGGCTTGACAGTTCTGCAAATCTTGGGACAAACTTGCAGTAGTAGTTACATAACCCAAGGAAGGTTTGCAGCTCTTGCAGATTGCTGGGTGGGTTCCACTGCTGTACATTTTTGACAAGAGCTGGATTTAGCCCAACTCCTTCGCCACTCACAATGTGGCCCAGGAAGAGGACTATTTCTTGAAGCAGATGACATTTGGATGGCTTTACCTTTAGTCCATAGCTTTGAAACCTCAGAAAGATCTGCTCAAGCTTTGGTCCACTCCGTTGCCAATGACAATGACATCATCCAGGTAAATAAGAAGGGTCTCCCACTGAAGGCCTCTGAGGACGAGCTCTATTGCTCTCTGAAACGTACTTCGCGCGTTACAGAGTCCAAATGGCATTTGGGTATTCATAATCCACGCACCACCTTACTCCTCCATCCTTTTTGCGCACTAGGACCACTGGAGAGGCCCACTCAGATGCTGATGGCGTGATTACACCCGCTTCCAGCATGGCTTTAAGATGCGCTTCCTCTTCACCTTGAAATCCAAGAGGAGTTCTTCTCACTGGCTGGCGAACAGGACTTGCAGACCCAGTGTCAATCTTGTGTGTAACAGCAGACATGTAACCAAGGTCAGAGTCACTTTTAGCAAAGATGGATTGGTACGTGAGCAGTAACGGAATGAACCGCTGCTGTTGTTCCTTACTTAGAGCCTCAATTGTAGAAGCATCCAGGCCTTGGAGGTGTTCAGGAATGTCAAAGATTGTGGCTACTCTCCCCACCACTAATGATGGGGTATGGTCTTCTGTATTACTAGGTACTGCCCTTTGCCTTGGTTCACATGGGGGTTTAGGATAAGCTTGGATTAAGACTTCGAGGCATGCTCCTTTTCAAGGTTCAAGGTAACTTTATTATCCCCAAGGGGCAATTTGAATTACAGCCAGCAGTAACAATATCTTATCAAACCACAACAATAAACACAACCACAGTACAGCATAATTTAAATTGAATTTACAGAGTATTATTAACAATGGTAATAACCGCCAGGATGAATGACCTTTTTAGTCTGTTTGTTCTGCATCGTGGCAAACTATATCTGCGCCCGGATGGCAGCAGCATAAATTCACCCCACAAAGGATGACTGTGATCAGCCAGGATGGCTCTCGCCTTCTTCAATGATCTGGCCTTATACAGGTCGTGTAGGTCATTTAAGGGTGTGCCAACAATTTTGCTGCACACCTTCACAATACCTTGCATGCGGTTTCCCTGTTTAATGGAAAGTGAACCGTGCCAGCAGATAAAAGAAAAAGTAAGAACTGATTCAATAAAACAGAAATAAAACATTTTCATAAAAACAGTGTCGACATTAAAACTGCGAAGCTTACGGAGAAAGTGCATGCGCTGATGTGCTTTTTTACACACAGCATCAACCTGGGACTCAAAGCACAGTTTACTGTCGATCACAGTCCCAAGATATTTGTACTGCTGCACAAGTTCCATTACAACAGGGGGAATGACCGTGGGAATTCTTCTGAAGTCGATGCACATCTCTTTAGTTTTTGCCACATTAATGTTTAAAAAGGAGGCTTTGCACCAGTCAATAAAATAATCCAGTACAGGACCGTGTTCAGAGTCGTCACTGCTGAGGAGGGACACAATGACCGAATCATCCGCAAATTTAATAATGTGGCGCCGTTCATGATGGCTTTGGCACGCATTTGTGTATAAAACAAATAAAAGAGGGGAGAGGACACAGCCCTGGGGAGACCCAGTAGAAGAGAAAATGGTATCTGATAAACACGGTTCACTCTCACCCTTTGCGACCTCACTGTTAAAAAATCCATCAGCCAGCAGATCGGTCCAGTATCAATGTTAAGAGTGTTCTTCAACCTGTCTGCTAAAACAAGGGGCTGAATGCAGTTGAAAGCGGAGGAGAAGTCAATAAATAGTAGACGGACAAAAGTCTTGGCCCCCTCAAGATGTTTAAAAACCATGTTTAAAAGTGTTCCTGTTGCATCGTCCACGCCTCTGCCCGACCTGTAGGCAAACTGGAGGGGGTCTAACTTATCCTGTACAGTGTCCAAAAGTGCATCCCTCACAAGTCTTTCAAAAACTTTCATGACATGAGATGTAAGTGCCACTGGTCTGAAGTCATTAAGGGTCTTAGGAGTTTGAGTCTTAGGCACAGGAACAATTATTGAGTCCTTCCAGAGACAAGGGACCCTATGCAGCTGAAGGGACAGCTGGAAGATAGCGCAGAAGATGTCTGCCAGGTGACAGCACAGTTCTTCAGAACACGACCCCCGATCCCATCAGGACCTGGACTTTTCCTTTCTTTTGCACCACGAAAGAGTTTCAAGACCATGAATTTATCAATGGGCACAAAATTATTTACAGGATTTAAATCAACATTTTTAAAAACAGACATCTCCTCACTAAAATCATGGATATTAAAACGATTATAAAAACATTCAATTCATTAGAAAAGTCCAGGTCAGTTTTCCCATTCTGAGAGATAGAACACTTTTTGGACTGCAACCCCATCATGGTTTTCACGCCCTCCCCTGCAGGAATTTCCAGTGCGCAGTGAGTTTTCTACTTTGTCCTTATATACGCACTTGGCAATCTTGAGTTCCCTCTTCACCTGTTTAGAGAGTGTCCTGTGCTGTATCATGTCCCCCTGGTTAAAACTAATGTTCCTCTGATTAATTATGCTTTTGACTGATTTGGAGACCCAGGGTTTATTATTTGGATAAATGGAGATGAGTTTTTGGGAGATGATCATTTCCTCACAGAAAGATATATAGGCAGACAGTTTCTGTCAGTTCATCTAAATCTAAACAGGCATTTTTAAACACATCCCAATCAGTGACATTGAAACAGTCCTGGAGACACTGAACTGAGTTTTCTGTCCATACCGGGAACAAATCTTTGTTCTGCCTTGTGCCTCTTCAGGACCGATTTGTATGTCGGAACCAAATACACAGCATTATGGTCTGACGATCCAAGAGGGGCTCTAGGAAGAGATTTGTAAGCCCCCTTAACCGTCCCAAAACAAAGAACGAGTCGGACAAGTAACATACTGGTAAAAGTTACCGAGAGACTTCGCCGGTTTACAATGATTAAAATCACCCATAATTAGGATCGGTGCGTCCGGCGCAATCCCCTGTAGCCGCTGCACAGCTCTGGTCATGGCTTGAGTAGCCCTGTCAACGTTAGCCTTCGGGTGAATATAAACAAGAGTCACAAATAATTGGGGGAATTCTCTTGGAAGATAAAAGGGACGTAAGGATACAGAGAGGAGTTCAATGTCCGGCGTACACAGTGACTCTCTGACAACCACTGTGTTGCACCAGTTATTGTTTATATACAGACACAATCCCCCGCCAAGTGACAGACCGGTCACTGCAGGGTTTCTGTCCAAGCGGTAGGGAACTCCGAAGCCGTTGATCTCAAGATCGGACTGTAGGTCGAGATCCTTAAACCATGTTTCTGTGAAGGCGAGAACACAGGCACTGCTATACTCCACCAGGAACTTCACGTTTGCCTGAAGCTCGTCAACTTTATTCCGGGAGTGACTGGACATTGGCGAGAATGACTGTGGGAAGGGGAATCCGCCTATGAAAACACTTCATCACTGGTGAGGAGGGCACAGAAGCGTCTGTTCTTTCTACGGAGGATGAGGAGAGCCCACTTGCCCTCGCCCATCCTCACGACTTTCTATAAAAGCACCATAGAGAGCATTCTAACTAGTTGTCTCTCTGTGTGGTGTGGAGGCTGCAGAGCTTCTGACTGGAAGAACGTGAGGAGGGTGGTGAGAACAGCAGAAGGGATCATTGGGGCTCTTCTTCCCTCCATTAAGGACACCTCATCACAGCGCTGTGTGTCCCGAGCCCAAAATATAATCAAAGACCCCACACACCCCCACCATGGACTGTTTACCTTGCTGCCCTCTGGAAAGAGGTTCCGCAGCATTCGCTGCAGGTCCACCAGGTTCTGCAACAGCTTTTTTCCCTCCGCCATCAGACTGTTGAACTTTTGATCTATAAATTGAACTCTGCACTTATTGCACTTATTGTATGTCATCGGGCATTAAATGCTGCTGAAATTTTTAATTTTTTAAAACTTTTTAGCTATTTAAGATCTTCTCTTTTCTCAAGCTGTATGCAACGAAATTTCGTTTTGTATGCACTCTGTACATATAAAATGACAATAAATGAAGTTGAAGTTGAAAACGCAGTTCCCATACACGGAATACACACCACTCTCACACACTGCTGCTGCGTGTCGCCATTACCAGCGCCATCTCGAATGAGCTTTTGTCTTCAGTTGAAGCCTCCTTTGGTAGTGCTGTTCTCTTGGTGGAGAAATTGCACACCCTGAGTGGCACCTTTTTGTCCATGGTGACAACAACACTCCCAAAGGCTACATTGTCTGTAATGTTTAAAGGCTCTAGCACTGCTGTAACCTCTGGTCTTGGGTTCTCCACTTCATCCCAAACAACATATTCAGATGTAGCAGGTATGATGTTGGCCTCTCCAAGAGTCACTCTAGCAACACAGTAGTCTGATCCATTATCTTGCACAATTTTTGAGGGTACAATTTCACCTCCAATGAAAACCTTGCCACGGGTATGGATGACAATGTCATGGGCTTTCATCAAATCAAATCCGAGGAGGACAAAGTCTCTTATTGGGGCTACATGCACTTCCCATTTAATAGACTTGGATCCAATTTGAAAGGTCACCGTGAGTCCATGTTTAGCTTTCATGCTATCTCCAACTCCTGCATTCAATAGGTAGGTCTGCAGGTGCTGTGTTGCTCTTCAGAATACTTTGGTACAGCTCCTCTGATATCACAGTTGTTTGAGCTCCAGTGTCTGCCACAGCTTGCGTTGAAATGCCATTTATGGTCAGGGGAACTCTTTTTGGTGCAGCCAATTTGCCGACCTTGTAGTTGGGAATCTGAGTTAGGGGCTTTATCTGACTGCAGCAGGTGGTCTTTAATGCCTGCCAATATGGTTACGGGCAGCCACCGGGCTGGATGGCCTAACACAGTCCTTTCTGCAATGTCCGTTTTCCCCACATTTAAAACATGGGCCAGGTGCTCCACGATTTGGGCTTGGTGTTTGAGATTGCCCTTTGTTGGGTGACACTTGCTGATAATTTTGTTTTCTTTCTGGTACAAAGCTTTGGGCTGCTTTGGGCTGTTTGGGTTCTGTGTTTGTAGGCTGGAGATTGTCAGCAGCTGACCTGCAGCTGTAATTTTCCCACTGTGTTAACAGTGGGAAAATTAAGGGTCTTCACGTGATCCATTAGTGCAGCAAACTGGTCAGACGTAACATACTGGGGGGTCTGGACCTTGCGGGACATTGTAGCAGTATCTTCACACATGTCTCCTTCATCAACCCATGACATGCGTCTTGCCCTGTTCTTTATTTCATTGTCACGGCCCACAGTAGCTTTGAAGTTATGCTCATGGGCGTCCACAAACCTTTGGGCCTCAACAAGAGAGCCTGGGTCACGATTCATGACTTCATAAGCCACCTTTTGGTTTCGTAAGCCTTTGAGGAAAGAAACAGTTGTTAGTTGGTCCTGCCGCTGGAGATCTACTCCTGGATATGCAAGTGTGATAAGGCGTCTCACCTCCTCTGCAAAGTCAGCTGATGTCTTTCGCCCTTGTCAGAGTTCTCCAAGCTTCCTCCTTAATGTGGTTGGGGGGCCTTTTTTCCCAAAGCGTTGATTGAGTTGCTCTACCAGGAGATCATAATCTTCTCTTGTGCGCTCTGGTAGTGAACAGACGTACCGCACTGCAGCTCCTCTTAAACACTCATGCAGCCTGTCCACTCGTTCAATGGCACTCCACCCATATTTCCTGGCTTGACGTTGTCACAACTTGGAAGAAATCACCAGTTGCATCAGCTGTTCTAGTGCAGCGGAACCACCCCTTCAACACTGATTTTTTTATTATTTTCCGGTGCGCGACAGAAAGGAGAGAGAGTATTTCCTTGTATGAGGATTGAGTGGACCGAGACGGAGGCGAAGCAGAACGCAGAGTCGGTGGAGCTACATTAACCCTCGCTCTGACGGATCAGTCTACCTGAAAACTCTGTATCACACCACTTTAATCGCTTCCAACTCTCAGCTGTTCACTGCCATCGGACGTCCACCATTACTCCCGCTAAACCCCGGACAGGATTTCGGACTGACTGACTAGACTACTTGACTGACTGATTAGACTAAAAGTCTGTAAGTGTTCATTTTTACTTTACATGAAATGTCGCTATTGTCTATTGCATGTACGGTTGGACTAAAAAGGTGCCTTGAGACCAAATGATTTATGTTTCTGTTTTCCTCCACAAACAAACTAAGCTATAAGAAATCCCAAGGTGGAGTTTTTCTTAGGATTTTTGTGGACTTTTTTATTTTTGGTATTATTGGACAATACAATTATTTTGTGGGACTTTTCTGAGTGTTTTGCTAAATTTGATCTGTTTAAATATATGAACATTTGATTGGAATCTTGAATTGTGTGGTGTTTTGTTGGGTTTATCTTTTCGTTTGTTTAGGGTTAACATTTTTATATGTGCACGCTTGTGTAATTTTGATCTTTATCCTACATACAAAATTCAACAAATATACACCTTTAACTGGACTGAGACTATCTTCGATGTCAGGAGAGAGACCTGGCTGGCACCCCTTGACCATTTAAAAACATAACCATAAAAGGGATAAAAGACAAACTGTCACAGAAAAATGGCACACGATGGGACACCCACATTTTTTTTGTTTATGAGAAAAGTAAATCACATTGATTTCAACTGAAGGAAAAGAGATAACATTAAGAGACAGACAAGTGATCTACAATAGATGCCAGTATGGACCTGGAAAACTTTCTAAGAGGAGAAGCGGACCAACCAATAAACCAAGAAACCTCAGGAATGAATCTTAGAAGGAGAGGGTATTCTCTTTTGGACATGGATATTTGTGGAGCATCTGAGATTTTGGATCCACTGATTCTCTTGCCACAGGAAAACTCTGAAATGGAAAGGACATGGCGGATTGGAAGTCCACTGTCTGAGCACAACTGTCACATGGAGGAGCTAGAGAACTGCTTGGAGAAAAATTCAGAGTACATTGCCTCAATGCATATGGCACACTTGAAGGAACTAGAGGACAAGATGAATAAGTATTTCGATTACATCTGTAATCAAGTCACTAGTACCATAAACTGGCGCCTTAAACAATATCATGCTGAACTTTTAAATGACCTGAAAGAAGTGACACACTGTGCAGTGAAGCTAAACACGCTGACAGAGGAAATGACCAGTATTCGCAGTTTCACAACATCATTGCACCCTCTGACCCTTGCTGAGGCATCTACACAGACCGTTAGTGTGACTTCTCCACCATTCTGTCAACCTTCGCAAATTCAACGTCAAAGACTGCAGTCTACCATGTGCCAGGGGGTTACTAAAGTGAATTCCTTTTCCCCAGTGCAAACCAAGAAAAACAATGAGGCTAGCCCGGCCCACCGGGGAAAAAGCCCAATTAAAATGCGCTTTCCAATGCTTGGGAGAATGGAGGATAACCACGACCCCTGCTATTTTTGGAAAGATGTAACGATTACGAGCTATGATACAGCGAGTACTTCAGCTGACACTGCACCACCAGTCAGAGTTTGCTTAAGCTTGCAGGACAGTGAGGGTCAAATCAGTGACCATGAAAACAGTGGTAGTACCTTCCTTCCTTTCTCTCTCTCTCTCTCTCTCTCTGTATCTCTTACTCAATCACAGACACACACACACTCACACATACCTGGTATGGAAATAAAAAAAGAAGAACCAAAAAAGCAAAAAGATCACAATGATCATAAAAAATGAAGTTAAAAAAGTAAGTTATATTGAATATGAAAACTCTTTCATTTTCGTTTCATTACATTTTACTTCATAATTGCAACCACATGTGTTGTATTCATTGTTGCAAAACTTGTTCTATTCAATTCAATTTTATTTTATTTATAGTATCAATTCATAACAAGAGTTATCTCAAGACACTTTACAGATAGAGTAGGTCTAGACCATACTCCAGAATTTACAAGGACCCAACAATTCTAGTAGTTTCCTTCAGAGCAAGCAACAGTGCGACAGTGGCAAGGAAAAACTCCCCTTTGGGAAGAAACCTCGGACAGACCCAGGCTCGGTTGGGGTTAGAATGAAGAGTATATATATCTATAACAAATAGAACTGGCTGCAGTGATTTCCAACTTGGGTGTGAAAGACTAAGAACAAGACTTTCAAATGAGTTATAATTTAGTTTAGGTTTAGAGCTGATTATTAGACTAGAATCAAAGATAGCTGCAACTCCACCTCCTCGGCCTGTGCCTCGAGGAATGTGAGTATTAATATGACTGGGGAGGGGGGGGTGGATTCATTTAGACTAACATATTCTCCATCACCCAGCCAGGTTTCAGTAAGACAAAATAAATCAATATTAGAATCTGATATTAATTCATATACTAGTACACCTTTCGAAGAGAGAGATCTGATGTTTAAGAGTCCACATTTAATTCTCCTATTCTATTGCACTATTGCACTTGTGGTTTTAATTGTTATGAGGTTTTCATGCACAGCTCCTCTTCTGTTTACCTTTGATTTAAATAATTTCAATGATCGGGGGGCAGACAACGTCACTATGGGGTTTTGTCTAGGTAACTCCTGGAATGGAGGAGCAGAGAACTGTGTCAGACTGCCTCCTGGGCCCCACTCTGGATTGTCAAGGATTAGGTCCACTAATAAACTTGTCAAGATTTCTAGAAATGAGAGCTGCTCCATCCCAAGTGGGATGAATGCGGTCGCTCCGAATCAGACCAGGTCTTCCCCAGAAAGACTGCCAGTGATCTACAAAGCCCACATCATTATCTGGACACCACCTCGATAGCCAGCGGCGAAATGATGACATGCGGCTATACATGTAATCACTGGTTAGATTTGGCAGGAGTCCAGAGAAAACTACAGTGTCCGACATTGACTTTGCGTATGTACACACCAATTCAACATTAATCTGGGTCACCTCCGTTTGGCGTAACCGGGAGCCATTAACGCCAACGTGAATTACAATCTTACTGTATTTACGTTTATCCTTAGCCAGCAGTTTCAAATAAGACTAAAGCCCGCTCTAGCCCCCCGGGATGCACTTAACTATGGCTGCTGGCATCGCTCATTTCACGTTTCTCAAAGTTTCTAAAGTACGGTAGAGTTAGCTACCAAGCGTTAAAAACAGCTGTTATTTAACAAAAGTTGCTTAAAAATGAAAAGATCTGTGACTGTTTAGGCTAGTGTGACCAGACGTCCCCCGGTTTCCAGGGACAGTCCCCGATTTTGGTGACCTGTCCCCGGCTGGATCTGTCCCCGGTTTTCACTGTGACTGACACAATTGGAATGAAAGAAAGAAAACTCTGACCAAACGGAGCCGATCGAGCAGCGCTGCTCAGAGCTCAGAGATGTTTTAGAAAGCCGTATTTTACGATGCTAAAATCACTGATTATTTACATGGAGTCTGGTGGGTTTAGAGAACACAATTTCGCGGACTTTTATGTTTTAAAAAATTATCTTAATCTTTAACAGAAAGGTTGACCTCCTTAGAAATCCTTTCCACGATGTTATCAGACACTTAGAATATTAATCTGAGTCTGTCAGCAGCAAAACGAGCACTTTATGAACGTAAATACGAGCTGGACAATTATCCCATTAACTTCCATTGTAGTTTGTTTCTCTGCTGCCGACTGCAGCAATCTCGTTTCATACTGCATCAATGTCAAAGGAAAATCTTTCCTCAATAGTTTATATTGTATCCGATACTCAGCTCTAGGTCTAGTGTCCCCGTTTTAAGTTTTACAAAAATTAAAAACCTGACGTGTTTTGGAGGTATTTACGCTTCTGAGCTGAAAATGTCCCCGGATTTTGTCTGAGAAATCTGGTCACCTTAGCTTAGGCAGAACTACTATAAGAATAACTGTTTAGTGGACAGTTAGGGGCGGCTGTGGCTCAGCAGTAGAGCGGTTGCCTGCCAATTGGAAGGTTGGTGGTTCAATCTTTGGCCCTGCAGTCCCATGTCAAAGTGTTCTTGGGCAAGACACTGAACCCCGAGTTGCCCCCGATGCTGCGCATCGGAGTGTGAATGTGTGTTATCTGATGAAAAATAAAAAAACATGAATATTGTTTTACAAATGCTCACAGCGTGTATTGAAGTCACTTACTTCTTTTTCTAGTTGTTGTCCCTTTGATTGTTCTGTATGAACATTAATTGTACAAAGAATTAGATATAGCTTATAGAGATTTGTGCATATGGTTGTAAAACATGTTCTCGCGTTTATTAATCCTAGTCATTAGGGTCCATTTCCCGAGGAACATTATTCCCTCTGCTTTTAAGGCAAAGGCTAAATAATAATACATTTTATTTATATAGTGCTTTACATGATAGGCTAGTCAAAGACACTTTACAGTAAAACCAGCACATATATCACATATTTTTTTATATATAAAAACAGAAACATGAAACTATATTAAAAGCAATTAAAACACAGTGTAGCCTACAACTTTGTAAAAAGGTGGAGTGACTATAGGCTAAGGAGATATTTTTACATCCTCACACATTCAGTCGGTCCGCTATGGGCTTTTTCTCTCCGTTTGATAAGAGCCGTATTTCCCTTTTTGCATATTCTTCCCCTCCTTGTTACTTTCCATTACAAGCTGCTGCTCATTGGGTGAAACATATCTTCTCGATCTCTGCATCAGTAAATCTGTGATCGATACCGTGGTCTATGTGAGAAAGCCGTGAACGTGCACTTATCCCAGCTATCTACACCTGGCTTGACATAGCTTCACCTGTTCATCCTGGCTCGGCAAACGTGCAACCGATTAAGCCGCGATGAGCAGGTCACACTAAGTCAAGCTGCGCTTTTTCATTTATCCTGGATATTTTTATTCTACTTTCGTGCAATAGGCCCCTGGTGTGGAAATAAAAAAAAAATAAAAAAAGAACCAAAAACAAAAAAATCACACTGATCATAAAAAAATAAAAGTTAAAAAAAGAAAGTTATATTGAGTATGAAAACTCTTGTTCATTACATTTTACTTCATAATTGCAACCGCATGTGTTGTATTCATTGTTGCAAAATGTTCTGTATATAGTTTGTTTGTTACCATGACAACACCATTGATCTGAAGCTCGATGCTGTCATGTAAATAGTTTTCTAATCAGCAATAAATATAACAATTTCTGATCATTTGCATGCTTAAAATAACATACCGGTTAAAGCCCTGCCCATTTCAAGACAACCCGACCCACTTCCGGGTTAGTGGGTCCGCCCAGTCCGAGTACAGATACGGATACAGATAATTCATGTGGTAAACAGATACAGATACAGATAATGCTGTACTCGCTCATCCCTAGTATTTAGTGAGCAGCAACACGCTACCAACACGCTACCAACTTGCCACCAACACTAAGGTGACAAGATTTCTCAGACAAAATCCGGTGACATTTTTAGCTCAGAAGCGTATATACCTCCAGAAAATGTCATGTTTTTAATTTTTGTAAAACTTAAAACGGGGACACTAGACCTAGAGCTGAGTATCGGATACAATAAAAACTATTGAGGAAAGATTTTCCTTTGACATTGACGCAGTATTAAACGAGATCGCTGCAGTCGGCAGCAGAGAAACAAGCAACAATGGAAGTTAATAAGATAATTGTGCAGCTTGTATTTACGTTCATAAAGTGCTCGTTTTGCCGCTGACAGACTCAGATTAATATTCTAAGTGTCTGATAACATTATGGAAAGGATTTCTAAGGAGGCTGACCTTCCTGTTAAAGATTAAGATCATTTTTTAAAACATAAAAGTCCGCGAAATTGCGTTGGCTAAACCCACCAGACTCCATTTAAATAATCAGTGATTTTAGCATGGTAAAATACAGCTTCCTAAAACATCTCTGAGCTCTGAGCAGCGCTGCTCGATCGGCTCCGTTTGGTCGGAGTTTTCTTTCTTTCCTTCCAATTTCGGGTCTGTCAGTCACAGTGAAAACCGGGGACATTTCCAGGGACAGATCCAGCCGGGGACAGGTCACCAAAATCGGGGACTGTCCCCGGAAACCGGGGACGTCTGGTCACCCGAACCAACACACAAGCACTGGAAACGGAAATTAATCAGGTATGCTTACCGTAGGTACGCATACCTAGGAGTAGCAGTAGGAGGATTTAATGGAAGCCCAAGAAATCCTCCTACTGTTAATGCACTCTCACACATACAAAATACTCAGTTTCACTCAACACCACCCACGAGGGTCTTGCCACCTCAGTTAACACTATTGGCTCCTGGAAGGGATCAGCTATCCTAGATAGCGGGTCCTCTTACACTTTGATCAATGAGGCTGTCTGGGAGGTATTGAGGAGGACTGAAGAAGGGTTGAAACCCTGGTCTCAAGGTCCTTTGTATCTGACGGATTGGAACAGGGAAGTATCCTCTCGGCTGTGGTGAATTTTTGTTCAAGATTCAGCGTCACTCTGTCAAAGTACCTGTGGTGGTCTTGCCAACCTCATGCCTCGCCCTTATAGTCTAGTAGCCAACTAGGTGAACCGGAAATGTTGAGTACACCAAAGTTTTATTGCAGAAATGTGAAGTATGGGTCCCCAGTATAGATAACCTGCTGGATGCTAATTTGCATATGTTGAGCAATTTGCATAATTAGCATAATTAGCATTTTTAGCTTAATCGTCCATTTTGACCACATATTTTGCACTCTATGGCCAATTTCTACAATATGTGAGTGGTTTTAGAGGTTTTGTAGGATGCTGATTTCATTTCTGGCATTGTCAGATTTCAGAGAGCTAATTGTAGTACATATTATGATTTATTTAGGCAAATTCTGATTACTTTCAGGCATAATTATAGGTTATTTTTATGGTAAACACAATCTTACAGTTCAGAATCATAAGTGCGCTTGTGAATGTTGTTCAATTGTTTTTAGGGTGTAGTGAAGCTGAATCCCCTCCTGACACTTTTGAATATCCATTGCTTTTTGGATAAATGATGAATCTTTGTTTGGCTGAATGTTATGCATTTCTGGAGGAAAAAGCAATGCAGGTATTTGACATAGCTTGGATCCTGCAACTGTACGATACATATTAATGGGGTAGCTCTTTAAGAACATAGGAAACTTTAATCAGATGACATCACCTAAGCCCATCACCATGTGTGATCAACGGACTATGTACAAATATACACTTTAAACATGCCATATAAGACAGGCCCCGCAAGTTGCTAGGGCAACGCCCTAATGGCTGCCCATGTTGGTCCACAAGTCGCAAGATCCAACAAGGACCCAGTTAAAACTCCGCCAAATGAAACAATTATAACTGAGTCTGGGCAAACCGGGTCAGCCCACCAGACGCAAATTTAACCAAGAGGGCCTCACCGTTACACTACACAAAGCACACACTGGATAACACCTTCAGGCAAACTGCTATGACTCACAATTAATTAACAAAAGGCAGCATCATCATCTTCACTATCCTCGTCTGTTCTAACCTAAAGGTTTGTCCAAAATTAATAAGAAATGTGTGTAAATTTATCCAATTTTGTTATATAATCACCATTTTGAAGTCTGAAAGTGAATTCAGCATCTTCCTAAACATCTTAAACCACTCTAATATTGTAGAAAATGATTGCAAAGTTCAAAATCTATTGTCAATCTGGATGATTATGCTAATTATGCTAATTATGCAAATTGCTCAACATATGAAAGTTAGCATCCATCATTTTCTGCATACTAGGGACCCATACTTCACATTTATGCAATAAAACTTTGGTGTACTCAACATTTCCGGGTTCACAATGGGGCTCTATGGGCTGGCTAGTAGACTATTACTGATGTCCTCGGACTTTACTTTGTCTTTCTTTCCGGGTTTCAGTTTGACGTCTCAGAGAACACTTACTGGTTCAAATCTTCCGCCAATAGGAAATACGGAACATGGGCATGTTCCTGAGAGGCCATTAACATCTCAATTTGCGGTTTCTCTTATTGGTGCAAGGGTTTTCCTCAATGGATGCTAATCTGGATGCTGTCATCCAGGGTTGCACATCTGGATGAGGCTGGGAAGGAAAAGTTGAGTAGCCAACTCCAAATGAACAGAGATGTTTGTATAAAACAAGTTGGCAGAACACATGTATCCTTCCATCACATTCTGCTGTCTAATGACATCCCTATCAGACAGAAACCATACCGTTGTTTACCTGCAAAACTTCAAGAAATGAAAGACCATATTGAGGAAATGTTGGCAGATGGAATCATCACTCCTTCTACATCACCATATGCCGCTCCAGTGGTACTGGTTCTTAAGAAGAACAATACAAAGTCACGATTCTGTGTAGATTTCCGCAGGATAAATACTGCAACTCAGACTGACGCTGTTGGAATTTAAAATTTTATATGTGCTGAAACATTGTGTGTGATTGGCATTATACATTTAAGCTAAAAGGTAAAAGCATTATTTCAACATAAATGAAGACATGGTGGTCATGCATTAAGTTTGTTGTTATAAATATATAGTTTGTTGTTTGTTGCATTAAGTTGTTTTGCAATACTTTTGTTTTATAATATAAGATGTTCTGGTACATTTTGTTATAACCCAGCTCTACAAATGTGTCAGAAGTTGAATTGATGATGTTAGAGACATCCTGTCTCTGGATTCAGTCCCTCTTTATGGCCCAACTGCTCTTTTGCTTTGCAAGTCCTGAGGGTCATAAACCCTCAGTCACATCCCAACTAAAAGATAAAGAATAAGCACAAGACCCCACCCTTTGTGAGATAATACTGGAGGTCTGAGAGCCTAAAAGTCAGACAAATTTGTTGTGTTAGGTTGACTCTGTATTTGTCTCTAGGATATCCTATGTAATAAAATGGATTCACATATCAACATCTAAGATATTGACTACTAATTGAATGAACCCTGAGAATGGAGCAGGATTTAGCTCCAACAATTTGGCGCCGGAACGTGGGGCAATCGAGGATGGCACGGACCCATCCTTGAGTAAGTGAACAATAGGGATGAGCGAGTACAGCATTATCTGTATCTGTTTACCACATGAATTATCTGTATCCGTATCCGTACTCGGACTGGGCGGGGCCTAACCCGGAAGTGGTCATATTTCACCCGGAAGTGGGTCAGGTTGTCTTGAAATGGGCGGGGTTTTAACCGGTATGTTATTTTAAGCATGCAATTGATATGGGTTGATCAGAAATTGTTATATTTATTGCTGATTAGAAAACTACTTACATGACAACATCGAGCTTCAGATCAATGGTGTTGTCATTGTAACAAACAAACTATAAACAGAACAAGTTTTGCAACAATGAATACAACACATGCAGTTGCAATTATGAAGTAAAATGTAATGAACAAGAGTTTTCATACTCAAATAACTTTCTTTTTTTAACTTTAAATTTTTTTTATGATCAGTGTGATTTTTGTTTTTGGTTCTTTTTTTATTTCCACACCAGGTATGTGTGAGTGTGTATGTGTGTGTGTGTGTGTGTGTGACAAAGAGAGAGACACAGAGAGAGAGAGAGAAAGAAGGGCGGGGTCAGATGTTGTTTCTCAGATCTGCATTGACTTTAATGAAGCCAGCTGACGGTTAAAAAAAATATATATCTCCGACGGCAAAGACACAACGGGAGTCGTATTTAAACCAAGTAGCATGTCTGAATCCCCACGTTCACCAGAAATCTACTGGTTTATATATAAGTACTACAAACCGAAGTTAAAAACAAACCTGAAGCTGAAGAAACCCTAAACATTAACGGAACAGACCCGCGGAGAGGGATAGAGAGAGCGAGAGGGAGAGAGAGAGGGAGGGAGAGGGAGCGCAGTTCTCCGTGTTCTGTGTGTGTGTGATTGAGCAGAGCTTGTGTGTGTAGGCGGGGAGGGGGGCGCTGTGACTATCACAGAACGCAGCGCTAGTGGTGGGCGATACTGCAAAATTTGGTATTGATCCGATACCAAATACGATACTTTTTACTTAAAAAATACTTTTGTGTAGGGGAGAGCATTTCATTATTTCTGAGGTGAATGAATGATCATTTCTTTAGGCAATATTTTGAAGTGCACAAAATTATTAGTTATTAGGCACTGTAGAATGAATACAAACCAAATTTTACAGCCTTTTTAAAAAATAAATAAATAAATAAAGAATAACAAAAATGTCTCCCTTTTTTCTGGTTTTAAAATAAAATGCACACAATTATTACTGAAGAACAAACAAAGAACTAAAATACCTGTGCAATTACATTCCCTGAGCCCCCCTTCTGGGCCCTGTCCCCTGTTGAAGTCAGAGATTTTTATTGAGAAACAACAACATATTTACATTTTTCCCTTTTATGGCACTTCTTCTATCACTCACTAGCTGCCCAGCCTTTGAAAAGATCCTTTCTGATGGAACTGATGAGGCAATGACTCCCAGGTGTTTCCTTGCTAGTTTGCTTAGAGAGGGGAATGTTGCCTCATTCTTTTTCCACCAAAGAAGTGGGTCTTGATCCCTTGGAACTGGCTTCTCTTCTGTGTAGCAGCGCATTTCAATTAGGGAATCTGTGCCAGTTGTGCGATGCTGCTGGGAAGCCAGTACTTTGGAATCAAATTCCATCCATATCCCACCTTTTGCAGCAGCCCCTGCAGGGGAGCATGAGGTAGTCACAGGAGCCATTGATGAGGCCGAGCTGGTGGCAGAGCTTGAGCTTGGTTCTGGAGGGGCTGACATTGAAGGGGCTGAGGTCTGGTTGATCAACTGCATTTCAGTAATGAGTCGCGCTTTCACAGGTTAAACATTTGCCATATCACGGAACCCAAGGTTTTTAAGTCTTATGTCCAGGTAGGTGCTGACAGCAAGACCATAACAGGTTTCAATACCTCTGAAACGACGCTGAAATTGTGCTGACAGCTCAGCAGCTAGCGTGTTACCCTGGCGTTCATTAGATGCAGTTGATTTCAAAAGAAGTGATACCAGGGGAATCACCTTTGACACTGAAACATGTTTTTCAGATGATATTTCTCTGGTGATTTCCTCAAATGGTCTCAGGGCATCAATGGATAGACTTATCAATGACCAATCTTCCTCGCTTAGGCACAGTGAGCTCTTTCCAAACAGACAGAGCACAGTGGTCACCACATCCTTCTTCTCTTCTCTCAAACATGTAGAACACTGAATTCCACCTCGTTTCCACTGATTGAATCAATTTATGCTCTGGAAAATTCTGTTGTTCTTGAATATCTTTGAGCCTCTCTGCTGCTCTTGTGCTGTGGTGAAAGAAGGTTACTATATCACTACATCTGCGTTGGATGTCCAGGAGACCAGGGAGAGCCTCAATGGAGTCTTTCACCACTAAATTTAAGGTGTGTGCAAAGCATGGATAATGTTTCCACCCTGCTCTGTGCACAGCAGCAACCATATTGGCACCATTTTCTGTGATTACGGCCTGAATTTTGTCTGATATACCCCATTCATCAGTGATTCTTTTCAATTCTGAACAAATGTTGTCAGCTGTGTGTTGTCCTGAAAAACAACAGGTCTCCAAGACATATGCTTGCATTTGCCAGTTTTCATCAATAATATGGCATGAGACAGTTAAGTAAGCCTCTGTGGTTCGTGATGTCCACATGTCTGTTGTAAGTACAGCACTGTTTGTAACATCCAGAGATTGTTTCACTTTTGAGCGGCACTCTTCATACAATGCTGGTATTTTCCCCACCATTAAACTTTTCCTACTTGGAATCTTGTAGCGTGGCTCGAGGGTATGAACAAAATCCCTAAAACCCTCATCTACTATAGAGACAGGTTGCAAGTCCTTTGCGATCATTTTGGTAAGCTTCAGAGTAATATCCACAGCTCTTGGGGAATCACCTAGGTGAAATAATAAAATGTCTCGTTTAATGTATGTCAATAATTTAGCCTAAATATAGCAGGTCCTAAGAGCAAAAAATACTATGTTTATAGATAACGTGTTTCAATGGGCTGCATATATTATTTGAATGTGTGATCTATACTAGGCCTACAACAAAATGTGTGTGATTGCTCAACATTCATGTTTATTTTCTAGTTTATCAATATATGCGGTAATGATGGATGTTTGAGATGGAAGCAATCAGGAGTGAATGATAGCCTATATGCAAGCATATGGACGAGCCAGTTGTTATCTTAGACAACAGCTCAATATAGGTGTTTGCCATGCTAGACAATGGACATTATATTAGCACACTGTTAGGCTGCAGGCCTAAATAAGAAGTGCACACAAGTTGCACAAGTGTATTTTAATGTTAGAGGGGGCGCGTGGGATAAGTGAATACTGCCCAGGTCTAAATTAATTAAAATTCGTCAGGTTGCTCTCAGCTTCGCGATGTCTTATTCTTGAGCAATCACACTAACTAATGCACAAGACGCGATATGACATGACTAACAATATTAGCCTACTCTTACAAGCTACCTGGGTATTCTCTGCCTCTCTGAAATGACTCTCCCAACGAACTCTGTCTCTGTGCCGGGGGTCTGGAAGTGGATTGATTTCCCTCCTCATTTCTTCGTTTTTGTAGATCAGCATTTTCCTTGTCATGTGTTTTTAAGTGTTTGTATAGGTTTGTAGTGTTGCCACAGTATCGAATGCTCTTTTTACACGTATCACAAGTTGCAGTATTATCATTTAGTGCCGTAAAATAGCTCCACACAACACTTCTCTTCCTCTCGGCCATCCTGATCTCTCATTCAATGTGCTATCAGTCTCGCTGCTCCTCTGCGCGTTGTGTCAGTGAGTCACGTGACGACACAACAACGAATCACAGCAGAGGAGCAGGAGGTGGAGGAGGAGCAATGCTGGCCAAGATGTGAAAGCGCCGTTTGCTCAGGAAGGTGGAAGACACAAGCAAAGTATAGTGAACGTAGAGGAGAGATTAAAATATCGATTCAATTACAGTTGTATCGATCAAATACGAATACCAGCGTTGGCATCGATACTATCGATATTTAGATCGATCCGCCCACCCCTACGCAGCGCGGTCAGGTGAGGAGTTTTATTCATCCGAGTACAGATAATGACTCGTATTACTCGTATAATACTTGTACTCGGCAAAAGTGCTTTATCCGTACCGGATACTCGTTTCAGCCGAGTACTCAGCTCATCCCTAGTGAACAACTAGGACGAGATGCGTCTCCACATTCAGCCCGGGCACTAAGGAAAGGTAAAGCAGAACCTGGAAGACACAAGCAAAGTATAGTGAACGTAGAGGAGAGATTAAAATATCGATTCAATTAGAGTTGTATCGATCAAATACCAATACCAGCGTTGGCATCGATACTATCGATATTTAGATCGATCCGCCCACCCCTACGCAGCGCGGTCAGGTGAGGAGTTTTATTCAATCCGAGTACAGATAATGACTCGTATTACTCGTATAATACTTGTACTCGGCAAAAGTGCTTTATCCGTACCGGATACTCGTTTCAGCCGAGTACTCAGCTCATCCCTAGTGAACAACTAGGACGAGATGCGTCTCCACATTCAGCCCGGGCACTAAGGAAAGGTAAAGCAGAACCTGTTAATATCAAATCTGCAGCATTGGACATGTACAAAATCTGAATGTGGAACGTGCCTGTATCCTAGTTGCTAAAATTGACAAATTTGATAAGATGTTGATGTGTGAAAAAGTTTTAAATTTTAATGTGTAACATATATTTTAAGTTTTAAAAAAAACGTAGTACTTGCAAAAAATAGGTACGAAGACGTAGTGTTTACAGGAGGATATCCTTTGCACGCGGGATATTTTTCTACAAAGTGAGCATGAAGGGCACCGCTGAATTGGAAAATTAGCAGTGGGAAGAGAAGTAGTTAGTAAACCAGATGAAGGGTAATGTATTTCAAAGAGGGAATACATGAAGCTGTTGTCATGGGCCCGCCGCGGGTTGGGCCTGTCCTCCCTATTCCCTGTGTGTGTGTGTGTGTGTCTGTCTGTCTGTTTCATCTGTCGTCCACAAAAGGTCACCAGAGGATCCTGGGCCGGAGGCGTGTCCACTCATTGCCGTCTGCTTTCCGCACAGCTGCAACCCATCTTCATCATCCCATCTCCACAGTACTTAAACCCGGGCCGGCCACCTCTTCGGCGCCAGTTCGTTACTAACCTCTAAGAGTGTTTGTCTCCTGTCGTCAGTGTTGCAGCTTCCTCAAGACCCATCATCTATACCTCCACCACCTGTTCCTCCTTTGTGTTTTGTTGGATTAAATCTTTTCTTTACCGTCATTGTCTGAGTCTGTGTCGTTTCTGTGTCTGGGTCCAACCAACCCCTCACAGAACGAACTGGCCAATATGGACTCCGCGGAAACTCCACAGGCTACTGACGGGGACGGCGCCCAGCTGGCTATCCACTCCCAGGGTATCCTCCTCGGCCAGCATGACCAACTAATCCGCTCTCTGCTGGAAAACAACTAGCAGCTCATCACCCAAGTCACCAGACTTACCGAGCAGGTAGACAAACTGTCCGACTCCCTCGCTCCTCCTCAACCTGTCTCCCCGCCTGCTCCTACAGTTATGGCTGCTGCTGCTCCCCACCGCGAGCCTCCCATCTGCGCTCCTGAGCCGTTTTCTGGGGAATTGGACAAGTGCCGGGGTTTTCTCCTGCAATGCGGACTCATCTTCCGGCAACGTCCCTTGTCCTTCGCTTCCGACTCGTCTAAAGTACATTATGTTATTGGATTACTCAGAGGAAGAGCCCTAGCTTGGGCGGAGGCTGTTTGTTCCAGCCGTCTCTCCTCCGAGTTCTCTTTTAACGACTTTGCCACTGATTTTAAGACTGTTTTTGACCACCCCGTTTACGTGGGGTGTGCGGCTAAGCGCTTGCTTCAACTCCGGCAAGGAGCTGACAGCGTGGCAGACTACTCGGTGGGATTCCGGACGCTGGCTTCTGACACCGGGTGGAACGAGGAGGCGCTGCGTGGGGTTTTTGTGAACGGTTTATGTGACGGCATTAAGGACGAACTAGCCGTCCGGGAAGACCCCGACAATCTTGATAACCTCATCTCTCTGGCTATAAAACTGGATAACAGGGTCCGAGAGAGGAGACGCGAGAAGGACAGCCGGACGGATTCCTCCAGACGGACAGCTACTCCATCATGGCTTCGCAGACCGTCCTCCCCGACGCTTCCTGTGTCATCACCGGTCGACGCTCCCGGTGAGTCAGCGGAGGAAGCCATGCAGCTGGGTCGTACTCATCTGTCTCCTGCTGAGCGGAGCCGCCGCCTTCTGGCAGGTGAGTGCCTGTATTGTGGGATTACCACTCACCGTGTTGCTGCTTGTCCGTCCCGGCCAAAAGGCAAGGCTCGTCAGTAAAAATGGGAATACTGACGAGCCCGGCCCCTATTCCTGCTCCCACTAAGCTCCATGTCAAGATCCCTGCCACCCTGCAATATGAGGCTCTCTCGCTGCCCCTCGCGGCCCTTATTGACTCCGGTGCCGAGGACAATTTTATTGACATGGCTCTAGCCAAACGAGCCGGGTTGCCTACGGAGTCCCTAGATACCCCGTTTCGGGTCACCGCTGTTGATGGCCACACGTTAGCCAACATTACCCATCAGACTGTGCCCGTCACGGTGATCCTCTCCGGTAACCACCGGGAGACCATTTGTTTTAAGGTCATGTCAGCCCCCACTACCCCGCTTATCCTCGGATTCCCGTGGCTGGTCCTCCACAATCCTCTTATTGACTGGCAGCGTCTCACTGTCCTGAGCTGGAGTGACCGTTGTCACTCCGTGTGTTTGGGCTCGGCGGTTCCACTGGTTGAAGGGGATACTGCCTCGGCGGAGCCGCCGCCGGACTTGTCCACGGTCCCGCCGGACTATATGGGTTTGGCCAACATTTTTAGCAAAGCCAAGGCCTTATCATTGCCTCCCCATAGGCCCTACGATTGTGCCATAGATTTGCTCCCCGACGTCCCAAATCCTACTAGCCGCCTGTACAGCGTGTCCCGGCCCGAGCGGGAGGCCATGGAAAGGTACATCAGGGAATCTCTCTCCTCTGGTATAATCCGTCCGTCGTCGTCCCCGGTGGGGGCGGGGTTCTTTTTCGTGGAGAAGAGGGACAAATCCCTGCGTCCCTGCATTGACTACCGTGGGTTGAACAAGATCACAGTAAAGAACAAATACCCTTTACCTCTTATCAATTCCACCTTCGAGCCGCTTCAGGGTGCGGTGGTGTTCACTAAACTGGATTTAAGGAATGCCTACCATCTCGTTCGTGTTCGGGAGGGGGACGAATGGAAGACCGCCTTCAACACCCCTCTGGGACATTTCGAATACCTCGTCATGCCGTTCGGGCTCACCAACGCGCGCCAGCAGTTTTCCAGGCTCTGGTCAATGATGTGTTAAGGGACTTTCTGAACCGTTTTGTGGTGGTGTATCTTGACGATATCCTTGTTTTCTCCTCTTCTCTCCCCGAGCATATCTCCCATGTCACGCAGGTCCTCCAACGCCTTCTTGAGAACCGGCTTTATGTGAAGGCGGAGAAATGCTCTTTACACCAACACTCGGTTCCGTTCCTGGGCGTCATCGAGGGTGGACAGGTAGCTGCAGACCCGGAGAAGACCAAGGCTGTCGCCGACTGGCCCACACCTGCTACACGTAAGCAACTACAGCGTTTTCTGGGGTTCGCTAACTTTTATCGTCGGTTCATTCAGGATTTTAGTCGGGTGGCGGCCCCTTTGACCAAGCTCACGTCCCCCAAAGTCCCATTCCTTTGGTCTCCAGCTGCTGAGCAGGCTATGGCGGAACTTAAACGCCTGTTCACGTCCCCGCCTGTGCTCAAACATCCTGACTGTTCCCTCCAGTTTGTGGTGGAGGTGGATGCTTCTGCGTCTGGGGTGGGGGCGGTTTTGTCCCAACGGTCCACTTTGGACCAGAAGCTCCATCCCTGTGCCTATATGTCTAAAAAACTGTCCCCAGCAGAACAAAATTACGATGTAGGAAACCGGGAGCTGTTGGCGGTGAAGCTGGCACTGGAGGAATGGCGCCACTGGCTTGAGGGTGCTGTTCTGCCGTTCGTGGTGTGGACTGACCATAAGAACTTGGCCTACATACAATCCACCAAACGACTGAACTCTCGTCAAGCCAGGTGGGCCTTGTTTTTTGGTAGGTTTGATTTTTCTCTTACCTACCGCCCAGGCACACGCAACGTCAAGCCCGACGCCCTATCTTGTCTGTTTGACCGCACCGAGGAGACCTCTGAACCCGAGTCAGTGCTGGCGCCCTCCCGGGTGATAGCTGCCGTCCGTTGGGAGATTGAGGCCCTGGTGAAGGATGCTCAAACAACGGATCCTGGACCCGGAGACGGCCCTCCCGATCGCCTCTTCGTGCCACAGACCGTGCGGTCCCAGGTGTTGCAATGGGTGCACACCTCACAGTTTGCCTGCCACCCTGGTATGCAACGCACGTTGACTCTACTACGGCGACACTTCTGGTGGCCGTCGGCCGAAGCCGATGTTCGGGCCTACGTCACGGCCTGCTCTATCTGCGCCCGGGGCAAGGCCTCCCACCAACTGCCGGCTGGACTGCTGCAGCCGCTTCCGGTCCCCAGCCGTCCCTGATCCCACGTGGCGTTGGATTTCGTCACGGGCTTGCCCCGTTCTGAATGTAATGACACCATACTTACCATTGTGGACAGGTTCTCTAAATCTGTTCACTATGTTGCATTACCTAAATTACCTACAGCCAGTGAAACGGCTGACCTCGTTGTCCAACATGTATTCCGTCTCCATGGAATACCTGTGGATATTGTTTCTGATCGAGGTCCACAGTTTGTTTCCCGTGTTTGGAAGACCTTCTGTTCCTCCCTAGGATCGACCGTCAGCCTCACGTCTGGGTTCCATCCTCAATCCAATGGGCAAACAGAGAGGGCCAACCAGGACCTGGAAGCCGCGCTCCGTTGTGTGGCTGCCCAGGAACCCACTGCGTGGGCGTCACTCCTGCCTTGGGTGGAATACTCCCACAACTCCCTTACCACCTCAGCCACCGGGCTCTCCCCCTTCGAGGTGGCCTTGGGATACCAGCCCCCTTTATTCCCTGCCCAGGAAAGGGACCTGGCAGTTCCATCTGTACAGGAGCACCTGCGTCGCTGCCGACGGGTCTGGACCACGGCTCGCGAGGCTCTGCTTCGGACCACAGCTCGGACCAAGGCGACGGCTGATAGGCGCCGGGCACCAGCTCCGCAGTTCCGGCCTGGCCAGGAGGTCTGGTTGTCGTCCCGTAACGTGCCCCTGAGGACTGAGTCACGGAAGCTCTCCCCTCGGTACTTGGGTCCGTTCCCCATCGAGTCCATCGTCAACCCCTCGGCCGTCCGGTTGAAACTGCCCGCTGCCATGAAGATCCACCCGACCTTCCACGTCTCACAGATCAAGCCGGTGTCCTCCAGTCCCCTGTGTCCTCCTGCTGACCCTCCCCCGCCGGTGAGGCTGATCGACGACCATCCGGCCTACACCGTCCGCCGGCTCCTGGATGCTCGGCGGCGGGGGAGGGGGCTGCAGTACCTAGTGGATTGGGAGGGTTACGGGCCTGAGGAACGCTCATGGGTGCCCTGGACCCGCAGTTGGTGGCTGATTACCATCGGGCCCATCCAGATGGTCCTGGGCCGCCCGGTGGCGTCCCTTGAGGTGGGGGCCCTGTCATGGGCCCGCCGCGGGTTGGGCCTGTCCTCCCTATTCCCTGTGTGTGTCTGTGTGTGTGTGTCTGTCTGTCTGTTTCATCTGTCGTCCACAAGAGGTCACCAGAGGATCCTGGGCCGGAGGCGTGTCCACTCATTGCCGTTTGCTTTCCGCACAGCTGCAACCCATCTTCATCATCCCATCTCCACAGTACTTAAACCCGGGCCGGCCACCTCTTCGGCGCCAGTTCGTTACTAACCTCTAGAGTGTTTGTCTCCTGTCGTCAGTGTTGCAGCTTCCTCAAGACCCATCATCTATACCTCCACCACCTGTTCCTCCTTTGTGTTTTGTTGGATTAAATCTTTTTTCTTTACCGTCATTGTCTGAGTCTGTGTCGTTTCTGTGTCTGGGTCCAACCAACCCCTCACAGCTGTAGCCTCCAAGAAGACGTGAACGTAGTTTCTACATTGGGACATAGAAATGAAAGTAGTCTGTATATAGATCAGATGAAGGGTAGTGTATTTAAAGTAAGATACATGAAGGTGTAACGTCTGGATCGTGAACGTAGTTCCTACATTGGGACATAGAAATGAAAGTAGTCTGTATATAGATCAGATGAAGGGTAGTGTATTTAAAGAGAAATACATGAAGGTGTAGGATCCGGAGGGTGAACGTAGTTTCTAAATTGGGCCGTAGAAATGAAAGTAGTCTGGTGAATAAGATGAAGGGTAATGTATTTCAAACAGGGGATACATGAAGGTGTAGCGTTTGGGTTTCTAAATTGGATAATAGAAACGAAAATAGTCTGAAAAATAAATAAAAAATAAAATAAAAAAGGAATAGTATGGCGGAGGCTAAGACGCAGGAGGCAGGTCGGTTAGAATCAGGACCGTACAAACCGTGGTCGGATCAGCTCCAATTAACATTGAAATACGTGGGTTTGTCCACCCAAGAAAAGGATAAAGATGATAAATTGAAAGAAGTACAACAATTATTGGGCCCCATAGTCGACGAAGATCCAAATAATACCACCAAACCGTTGTATACACGAGTCTGGGATGACCTACACGGATTCCGTGCGGACATACAAAAATTAAAGGACGAGGAAAAGATAGCTGGAATGATGACACAGGGAAAAATATGTAGGAAGATAGATAAAAAGAATAACAAAGCAGCAATCTTACATGGTATACTAATGCAGGGAGCTGCGCACCTTATTAAAGTGAAAAAAGAAAAGAACAGTGATTCAGGCAAAAGTGAACAACAAATAGTGCAGACTCAGGACCCTGATATTAGACCCCCACCCTACTCTTTGTCGGTAGAGACGCCTGGAATTTATCCAGTCGTTAACGTACATGAAGGGACTGTTGTAGTGCGAAGGGAAAGGGACACCGAGCTCAGACTTTGAGTGCGCGGCCCGAGCCCCTCCGCCCCTCTCCACTCTCAGTCAACTCCGCTGCCGCGAAGCAAGAGCAAGCAACAACAGTGGGACAGTAGAATATCAGGATTCTGCATTGAGACAACAAATGCAGCCAGGCTCAGAGGCTAGTTTACTCAAAAGGAAGGAAGCAGAAGTTAATACACCTTTCTCTCATACGGATACAGTTAGTGATCATACAGGAAGGTGGCTATTGCATCAGAGATGGAGATGGACAAGAAATATGGTTTTGTTGGAAAGTTGAGTGTGGCTGTACATGTGGATTTGATGCAAAATAGAAAGAGGGTGTTGTAAGAATGAGGGAAAGAAGGAAAAAGCGGGTTATATAGAAGCAAGGGTATAGTTATAGAGAGGAGAAAGCAGAAAAGAAGTGTTGACTCATGTAGTAATTAAACTACTGTTGCAATATAAGTATTTGAGTAAGTGGAAAGAGGTGTTCAAAGGTAGTAGATGAGATTGTGTCTGAGATCTGGTATATTGAAGGAAAAGAAATGTGAAATTTATTATTTCACAAGGAGAAAAAATAAAGAAGTAAAGTAAGAAATAAGAAATAGAAAGTGTAGCCTATTTGATGGAGGGACATAGCTGGTAGGAATTCAACACTAACTATTAATGACTCAATTTTCAGATTGGGTACAGTTGATATGTTTATATGTATATATGTCTTGTCTTGTCTTGCTTTATTCGTTGTATGTCTGCAATTTGAAGATGGATCAAAATTATAGTAATACTGTATGTCCTGTCAGACCCTAGTAGTACTAAAGGAGGCTGAGAAAAGTCCAACTAGGAAAAAGAGGGGAGCTGTGTAACGTTTTAGGAAAAAGGATTTAGATTTAATGAGGGAAAATTTGGTTTAAAAACAAAATCGAAGAGATAAAAGTAGTCTATCAAATGTGAGATCCATCTTATACAACAGAAGTTTTAAGGTATGGGAATTAACGGTTTTGCAGTATCCTACTAATGTCAGTAGAGAAAATAATGGAGAAATGTTTATTTAAACATTCTATGTTAACATGAGTTGAAGGGAAGGAAGGGCAACACGGTGCTGCACCAGCAGGCAGCCCCTTTGACCCTTCCACAGAGGGAGTTGTAAAAACACATAAGGAGAAAGATTTGGTCTGGCAGTAACGAGTATTAACCAAAATGCCTCTGCAGGGCAAAAGGTAACATAAGGGTTAAATTAAATTGGAAAAAAGGAGATCTGATAAAACTAAGAATGATGTTGTAGTGAGGAAGAGGAAGATGTAGGTGACGCTAAGAATCAAACCTAAGTTAATGTATTGATCTAAAAAAAATCCAGTTGAAAGAGTTAATTGATTAAATCACTTAGTTTATTGATAGAAAACGGTTTTGATAATTTCCAGTTTTAAGAAAAAATAAAAAGGTGAGGCTTCCTATATTGTTACCTTTTCATACCTTAAGTACATGCAGTACTTTTGTGATACTTTTCTTACTTGGGCAATATTTTAGGGGAATTTTGTTAGTAACAGAATTAGAAAGATATTTACAGTTTGGAATTGGGACTTTAAACTTAGAACAGTGAAATGATGATATTCCTTTCTATTAATATGACTGACCCTACTGTAGAAACGTTTTTGAATTAATGTCATAGATTAAGAATTCTTTAAAGTAAAGTTAAAAAAAGAAGAGAGAAATCCTTCTTTCTTTCCAGAGGCCTAGAGGACAGCTGAAGTGTGGGTTCTTTCAAGAAAACACACACACGTATAGAGAAGGATAAGCTAAAAAAAAAAAAAAGAGTTATGCATAAAGTAAAGAGGGGTTGCGGTAGACCTGCAGCTCAGTGAAGATTTTGATCATAAATCACACAGTATAATGAGATATGTTCTCATATCAGGTAACAAATAGGGATGAGCTAGTACAGCATTATCTGTATCTGTATCTGTTTCCCACATGAATTATCTGTATCCGTATCTGTACTCGGACTGGGCGGGGCCTAGCCCGGAAGTGGACAGAATTTAACCCGGAAGTGGGTTGGGTTGTCTTGAAATGGGCGGGGCTTTAACCAGTATGTTATTTTAAGCATGCAATTGATATGAGTTGATCAGAAATTGTTATATTTATTGCTGATTAGAAAACTATTTACATGACAGCATCGAGCTTCAGATCAATGGTGTTGTCTGATAACAAACAAGTTTTGCAACAATGAATACAACACGTGGTTGCAATTATGAAGTAAAATGTAATGAACAAGAGTTTTCATACTCAATGTAACTTTCTTTTTTTAACTCTTAATTATTTTTATGATTAGTGTAATTTTTGTTTTTGGTTCTTTTTTATTTCCACACCAGGTACAGTACGTCAGCAGTAACAGAGATTGATTTCTGATCTACCAGACTGGACTTGATGCACTCTTTCACTCTTGTCACTAGTATCTGTTTGCTGGAGATTGGGGTGTACCTTTCATCGAGGGTCTGTAGAAAATGTCGGAAATGTTCATTTTCCACAATTGATATAGGTAGACAGCAGCCAATGATAAGGTCATGGATGATTGCTTGGTTGATAGCCTGCTGCCTTGATGAACAAACATTGTAAACTTGAACTTGCAAAGATCGTTGCTGAAATGCATCAATCGTTGGCTGTGAATCCCCCTGTTGAAGTCCTTGCCGATACTCTTGCAAGCTGGAGATGGAAATACAAAAGCATCTATACGTGTTGGAACTGAATAACAGGCAAATAATAAGCTTTATTTAAAGAGAAGTGAAATTTATATTCCCAATCATTCATTCATGTCTATACTGAGACAAACTAAATAAAGTTGTGTCTGAATCATCAAACTATTAGCCTAATAAATGGCTTTATTTGTTTATTAAATGTTCTATGAAACTGAAATGGCAATCAAAGCTGTGTCCAGACACTGACATGAAGGGAGGGCCAGAGGGATTTTGGTCTTTGCAGAAGTATTTTAGTGTTTAACCTAAGTCTGTCTCAGACATGGTTATAGTATAGTTTTTTCTGACTGGACATACACTACCGGTCAAAAGTTTGGGGTCACTTATACATTTCCATAACACTCCATTATAGACAGAATACCTGCTTATTTGGGTGGGGGGGCTGATCTTTAATGCAATATCTACATTGCCCATTATCAGCAACCATTCATCCAATGTTCCAAAGGCACATTCTGTGTACTAATCTATCATTTAAAAAAAAAATACTCTAAAAACATTGGAGAACCATTTTACTATTATGTAAGCACATAATGTAATCTGAAAACGGCTGCCCTGGTTAAAAAAACAATGTAACTGATCTCAGCTGGCATTCTGTCTACAATGGAGTGCAATGGGAATGTGACTATCTATGTGACCCCAAACTTTTGACCGGTAGTGTATTCTAATGGGCTTCCTCGTGTGCCCCACCCCGTGGGCCCCACCCTGTGGGCTTCCTCGTGTGACCCTCCGCGGGCTTCTTTGTGCAACCTTCCACGGGCTTCCTTGTGCGCCCCTCCGCAGGCCCCCTCATGTGCCTACTTGTGGGCTACTCCGTGCGCCCCTTTGTGGGCTCCCTCGTGCGCCCTCTCGTGGGTTCTTTTGTGCGCCCCCTCAAGGGCTCCCTCGCGCCTCCTAATGCCTTCCCTGTGTCCCTCGTCTGTCCTGCTCTCTGTGTCTCCCTCGTCTTGTGCCCTCCTCGTTTGTCCCGTCCCTCTCCTTGGTCTCGTCTCTTCTCTCGTTCCATCTCCTTTCTTGTCGCCCCGTCTCGTTACTTGTCTCCCTCACTCTGTCTCTTTCGGTCCCTGTGTCTGTCTGTCTTGCTCTCTGTGTCTCTTTCCCTTTCTCTCTCAATTTCTGTTTGTTTGGGTGTGTATCACTCTCTCTCCCTCTATGTCTTGTCCTGTGTATGTGTCTCTCTCTCTCTCCCTCTCTCTCTCTTTCTGTGTGTGTCTGTGTCTCCCACATTCTGTCTCTTTCTCTCTCCCTTTCTGTGAGTCTCTCTGTGTCGCTTTCTCTCTGTGCCCCTATCCCTAATCCCTCCTGTTTCCTCTCCTTCAGTCCCTTAATTGCTAATTGTCCCCAGTCCTGTTCCTAGCCTTCCTTGTGCCCTTCCCTCGTGCCCTCTTTTCGTGCCCTTGTCTCTTCGTCTTGTCTTCTCTTTTGTCTTCTCATATCCTTGCCTTTTTGTTTTATAATGTGCTTCCATCTTATGAAATGACTAATGTCATTATTTTCTAACAGTATGCAAGTAATAACCTCATGCATTTATAATGTAAAGCCAGTGACGGACTGGTAATCTGGAATTTGGGCAGATGCTAGAGGGGCTCTGGTCCGTTGGGGCTGGCCGGCCAATCAGAGAGCAGCATTATTATCACAGCCATGCGGCCCCTAAATGGCAGCCCATATCATTTCTCTCAGCCCCCTTTCAAGCGTCAATAATAATTTTCTTTGTCCCACATTTTGTATTCGTCAGTCTTTTCATGACGCGTGCAGCAGAGAACGCACTGTCATTGGTTCAAATACACATGAGGCGGGTCTTGTTGGCCATTTAAAGCCATGTGACCACTAAAATGTACTGTAGTTTGCTGGAAGTCATGTCAATCAACCAGACATACACGTGCGTTTGTTTATGATTTTTTGAGAGACGAGCGAGAAAGTGGCTCCGACAGAGGTGGATTTTGACAGCGAGGGCAGTGACAAACGGGACCCGTTTGTGCCGGATGCTTCGCGCCGACACGTCTACCGCCGGTTACTGCGTTGCAACTCTGAACCTCCAACCGGCTGCTGCGTGGCGCAAAGGATCATCCAGCACTTCATCATCATCATCTACCACATCCTCCCTCCCAAACTCCTCACTATGTTCCACCTCAATGTCACTGCCCTCGCTGTCAACATCGCAGTGCATTTTACATGGAAATACTATAGCAAAATGGGTCGTTCCAGACATTGCTCTGAGGAACAGTGGACTTTAATTAAAAAGTGGATTGGAGAGGGGAAAACATATAAAGAAGTGCAGTCCAAATTGTAGGCTGCTCAGCCAAAATGATTTCAAATGCATTGAAATGGCATCCAACGCCTGAACGACGTGGGAAAAAAAGGTCAACTATCATTCAAATGGATCGAAGAATAGCCAAAATGGCAAAGCCTCAACCAATGATCAGCTCCAGGAAAATCAAAGAAGACTTAAAGTTACCTGTGAGTACTGTTACGATCAAAAGAAGGCTATGTTAACCCTCTGAGCCCTGAGGCCATTTTTACAGTTCATTTTCCGTCTGGATTTATTTTATATAAAAGCCAATAAAACATCAACCCTGTTGTCTACAGTGAAGATATGAACATCATTTTTTTCAGGACAAACTGGGTTAGTAGAATATTTGGGTTGCAATGAGATCACTTGAATGTTAAAAATGGTTGTAGGACCTTAAAGACAAATAAATAAATAAAATGGAACATGACTCTTCCAGATATGTATTGATATCACAGACATATAGGTAAAACCTAAGCCATTTTACTCTCTAAAACACTTCTCATATGTCTTGGGAGTCACACTGTGAAGAAATAATCATTATAAATTTTACAGATGACAAAATACAGACATTTTTTCAAAAAAAGTCCAGACGCTTTTGCCCTCATGACATTTACCTATGCCAATAATAACATAATAATGTCATATTTATTGATATTACACCCACAACAATGCTACACAATCATTTGTGTGTCTAAAACTGTTCTTCTATATGCAAAAATAAACATAATAAACATTATAACTCATATAAAGCACATACTATTTACATTTCTTCAAAAAAGGCCCAAATATATAATATATAATGCAAATATATGCCATATGTCAAACCAATGAGGCCATTTCCGCTATAAAACGGTAGATATCTATCTTGTTCCGCTCTAGCACCTTTGATTGCATGCTAGACACGTTGACAGGAAGTGTAGGACGTGTAGGAAGTGTTGGGAGTGTTGTAATCTTTCAGCCTCCATACTCTTTGGCTGATGTCTCCCATATATGGGCATACTGGGGCCTGTACTTCCTGTAAACACAGAGGACAGACGAAGCAGCGCGAGTAGCGGCAGAATCGAAGCGAAAACGCGATGAATTATGGACATAAAGTGGATTAATCTGGGATTTAAAGGTATGGATTTAAAGCCCAACAACCCCTAAAGAGGCTGGAAGTTCCAGGCTGGATAGAAAATCACCTGTAGAGGCTAAACGGACACGGAAAAGACCGCCGTAAAGGCTAATTCGTCAGGATTCCGGAGCAACTTTTGGTGAGTCACTGCGTTGTATTGTTTAAAAGTTATTAAACTATGAATCAGAGGTGATTTTTTGATCGTGGGCGAGCCTCTCGGTCTCCCAGGGCAAAGCTATCAGCTAGAAGCCCCCCCCCGCAAAGTCCCATTGCTGAAAAAGACATAAAAAAGATACTGAATAGGTTGAAATTTGCCAAAGGACACATTGACTGGCCAAAGGAGAAATGAGACAACATTCTGTGGACTCATGAGAGCAAAATTGTTCCTTTTGGGTTTAGGGGCTGCAGACAGTTTGTCCAACGACCCCCATGCATTGATTTCAAGCCACAGTAAAGCATGGTGGTGCAGTAATAATGGTAGGGCGTTGTTTCTCATACTGTGGTGTTGTGCCTATTTATCAGATTCCAGGGATCATGGATCAGTTTCAATACATCAAAATACTTGAAGAGATCATGTTGCCTTATGCTGAAGAGGAAATGCCTTTGAAATGGGTCTTTCAACAAGACTTCTTGATGAACAAGATTTATGTTGTGGATTGGCCAGCCCAATACCCGGGACCTCAATCCCATACAACACTTGTGGGGTGATATCAAAAATACTGTTTCTGAGGCAAAACCCAGTAATGCAGAGGACCTGTGTAATGTAGTTGAATTGTCCTGGGCTGGAATACCTGTTCAGTTGGTCAACTCCATGCAACACAGATGTGAAGCAGTTCTCAGAAATAATGGTTATGCAACTAAATATTAGTGCAGTGATTCAAAGTAAAGCAAACCCTTGAAAAATGTTCAATTCATACAGTAAATGTTTTGAGTTTGTAAAGAAGAATGCTATTTTTTGAACAGCTTAATATTCCTTTTTGTTCACTTTCTGTAAAGGTATAACAGAAACTTGATCAATTTTTGTCAAGTTTTGATTTGGAATTGGATGTGCATTGTTCCCAATGCATTCATATTATGGAATTAAAAACTATTCTAAGGATTTTCAACATTATTCACTTTTTTAAACACACTATTATTCTGAAAACATCTGTACATCTTCCGAAGACTTTCTCAGATGTCCATGAAATGAAAAGATGAAAAAGAAAATTAACATGCTTCAAAACTTGCTTGAGAAAAGGTCAGTATCAAAGTAATCCAGTGACAGTTGTCTGTACATTAATGGGTACACTGCAAACTGGACTAATATCTTATTGTACATATTGTAATATCAAGTAAATACCTATGGGCTAATACAGTAAATAAAGCTCAAAAGAGATTTCTAGGCTCTACTTGAAGCTGACACAGTTCCAATTGGCATACATGTTGGTTTCTGTTTTCCGTACACATTGAGCTATTACAAGACAAAAACACAAACAGTTGAAGACAATGTGTATAAAAAGCAGAGAATCAAAGTGAGAAACAGTTTGCCTACAGGGCTAACAGGTCTGTGGATGATGCAGTCAACTTGGGACTGCATTACGTCTTGCAACACCTTGACTTTCCAGGGGCTTATGCAAGGATCCTGTTCATGGACTTCAGCTTGGCATTCAACACCATCATCCCAGACATCCTCCGCACCAAAATCTCCCAGCTCACTGTGCCAGCCTCCGTCTGTCAGTGAATCACAAACTTCCTGACTGACAGGAGTCAGCAGGTGAGGCTGAGGAACTTCATCTGTCTGGTTTGGATCTGCCACCAAAAATACAGGAGCAGACTACAACGGACAGTTAGGACTGCAGAAAAGATCATTGGTGCCAACCTGCCCTCCATTCATGACATATACACTTCCAGAGTCAGGAAACAGGCAGGAAACATCACTGCAGACCCATCTCACTCCAGACACAACCTGTTCCAGCTTCTCCCCTCTGGTAGGCGCTACAGTGCACTGTACACCCAAACCAAAAGACTCAGGAACAGTTTCTTTCCACAAGCCATCACTCAGATGAACAGCTGACTTATGACTCACAGTGTCAGGTTCAATTCCTGTGCAATAACCCAGCAACACTGTCTCTAATCAGTCTGTTTACTGGTTCCACTTATTTATTTATTCACCATTCTCATTCTCTATTTGAGAGCTGTTCATACTGTTCATATTGTAATATAATACTTAATAATAATCCTATTTATTCCAGCACCCTTTGCACTATGCTCCATAATAAAACTATCATATACTGTATACACTATAATTTACTCCAGCATACTTTGCACTCTTTATCTATATATCTCATCTTCGCTTATAGTTAGGGCATATAATTGAATATTGTTAGGGAGTGAGGAGTCGCAGCGTCCGCCTATCCCAGCCCACCTGCTTCTCGTCATAGTTGTCAGATTTATCTGTCATATAATAAAACTAAAGGGAGACTTGGCATACAGCCCGATCCGGTTGGGGAGAGTTCTAGCCTGTCCAGGCTCCTCTCTTTACCCTGTCTCTCTTAGTTATGCTGTATTAGTTTTAGACAGCTGGGGGACTGTCTTTGACACACTGAGCTCCTCTCTCCTATCTTTCTATCTTCCTATTTTGTGTGCATCTATGTCCCAGAAATGCTTGTTACTAACCTAGCTCTGCGGAGTCATTCCCCGGAGTCCTTTTGTTCTTTTTCTCCCAGCATGTTTCCTCGGATCAGGGAGGCTCCAAAATCATGGTTGCAGCTGTCGCCATGGTCCCGCTACACGTTCCCTTCCCTGCCACGATCTGCGGTGCCCAGCTACGTCCTGCTGTGCCTTGTAATGCTGCACAGTGCCCTGCTTTGCCATGAACTACTACAAAGAACTACTACAAACTACTATTATTTTTTTTTTTTTTTTTTGGGACTGTTATTGCCACTCTTCATTCTATCCCCAACCGGTCGTCAGACACCGCCTACCAAGAGCCTGGGTCTGTCCGAGGTTTCTTCCCAAAGGGGAGTTTTTCCTTGCCACTGTCGCACTGTTGCTTGCTCTGCAGAAGCTAGAACTGTTGGGTCCTTGTAAAGTGTCTTGAGATAACTCTTGTTATGAATTGATACTATAAATAAAATTTAATTGAATTCATTGCCTCAACCTGTCTATATTCTTTCTGTTTATAGTGTGTATATATATATATATATATATATTTTTTTTTTTTGTACGTTTAAGCGCATAATGATCCAAAGCAAATTTCCTCATATGTGTCCTCATAATTGGCAAATAAAGCTGATTCTGATTCTGATAGATCCACTTTAAAATATAAGGATGTTGCGCCAGACGGGATTTAAATCACAGGAGGACCAGCGAGTTTACAGGTAAACAGATTTATCAATAACCTAGGAGTCTATACCCACAACGTTCCACTTCCAATTGAGACAGCTAGTTAGATTATCTGTCCAATCAGAGTTTCTGTTGCACGACTACAAGTTCATTCCCAAGGCTATTTTGCAGCGGCTCCTTGCGAAGCTTAGCGCCACCCATGACAATTGTGATGAGCATGTTTTTCTCCCATCTTGGAATGCTTTTGAACTAGCCAGACCCTCAGCTGGAGCGCTGTGGAAGAAGGTCTGGCAAAGCGAGACTAATAACTAGGGATGAGCCGGATACTGAAACGAGTATCAGGTATGGATAAAGCATTTTTGCCGAGTACAATTATTATACGAGTAATGCGAGTCAATATCTGTGCTCGGATTGAATAAAAGTCCTCATTTGGTGGCGGACTGTGTCTGCGTTCTGTGATAGGCTAGTCACAGCACCCCTCCCCTACACTATGCTGTGATAGGCTAGTCACAGCGCCCCTCCCCTACACTATTCTGTGATAGGCTACTCCCAGCGTCCCTCCCCTACACACATACAGATTCCTTGTGTTGCTGTGTGCCGCGCCGCTCACTCTCACTCGCACACAGAACACAGAACACAGAGAAGTGAACAGCTCTCCCTCTCCCTCAGTCACTCAGGGTTGCGGGTCTTTCCCGTTAACATTTAGGGTTTCTTCAGCTTCAGGTTTGTTTTTAACTTAGGTTCGAACTAGCACTTACTTAGTAACCAGTAGTATTTTGGTAAACGTGGGGTTTGTTCAGACATGTGTCTCTGCCTGTCGGAGTTTTTTATTTTTTTTTTAAACCGCCTGCTGGTTCTAACCAGTTTTTTTTTGAGTGTCTGAAACTTTCTTGCTGTATTTTATAAAAAAATAAACAAAAGGGAGCCGCCTCGTCCGAGTACAGATACAGATAATTCATGTGGTTAACAGATACAGATGCAGATAATGCTGTACTCGCTCATCCCTACTAATAACCTATTCTTGACTTATAAGTCATCAATACATGATCATGACTTAAAAGGTATGACTTAGACATGACTTATACACGTCTGTGCAGACAAAAAAAATCCTATAAAATAAACATTCTGACAGCAATGATTGATGTCATGCTCACTTCCTCCACTGTTAATTACAGTTAATGGCTGAATCTCATACAGTAAATGTTCTGCGGGCGTAAATGGGGCTGTGTTGGTAACAAATCATGATAATGACATGGTTATTTTCCCGGACAGCCACAATGGATATAAAATGCCAAGATGGTGCACTTCTGTTACCTGGGTCAGCTGATTAAATTGGCCTACTCTTCCATTGGAGTCGATGGATGTGACATATTTTGGAGGTTACAGTGGATAGAAATGTACAGACAATCTTCAACTCCAAATTAAATGTTTTGATCATTGCAGTGATTCATTGTCAGACTGACAAAATCCTTACCTCTTTAGATAAGCAGATAAGCACATTTCTTAAATGTGCTAATTAACGTTTCTATTTCAATCTATCACTCTTTCATTTTTATGTAAATGCTTAGCTGTCATTTGTTAAGCTAAGTGAAATGAAGAACTTCCTAAGAGCCATCACTTACAGTGAGAACAGGCAGACACGATTGGCTTTTCATTATGTATTTGTGTTTGTGCCCGCATGCCGCTCTCAGGGCACCTCTTGTGATTGCAATTTGAATGAAGTTTTTGCCTCAACTTATCTCCCCGTCTCTCCACTCCAACTGTCATAAAAACCAACACAAAATCCACTTGAGTAGGTGGAATGGCAGATTTGCTTGGAAAGAAACAAAGCATTCTGACAGATTTATGTTGTATGGACTGGATTGGGAGATAATAGCAGTTTGTACTAGCCCACATTATTAATACTCAATTATAGATTTTTATGAAGAAAACGCCACCTGCCACCACCAGATGCCAATGGACAGATGACGCCAGTAAGGCAACAAAAGACACTCAGGGACAGAAATCAATACAATTGTGTTCATGTCTTTTCTGTGAATCCAAAATGGCAATGAAAACTCATTGTCAATAGTATGTGATGTCAGTAGGTGATGTAGTGATTGCTGTTTGTACACGATGGGTTTCAAGATTGCATTTTGGCCAATGCATTCCGCCTCCTTTGATCTCTACCTCAACACGTGATTGGTCAATATGACATAGACTCACTACAAAAAACTACAAACAAAAACCAGAATGTTTCCAATACCACAATTTTGTCCCGTACCTACAGCTTCTGCATTCATATGCTGATATTTGTTTAATTAGCAGAGGAACACAGACAGGGAGTCAAGTATTACAACTTTATCGGCTCTTATGATGCAACGACCTAAAGTCAAAACTTTAATTTTACAGTTCCACTGAGAAACAGCTTCTCACTGAAAATCCATTGCATGGGTGCACTCTCCCTGCATTGTCTTTATTGGGTAATTGTCTAATTTAGCCAATTCAGCCAACTATTGCTGTCTCCCATTTACCCTCTCTTTCTCTCTCTCTCTCTCTGCTTTTACGCATACACAAACATCATATTAGGTGCTATTATGCATTCCAGCAAGGTAAAACCCAGTCTCTGCTAAGCTAATTAGATAGTGTGGGCTTGCAGGAAAGAACGGGAAGAATTCAATGGTCTTAAAGCTGAATTCAATTACTGGTATTGCTATAACAAAGAGAGAGAGGGAGACGGATAAAATAAACATTAGACAAACCTGTGCACTTGGGTAATGGCTGCAGATTATTATTGCAACCATTGTTGAGCTGTCACAGCAAAGACGTGTAAATATAAAAAGGAGAAACAGCTTATGATATACACTGAGATCTGCTTGAGCAACAGGACAGAGTCTCACCAGTATGCGACAAATCTCCGAGCAGTCGGATTTTATATTCATAACAAAGTGACATCACATAGACACGCCTAGCAACATACACCATCATAACCAAAATGGGTATTTCATAGAGTTTAGAGAACAGATTGAGGGCTGAAGACAATAAACCAATTTACAGTTATGACATTCACATTTTCTTTGTTTTGTTTCTTACCATGTTGCATTTTTAATAAATGCAGCCTCATGAAACTGCTGTGAAACACAGTATCCACAATGGCATAATTAGTGAAAAACACCAGAAATTAAATGAATGTGCCTCATAAGGCTGCCAACTACAGACAGTCAAGTACTTTCAACTACTACAAGCTAGTCACAGAGCTGCCAACTTTTCCCAAAACCTTTGAGTGAGATTTGGAGGGGGCCAACCCATATTTTGCTGGGTACAAAACAATTTATTTGGTTCTTTCAGCATCATTATCCCTCAGGGTTTAAATAGGGATTTGTTATGTGTGGGCTCTCCCTATGGGGGGTCTGGGGGTATGCCCACCCAGGATTATTTTTTGAAAATAAACCATTAAATGGCACTTTCTGGAGAGTGTTGTGCAAAAAAATGGAGAAATCAAGTCTTACATGATGTGTGCAAAACTGTAGAGTTAAGAGCCTTTGCATTGTTGTAGTATCAACAGGTTTTAGAGCATTTATCATTTACATCATTTACATTATTAACTTCTTATGATATAAGAACTGACCCAGACAGTGTGCCAAACATAATGAACCACATGAAGACAGTAGGCCTAGCATATGTCAGCATCAGCTGAGAAGATTTGGGTCTGTGGTGAACACGACCAGGGGTCCCTGGTGTAGGGACCAGGGACCCAAAGTTAAATCAATGTTGAGGGATCAACTAAGACCACTGAAATTCTAAAGAATGAGAACCACTGATTTTCCTAAATTCTAATCCTTTAACCTTTGTGCCAAGGCTCAGTAATGGTTGGCCCTCATCCTCTGTGCCCCACTTACTGTATTTACCTTTTTGAGAAAATAAAGAGTTTTTGTTCATTTCATGAAACACTGAATGAATTATTTACAGTTACATTTAGAGATGCACCGAGGTTAGAGAAGCACAATAGTGGCCCAAGTGTTTACAACTTTGAGCACATTCAAAATATAACTGAAGTTATACGGAGTTAACGGAAGTCTACGCACAGATGCAACGTGTCACTGCCCACAGCAGAGCGAGTCCATTAAAATGAACTGAAGTTGCTACACTACAAGCCGCGCTGCTCACCTCTATTGTTACAGAGAGAGTGGTCACGAAGCGACGGACGGGTCTGTAATACTTCCACAGACAGGGAGCGCTCTTGAACCCCCTCACAGTCTCTGAAAGCACATACTAGTTGATCACGAGTGGCTCAACAGGTAGATCTATACATAAACTCATCTTTCAGAAATTTTCACTGACCGGGTTGACACTTCAGCTTGAGAAATCGGGGGTGTGGCGTGTGAGTGTGTGAAACCAGTCAAATGCGTGTGTCTCACGGCCAATGCGTGAGATTTGGCAACCCTGTAGTCAGAAGCAAAGTATGATGGCATGCTACGCTAGCAGCTTGGCAAGCTTTATAACGTGCCACACTTTCTTCACGGAAGTACATTTTTTCACTTTGTAAACCTATTACATGCACAAAAAAGGGAAAAGGGAAAGAGCCAAAAAGCATTATATGAGCACTTTAATGTAGTGCAACCTAAAAGGAGCTATTCGTCAGATTATTTCTGGGGACGAGTTGCATTTAACTACAAGTGTACCACTAATAAAATGATCTAGTTACCTGTATAACGTAAATATTGAGTTAAGTTTTTGTATTATTGACCTGATAATCCATGTCACTACTACAGAAGCTCCTGAATCTAGTGGGACAGTTAAAGTTTACTGTCTATTTTGTTATTATTTTATTGTATTGTCTTGAATGTTATGGTTATTATGTCATCACAAATAAGTGTACCTAAGTTGACAATCAAGGCCTACTGCATGTGTAGTGATGGGGTTCAGGATGGGAGGGGATGTGTTCTTGTTGTAAATATTATGTTTTATATTTGTTTATTTGTTTAAAGAAATAGCAATGTTAATCACGATAAAACAAAGTAGTCACTACTGTGAGTTGAGAGGTGATGAATAAGGTAGGGTGACCAGACGTCCCCGGTTTTGGTGACCTGTCCCCGGGCTGGATCTGTCCCTGGAAATGTCCCCGGTTTTCACTGTGACTGACAGACCCGATATTGGAATGAAAGAAAGAAAACACTGACCAAATGTAGCCGATAGTCGCACCCCCCCCCGCAGGCTCCAGACAGCCAGAGCCAGCGCTGCTCAGAGAAGAGATGTTTTAGAAAGCCGTATTTTACCATGCTAACATCACTGATTACATGGAGTCTGGTGGGTTTAGCGAACACAATTTCGCGGACATTTATGTTTTAAAAAAGGATCTTAATCTTTAACAGAAAGGTCGACCTCCTTAGAAATTCTTTCCATAATGTTATCAGACACTTACAATATTAATCTGAGTCTGTCAGTAGCAAAACAAGCACTTTTATGAACGTAAATACAAGCTGGACATTTGTCCTATTAACTTACATTGTAGCTTGTTTCTCTGCTGCCGACTGCAGCGATCTCGTTTAATACTGCATCAATGTCAAAGGAAAATATTCCCTCAATAGTTTTTATTTTATCTGATACTCAATGAGCTGTTGCAGAAACAAGCCTGAGAAATCTGGTCACCTTAGAATAAGGACACACTGATCTAGCTGACTTGAGCGTATCTGGGTGCAGCAGATTACCATCAACGCATTTTTAACAACCTGTATGGTGTGGCTGAAGCGTCTTGGGTTGTGTTATCATTGGGGTTCTAATGTCATTATGTAGCTATAGGTTGAATTGTACTGCTATCAATGTTTGGGAAAAAAGGCAGAGGGAAGACCTGGGGAGGATGACCCGGCTAAGCCATTGCCGTGTATTGCTTCAATGGTACTGCACTTTGCTAAACAATAAAGAGAAAAAGTTACCCATTTCCAATCGGTTGATGCACATCATCAAGCAGAGTTTTGCTGGCGAATAAATACAGGGTCCTCCGGGAGTTGTTGATCTGCACGGCATTATACAGAGCTGGTTTCAAATAAGCAGACTTTCCCTTAAGTGACTAGCTAACACTAGTGCTAGCTATCTAACTTTGGTTGACAAAGTGCTACCGAAAGCTGAACACAACATTTTTAAGCTAACCCAAATGTTCCCATAATTTTGATGAAGTGAAAACACACAATGAAAGGGCAACATTTAGGCCAAAAACATGGACAACTCCCAAAAAGAAGTTCATGGCTATTTTAAAGTACACAGTGCCATGGATACACATTGCTAAGCCTTTATCATGATTGACAGGCTGGTATGTAGCCACAACCTAAAGCATACCCGCTTGCTGTAGCAAGTGAAGAGTGGACTAGAGCTTCAAAAAAAGTTTTGATAATTAAAACAGGTAACACTTCCTTTTTTGTATTATTTCTGTAGTGGTTTGTTTTTGACAGGGTCTCCTAAGAATCTTATTTACATGGTGGGAAAAATGTTCCCTTAATTTAGAACTATTTGAAAATAAATAGGACTATAATTTACAAAATGATCATGCTGTATTGAAGACTTGAAACTAGCGATTGAGAACATAAACTCAATAGGAAAATGTTTACTTAAAGAATAAATTAAGTGCAAAAAAGGGTCATTTCACCATGGACTTCTATGCAGTCAGACTTCTTTTTGAAGCCACTGTAGTCGCCCCCTGCTGAAAATGAGATAGTATGCAGGTTTTCAAGCACTTCAGCATTGTCTTCACTTTTCAGACCTGGAAGTGGCCACTTGGTCATTAAAGCTTCAGTAGGTAACTTTTGTAAAATAATATTTTTTTACATATTTGTTAAAACTGTCACTATGTCCTGACAGTAGAATATGAGACAGATAATCTGTGAAAAAATCAAGTTCCTGTGGCTCCTCCCTGTGCTCCTACTGTCACTTGCAGAAATACACCGCTCCCGGTCAGAAACAGCCAATCAGAGCCAGGAGGAGTGTCTTACCAGTGTCAATCACTCTCGTGTACGCGCTGCTCATACCCCTTCCCCGCACAGCGCGTACCGTGTTCAAGGTCAATGTGTGCTACAGCTGTGCTAATTGCGGAGAAACAACTTTTCAGGAAAACTGCCAATTTCTCGAGTGACACCTGCTCAGAAAACAAAAGACGGGCAAACAGAAGAAGAACAATGAAGAAAAGCGAGCTAAAAAGAAAGAATTAAACCAAGCCCAAAATAAAACAAGGGTCAACATCGGAGCGCCTTTTCAGAGGTGGAGGGAGCTACGCCTCCTGAAAGGATTCAACACGGATTCAGAGCTAGCCACATTTCTGCTTGACATGTAAGTATCGCTGCTTAATTTGTTTCATTTTGTAAGAACTACACAACTAAGATAGCTATGGTTACAGTATCGCTGGTGATAGCGCAAATCTAATTTTACTCTGTAGCTTGTTGCTTGTTAGCTTGTTAGCTTGTAGCACAGCAGCAATGTTGTAGCAGGTGAAGTTTAACTTTACCTGCTAACTCCTTCACACTCAGTATAAGCAATATTGTTTCGATACCTACATTTAGTAAGCCAAAATGTTTTTTTGTCGATCACAATTAAATGTAGCTATGGTGAAACTACTTTAATTGTGCGCTGTCCCTGTCAACGTTTGGCAAGGCAGAATTCTACTTTTGATTATTTTTAAACATACACGTTTTCTTCCCCCTGAGGATGTAATCTGTAAATCAAATGTCTGCCACAAAATTCTTTATGCTCCTTCAACAGGTCAGACATTGCCCCAGACACACAGGCACGTGAAGGAATCGCCTTTCAGTCCAAATCAAGATGTTCCGTATTTCCTTGTGCAGGAGTACTTTGCAAAAAAAGCTGATTTATTTTACCCATATGCAAAATAAAACCTAAGACATATTTCTAAGATATGGTTATTCCTTGGCTTAGCTAGTGAGCTTCCTCAGTGATTCATCATTCCTACTGAAAGTTTAGTGTTTTAAATTGATTCAAAAGGTAATTCAGTAATGTACTGTGTAAAGTGCTGCTTTTGTTCTCACAAATGAGCGATTACATAAAAACTAATTTTAAACCCTTTTATTGAAAAATATTTACAAAACTTTTAATAGAAATATTTTAAATAAGCATTTTTTTTACATAACGTATTCAAAGTTTTAAAAGCACAGCACACAACAGCTATACCCTCCTCAGAATAAATCCCCTGTATGAGGATGTGGAAAGCATCGGCCCTGCTTACTAGCCTGCGCGTTCATGGCAGGCTCTGCTGTGGGGAGGAGCTGTGGAGGGAGGGCTGTAGCGCAGCAGAGAGCAAGGGGGAGGGACCTGTAAGGTGTGCTTGTTCAAATGTTTAGGCTAAGTCCACGTTTTCACAGAACTTCCTACTGCAGCTTTAATCAAAGCAATGAACAAATTGGTATATGGTCAGAGGATCATCAAATTTATCACAACTCATCATCTGGGAACCATTAATGTCTGCATTACCTTTTGTGCAAATCTATGCAGTATGTTGAAATATTTCACGGGATAAGAAAAACCTATGACATGCTGGTGGTGCTAGAACAAGAAAAACAAGTCAGTGGATCACTAACGTCCGTAGGATTCATCCTCTGGGGACCACTTGTCTGTACAAAATTGAATGGCAATCCCTCAAATTGTTTTTGATGTCAGTCTGAAACAAAGTAGTGGACCGACCAACTTTGCCACAAAGCTGCCAGCATGGCTACAAATCCCTTGTGTGTTTACCCATGCACGCCATTGTAAATGTAATAGAGCATTACTTGGATTAGTAACTATAATATAATAACTACATTTTAAATTGTAATCCCCATACACTACTTGTTACTGGAAAAAGTAAGTTAATTACTGTAATGTTACTATATGTACAAGACAAAACTATGATAACAAAAAAATCATAATTAATTAGGTCTTAACAAGTAAATTTAGTTGTCTGTGAAAACAGAATAGTAAGAATACTATTTGGTGCACACTTAAATCAAACGTTCCCTGCAGTACCAGAACCATGTGCACAAGCACTGATAGTATGGGTAGATATTTCTGGTGGTAGTAAAACCCTGAAGCCTAAAAACTGTCAGTACATTATATCTTTCTTTATTTTTATTTTACCACACAGAAGCACACACAAAGTCATTCATGCACCGTGTTATTCAGTCTTTCTGTAGGCTATAAACCTACATCCCACAATTAAAGAGACATAGCGGTACTGAGATAAGGGACAGCATATGGGTTAGGGGAATACCAATGTGTTTGTGTGTGTGTGTCTGTCTGTCTGTCTATGTGTCAGTAGCCCATTACCCTAAAGAGAAAAAATGTGTAGGAGAGAGAGAGAGTGTGTTGGAGAGATGGAGAAATATCAGCTCCCCTGGATACACCATTACCCAGACACAGCCCATGCTCTAATCAGAAGCCTAGAACAGTGGTTTAGGATCCACTGGGGTTAATGAATCATAAAAATGATCACACAAGATCTGATTCACATAGAAAAGACAACCAGATAAAAAGGTAATCTGCTAATGCCCACATGCTGCCAAGACTCCTCTTGTGATTGAAATTTGGATGATGTGTAGCAACTGTTACCTCCTCATTGTATCTTCTAATATCAACTGCTTTAATAACATAAAACAAAAAACAGTAGCACAGTTTGTGTTTTTACTTTTTTTAGTATAAGCTACACTGTTACTGAATCACTAAGACAATCACTTAGAAATACAGCAACAAGAAAATAATGAATTACACTGTGCAGCCTCAGTATATTTATCATGACCTTGCAGAATTCTGACCTGCAGCATCTCCAACGCAAGATGCAGATTGTTTTGTTTGTGTCCACCAGTTTAACCACAGTGATTGTTTCCTCCTTATTTTATTCGAATATTTTTTTATTTTGAATTATCCAAAAATTCCTTAGATGTATTTAAAGAGATTAAAGAGGGCAAAGTGTAAAAAAATAAATATAATTTGATGTAGAAGAAATGTGTTCTGCTTTTCTAGCCTGTAATGTTTTTCTTTATTTGTGATAGAAGACAATAAAGAACACCTAAAAGTGTTGATTCATAAAAACAACTTTAAAAGCTTTTGTTTAATTTTTCTTTTATTTTTACTTCATTGCTATTGCCCGTGTCAGAGTTAAGCTTTCTTGAAGAGGCAATATGTAACTTTTAGTTTGTGTTGATTCCAGCGGCTGCTTTGGAAAAAGCGGTTTGGTTTTTACCACACCAGCTGTTGTAAAGCTCTTTTCTTTAGTGTTCTTTCTTGCCCACTGTATATCCGAGTTAGCATTAGGGATGAGTGAGTAGAGCATTATCTGTATCTGTATCTGTTTACCACATGAATTATCTGTATCCGTATCTGTACTCCGACTGGGCAGGGCCTAACCCGGAAGTGGGTCGGGTTGTCTTGAAATGGGCGGGGCTTTAACCGGTATGTTATTTTAAGCATGCAATTGATATGGGTTGATCAGAAATTGTTATATTTATTGCTGATTAGAAAACTATTTACATGACAGCATCAAGCTTCAGATCAATGGTGTTGTCATGGTAACAAACAAACAATGAATACAACATATGCGGTTGCAATTATGAAGTAAAATGGCTGATAAAGCACTTTTGCAGAGTACAAGTATTATACGAGTAATGCGAGTCAATATCTGTACTCGGATTGAATAAAAGTCTCCATTAACTGTATCTGCGTTCTGTGATAGGCTAGTCACAGTGCTAGTCACAGCGCCCCTCCCCTATACTATTCTATGATAGGCTAGTAACAGCGCCCCTCCCTACACACACAGATTCCTTCTGTTGCTGTGTCCGACTGGCTGTACTCACGCACACACACTTAGAACACGGAGAAGTGAACAGCTGTCTCCCTCACCCATTTAACCCGACCCACTTCCGGGTTAAATCTGCCCACTTCCGGGTTAGGCCCCCCCCAGTCCGAGTACAGATACGGATACAGATAATTCATGTGGTAAACAGATACAGATACAGATAATGCTGTACTCGCTCATCCCTATTTCATACTCAATATAACTTTAAATTTTATTTATGATCAGTGTGATTTTTTTTTTTTTTTTTTTTTTTGTTCTTTTTTATTTCCACAACAGGTATGTATGAGTGTGTGTGTGTGTGTGTGTGTGTGTGTGTGTGTGTGTGAGTAAGAGAGAGACACAGAGAGAGAGAGAGAGAAAGAGAGAGATGGGGTGGGGGCACATGCTGTTTCTCAGATCTGCATTGACTTTAGTGAAGCCAGCTGACAGCTGACAAAATAAAATAAAATGCTCCGACGGCAGACGCAACGGGAGTCGCATTTAAACCAAGCAGCATGTCTGAATCCCCGCGCTTACCAGAAATCTACTGGTTACTATGTAAGTACTACAAACCAAAGTTAAAAACAAACCTGAAGCTGAAGAGACCCTTAACGTTAACGGAAAAGACCCGCGGACCTGATTGCCTGAGAGAGAGAGAGTCCGCTGTTCTCCGTGTTCTGTGTGTGTGTGTGTGTGCGTGGGGAGGGGAAGGGGGGGGTGCTGTGACTATCCCAGAACGCAGCGCATCAGCTGAGGAGTTGTATTCAATCCGAGTACAGATATTGACTCGTATTACTCGTATAATACTTGTACTCGGCAAAAGTGCTTTATCCGTACCTGATACTCCTTTCAGCTGAGTACTCAGCTCATCCCTAGTTAGCATTATGGGGAGGTTGTATAGTCTCGATGAATGTTTTGCTCAGACAGAAACATTTTCATTTACACTAAAAGAATAAGTTACAGATGCATCGTTGCATTTCAAGTGTTGCATACAGTAACTTCCCTGAGGTAAGAAAACTAGAAAAGAGCTCTCAAAAATGTCTCATGCATTTCTCATAGACAACAATGAGATATGTGTGAAACCAAAACAAGATTATGGCTTATTTCTCCTGTTTCTCATGTTTTTCTCCTGAGAAAAAGCATCACAAAATGTCAAATTAGTCTCCGTTTGAGTTTCAAAATAGATCTCATCAGGCTCTGAAATAAGTCTCAGATGTTCTCAAGTTTTGTGCCTTTTTTTGATCTCAGGCATTCAGTGAGGAAAATAAGTATTTGAACACTCTGCTATCTTGCAAGTTCTCCCACTTAGAAATCATGGAGGGGTCTGAAATTGTCATCGTAGTGCCTGTCCACTGTGAGAGACATAATCAAAAAAAATATCCAGAAATCACAATGTATGATTTTTTAACTATTTATTTGTATGATACAGCTGCAAATAAGTATTTGAACACCTGTCTATCGGCTATAGTTCTGACCCTCAAAGACCTGTAAGTCTGCCTTCAAAATGTCCACCTCCACTCCATTTATTATCCTAAATTAGATGCACTTGTTTGAGGTCGTTAGCTACATAAAGACACCTGCCCACCCCATACAATCAGTAAGAATCCAACTACTAACATGGCCAAGACCAAAGAGCTGTCCAAAGACACTAGAAACTAAATTGCACACCTCCACAAGGCTGGAAAGGGCTACGGGGAAATTGCCAAGCAGTATAATGAAAAAAGTCCACTGTTGGAGCAATCATTAGAAAATGGAAGGAGCTAAACATGACTGTCAATCTCCCTCGGACTGGGGCTCCATGCAAGATCTCACCTTGTGGGGTCTCAATGATCCTAAGAAAGGTGAGAAATCAGCCCAGAACTACACGGGAGGAGCTGGTCAATAACCTGAAAATAGCTGGGACCACTGTTTTCAAGGTTACTGTTGGTAATACACTAAGACGTCATGGTTTGAAATCATGCATGGCACGGAAGGTTCCCCTGCTTAAGCCAGCACATGTCAAGGCCCGTCTTAAGTTTGCCAATGACCATTTGGATGATCCAGAGGAGTCATGGGAGAAAGTCATGTGGTCAGATGAGACCAAAATAGAACTATTTGGTCATAATTCTACTAACCGTGTTTGGAGGAAGAAGAATGATGAGTACCATCCCAAGAACACCATCCCTACTGTGAAGCATGGGGGAGGTAGCATCATGCTTTGGGGGTGTTTTTCTGCACATGGGACAGGGCGACTGCACTGTATTAAGGAGAGGATGACCGGGGCCATGTATTGCGAGATTTTGGGGAACAACCTCCTCCCCTCAGTTAGAGCATTGAAGATGGGTCGAGGCTGGGTCTTCCAACATGAAAATGACCCGAAGCATACAGCCAGGATAACCAAGGAGTGGCTCTGTAAGAAGCATATCAAGGTTCTGGCGTGGCCTAGCCAGTCTCCAGACCTATACCCAATAGAGAATCTTTGGAGGAAGCTCAAACTCCGTGTTTCTCAGCGACAGCCCAGAAACCTGACTGATCTAGAGAAGCTCTGTGTGGAGGAGTGGGCAAAAATCCATTCTGCAGTGTGTGCAAACCTGGTGAAAAACTACAGGAAACCTTTGACCAAACAAACAAAGGCTACTGTACCAAATACTAACATTGCTTTTCTTAGGTGTTCAAATACTCATTTGCAGCTGTATCATAAAAATAAATAGTTAAAAAATCATACATTGTGATTTCTGGATTTTTTTTTTGATTATGTCTCTCACAATGGACATGCACCTACGCTGACAATTTCCGACCTCTCCGTGATTTCTAAGTGGGAGAACTTGCAAAATAGCAGGGTGTTCAAATACTTATTTTCCTCATTGTATATATCAGAGAGCTCTCTTATAAACTCAATCTATTCACATCCTAGTCTAATTCATGCATCTCATTCTAAGATCACACAGAGCAAACAAAGAGCTCTCCACAAGCACTCTCTGAATTCTAAACCAGATTAACTGTTTTCTTTAAAAAAATAAATGGGAGTCACATGATTGGCTGGATGGAGATGGCGGCTGGAGACGAAGCTCCCAGTCCAACTTTGCGAAATAGTTGTTTTATATGGTTCCTACTCCGGTATTCTACCACTGTATGCTCAATATAGTTACTTAAGGCGGAAAGGCAAGCAAATGCAAAGCACAACGCAGCGATACTGACGCTATTGCAGAGGCAGTACTGGGGACATGGCTAGATTATCAAAATATGAGAGGAGAGGCTGCCATGTACTGTAGAACTTCTCAATTGACTCTCTAAGTGAGAATTTTATCTTTTCTAGCTTAAAGCTGCAGTAGGGAGTTTTGAGGAAACGTGGACTTAGCCTAAAAATTTGAACAAGCACACCTTACAGGCTCCTCCCCCTTGCTCTCTGCTACGCTACAGCCCCCCCTCCACAGCTCCTCGAGCCTGCCATGAACGCGCAGGCTAGTAAGCAGGGCCACCGATGCTTTCCACACAATACAGGGGATTTATTCTGAGGAGGGTTTAGCTGTTGTGTGCTGTGCTTTTAAAACTTTATGTAAAAAAATTTCTTATTTAAAATATTTCTATTAAAAGTTTTGGAAATATTTTTCAATAAAAAAGGGATTAAAAATGTTTATGTAATCGCTCATTTGTGAGAACAAAAGCAGCACTTTACACAGTACATTACTGAATTACCTTTTGGATCAATTTAAAACACTAAACTTTCAGTAGGAATGATGAATCCCTGAGGGAGCTCACTAAGCCAAGGAATAACAACATCTTAGAAATATGTCTTAGGTTTTATTTTGCATATGGGTAAAATAAATCAGCTTTTTTTGCAAAGTACACACAAGGAAATACTGAACATTTTGATTTGGACTGAAAGACGATTCCTTCACGTGCCTCTGTGTCTGGGGCAATGTCGGACCTGTTGAAGGAGCATAAAGAATATGTGTCAGACATTTGATTTACACTCCTGAGGGGGAAGAAACAGGGGCAGGGACAGCGCACAATTAAAGTAGTTTCACCATTGCTGCATTTAATTGTGATCGACAAAAATACATTTAGGCTTACTAAATGTAGGTATCGAAACAATATTGCTTATACTGAGGGTGAACGAGTTAGCTACAACATTCCTGCCATGCTACAAGCTAACAAGCTAACTGTTAGACTTAGCTAGCAACAAGCTATAGAGTAAAATGAGATTTGCGCCATCACCAGCGATACTGTAACCATCGCTAGCTTAGTTGTGTAGCTAGTTATTAATAAATGAAACAAATCAAGCAGCGATACTTACATGTCAAGCAGAAATGTGGCTAGCTCTGAATCCGTTCAAAGCCGCTCCGATGTTGACCCTCGTTTTATTTCGGGCTCGGTTTAATTCTTTCTTTTAGCTCGCTTTTCGTCATCGGTCCTCTTCTGTTTGCCCGTCTTTGTTTTCTGAGCAGGTGTCACTCGAGAAATTGGCAGTTTTCCTGAAAAGTTGTTTCTCCGTGATTAGCACAGCTGCAGCACAGGGGCAATCTTGAGCTTGAACACGGTACGCGCTGTGCGGGGAAGGGGGAGGGTTATGAGCAGCGCGTAGACGAGAGTGATTGACACTGCTAAGACAGTCCTCCTGGCTCTGGTGTATTTCTGCCAGTGGCAGTAGGAGCACAGGGAGGAGCCATAGGAGCTTGATTTTTTCACAGATTATCTGTCTCATATTCTACTGTCAGGACATAGTGACAGTTTTAACAAATATGTAAAAAATACATTTTTACAAAAGTTACCTACTGAACCTTTAAGGAATGAAATTAAATCAGTCTCCCAAGAATTATCTGCCGGGGGTTAGGGTGACTTCCATTGTAAAAGGATATGTCAGCGAGCAATCAGAGAGACAAATGCTAAAACATTCACTTTCTGTTTACTAAGTTCAGAGTGGTTCAGTGGAACTCCAAATATGGCCATAAGTGGAAAGGGAGTGATACCTGTATCCAAAACCTCAGATATCATCTTAAAAAAAGTCCTTCCAGAATCTTGTTGACTTAGAGCATAACCAGAAGTTATGGGCTATGTAGGATGGGACAAAGGCACATCTATTACAGTCCTCAGTGCCAGGGAAAAACTTTGCTAATTTGGCTTTGCTGAAATGCATTCTGTGTAGTACTTTGTATTGTATTAAGTAATTGGATTAAGACGGGCGCAGGATGAAGAGTTGTAACCTGTAATTTGGCCATGTCCCACCAGGAGCTTGTTTTCCCACTGTTGTTTCACTTTGATCAGCGGGGAGGGGTTGGATTGAAGGATATATGTGTAAAATTTAGACAATTTTCTTGTCAGGCTTTCAGGTCTGTGAAGAATATTTGGTAAATCTGCAGGTTGAGATGGGAATGTGCTGCAATGGTCTTTAATAAAACTGCGTACCTGAAGATAACGGAAGAAGTTGCTTTGAGTTAAGTCGTGATCATAGTCAACAAATAGATTAAAGTCAACAATTTAATAATAACAATTTAAAGTCAACAAATGTCCCATTTAAAAACAGTTCCTAGTAGTAGTAAAACATGAAAATTAGGTAAGCCCAGGCCACCCTCTTGTCTTGCTGCCTACAATGCAACTGCACTTACAATTAAATCAATTTTTTAAACTTATTTTTCACAAGTTATGCTTCTTTCTACGTTTACCCAATTCAAGCCACTATTTACTGTTAGCCTATCTCAAACCTTTCAGATGTGGCAGGCATCATTTAGTTTTGTTCTTCATTGGTGTTGGCTGGAAATGTCCCTTTCATCTGAACGTAGAATGTTTCTGCTGTTTCAGGGGTGTCAAAGATATGTTTGTTCCCGATGACAGTGATGCACAGGTTAGCAGGGTAGTGTAAGGAGAATGTGATTCCAGCGATTTAGAGTATAGCCTTGATGTCTTTGGATGTCGCTTGTTGCTTGGTAAGGCTTGGGCTCATGGGAAGAATAGGATTCTGTTTTTGTCAAACTTTATGTATTTCTTCTGCAACCTTGCCCATTGGAGCACAGGCTCGATATCCTGATAGCCATGCAATCTAACGATGATGGCTTGCGGACGTTGACCCAAGGCAGGCTTTGGAGCCAGCATACGGTGCGCTCTGTCCATTTCTGCAAATGTGGGGAAAACATTATTTCCAATAACTTGCTTGGAGAAGCTCTGAAATGAACTCCAGCAATGAATGTCCTTCCAGACTTTCAGGTAAGCCAACGTTTCTCCGTTTAATATGGCCTAATCTCCACACGTTAGCTGGGCCACTCCCAGGCTAGTTTCCCGTACAATGTGCTTGCTATTCTGTGCTTTTTGTTTCTTGTTATTGTTGAGGATTAATTATTTCTTTTAATGTTAATCTAATATGGAACCATACTATGACAATCAGGTAATTACTGGCTAGTGTTCCATTTTTTGCTGCCCTGTATCCAATCCACAGACCTACATACTTTGAGTGTTAAGTGTCTGGCTATGTTTCCCCCTTTTCGCTCACTTTCCGAGGGCCACCGATGATGGCGAACAGCTATGGCACATTCACTGGTAGGGACGAAACATTAACGATATGCTTTACATTGACTATGGCCGACCCATATTTTGACTACAAACTTGGTCCTAAAATCATTATGTCTTTTGCAATACATGTAATATAACTTTATAACGTCGCACTCTTTCTATAAGTCATAAATAGCTAACATAATGATAAATACCTAACATAATAATAAAGTTATGTTAGCTTAGCTAACACAACTGTAGCTAATGTTACAGTATGTAATTATTGTATTATAGATATTACGTAATGTTAGATTAGGTTTGCTAGTACATTATTTCAGCAACATGACAACCCAATGAATTAGAAGCTTTCAATTGTTCAAATGTTATGCGGCTAGAGTTTTGACACAGAGTCAATGGGCTCCGATGAGGAATACACACCCACAGCGACTTCTACGAGCCGACGGTGTTGGAGCTAAATCCTGCTCCATTCTCAGGGTTCATTCATTAGTAGTCAAAATCTCATTTGACGTGTGAATCCATTTTATTACATAGGATATCCTACAAACACATACAGAGTCAACCTAACATGGCTCTCCCCCAAATTTGTCTGGCTCTCTGGCTCTTGCATCCCTAATCTTATTCACAAAGGGTGGGGTCTCTAGACCAGTGATGTGTCTGCGTGCTTATTCGTTATCTATCAGTTGGAATGTGACTGAAAGTTTATGACCCTCAGGACTTGCAAAGCAAAAGAGCAGTTGGCTGTAAAAGTGGGACTGAAACCAGAGACAGGATGTCTCTAACATTATCATCGATTCAACTTCTGACACATTTGTAGAGCTGTGTTATAACAAAATGTACCAGAACATCTTATATTATAAAACAGAAGTATTGCAAAACAACTTAATGTAACAAACAACAAACTATATACTTAATGCATGACCAACATGTCTTAATTTATGTTGAAATAATGCTTTTACCTTTTAGCTTAAATGTATAATGCAAATCACACACAATGTTTAAACACATATACAATTTTAAATTCCAACACGGGCGGGGAGAAGAGAAAGCAGTGTGCGCAGATCATCAGGCAGGGCATGTGGGAGACGGGGCAGAGGTCGCCAAGTGGGTCAAACTCCTGAGCACCTCAGCAGAGAGGACGTGGCTCGTGTGGATAATTTAAGATTAAAGAGAACTGCTTATGAACGTGAAAGTTACCTCAGTTATAAATGTTTTCCAATTTGCACATCATAAAATATAATATTGTTCAATTTAGTTTATATATAATATTTATATATATTTATTTATATATTTATAATATAGGCCTATGGGGCGCCGTTTGTAAAGCGGCTCACGCTGAAAATAACAGCAACATTTTGTCACATTTAGCTTTAAATAATGTTTAAAAAACTGGTCTGAAATTTTGAGGGTCACTTTCTTGCACATTTACAACAATATTTGTCAACTTGGAAATATTTTAAATAGTTAAATCCAAATATTAAATATTACACCTAAATGTTAAATCATTTATTATTTAAAGCTAAATGTGACAAAATGTTGCTGTTATTTTCAGCGTGAGCCGCTTTACAAACGGCGCCCCATACCTATCTAGTGTAACGTTAGCTGTTTATCTGTGGATAATGAGTGTCAGTAACCATTTTTATCATGGTGCATCTGCCAGAGATGCAGAGAAATGGCCACTGTGGTGGAGAGGAAGTGCTGCCTCCAACAGCCACCACATTGCATTTCAAGTTTACCACACATGGAGGCATACATTCTGCAGGCAGGAGTCTTGCGTCTGGCCAGGAGGATCCGAAATGACTTGCGTGCTGTAGTCTTAGAAATGTTTTATTTTGCATATGGGTAAAATAAATCAGCTTTTTTTGCTAAGTATTCCTGTACAAGGAAATAAGTGAACATTTTGATTTGGACTGAAATTTCTTCACATGCCTTTATATCTGGGGCAATGTCTGACATGTGAAAGGAGCATAAAGAATATGATATGTCAGACATTTTGATTTACAAATTGCATCCTGAGGGGGAAGAAAACGTGTATGTTTAAAAATAATCAAAAATATAATTATGCCTTGCCAAACGTGGCCTGGCTTATTTTAATTAAACTAATTAAATTAATTTCCAGTTTTCATTAGGAAGGTAGCAATGATGGTTTGAGACAAAACATTTACTTCTTACCTTGGCCCTTGCTGACTTAGGTCTCCAATAGCTCCTGGGTGGTGGGAGCTGGCACACCGGACAGCACACCGTGCTGACGTGGGTCATTTGGTCTCATGGTTGTAAGTCGCAGGAGTCCACGTCCTGATGACACCCGTTTCCTTACAATCGCCCTCTGAATTTCTGGGATGTAGTGGTAGTCCTTCTCCTCTTTTATGGCATACAAACTCCACTTTCTGGATTTCTTATTATAGAGTTTGCGATATCTAAAATCAGATATTTGACAGACAAAAATAGATGAAAATATTTATATTCTATGCCTTTTCTATGCAAATTTCAAGGACTGCCTTTTTTCACCTACGTAATATTGCAAAAATCAGGAATATCCTGTCTAAAAATGATGCAGAAAAATTAGTCCATGCATTTGTTACTTCTAGGCTGGATTACTGCAATTCTCTATTATCAGGCTGCTCGAAAAAGTCCATAAAGACTCTTCAGCTGATCCAGAATGCTGCAGCACGTGTTCTGACAGGAACCAGGAAAAGAGATCACATCTCTCCTGTTTTAGCCTCTCTGCATTGGCTTCCTGTAAAATCCAGAATAGAATTTAAAATCCTTCTTCTTACGTACAAAGCTCTTCATGGTCAGGCACCATCTTATCTTAAAGAACTCATAGTAACTTACTACCCCACCAGAGCACTGTGCTCCCAGAATGCAGGGACTTGTGGTTCCTAGTCTCTAAAAGTAGAATGGGAGCCAGAGCGTTCAGCTATCAGGCTCCTCTCCTGTGGAACCAGGGTCCAGTTTGGGTTAAGGAGGCAGACACCGTCTCCACATTTAGTGGAGTAGGCTTAAGACTTTCCTCTTTGATAAACCTTACAGTTAGGGCTGGCTCAGGAAAGTCCTGAACCACCCATTAGTTACGCCGCTATAGGCCTAGACTGCTGGGGGACTTCCTATGATGCACTGAGCACCTCTAAAATTGAATTGAAAATAGTTAGGGAGTGAGGAGTCGCAGCGTCCGCCTAACCTGGCCCACCTGCTTCTCGTCATAGTTGTCAGATTTATCTATCATATAATCAATAATATAATAAAACTAGAGGGAGGCAGGGCAATATAGCCCGATCCGGTTGGGGAGAGTTCTAGCCTGACCAGGATCCTCTCTTTACCCTGTCTCTCTTAGTTATGCTGTAATAGTTTTAGACAGCTGGGGGACTTCCTTCCTTCGACACCCTGAGCTCCTCTCTCCTCTATCTTCCCATTATGTTTGCATCCATGTCCCAGAAATGCTTGTTACTAACCTAGCTCTGGGGAGTCATTCCCCAAAGTCCTTTTGTGTGAGTGCTACAAGCTGACTCAATAGCTTAGGACTTCAAAGTTAAGTTGTACTCAACACAAAACGTCAGTAAATAAAAGTCTTGAATCCAAAGTTCTTTGTTTGATTGTTTACTTAAAAATTTTCAAAACATAAAATACTAAAACTTAGGATCTTTACTTTTCTTATAAATTAACTGTAATTCCGTGTAGGTCAAAAGACTGTGTTGCTCCAAAGTCCAGTGGCTTCTGGCTGTTTCGCAGGGTACTATTTCTTTTTATACTACATCTAGCAGCAAATCAAATTACATTATTCCAGGTCACTGGGAAACTCCAATTTCTACGTTCTATTTTCAACACAGGTTTTACTGGCAGTCATTCTGGGGAAGACCTGGTCTGATTGGAAGAGACAGCATTCATCCCACTTGGGATGGAGCAGCTCTCATTTCTAGAAATCTTTACAAGTTTATTAGTGGACCTAATCCTTGACAATCCAGAGTTGGGACCGGGAGGCAGAGTCGCAGTCTATCACACTTCTTCTGCTCCTCCATTCCAGGAGTTACCTAGTAAAAACTCCATAGTGACGGTGTCTGCCCCCCGACCATTGAAATGATTTAAATCAAAGTTAAACAGAAGAGGATCGCATGAAAACCTCATTACAATTACAACCACAAGTGCAATAGTGCAAAAGAATAGGATAATTAAATGTGAGGATTAAATCACCCAGTTAAAAGAGGGAAAGTTATGGCACATTTAAAAAGCTTGAAGGCTAAAGTTGTGTTTCTCCAGGAGACACCATCAAGTATACTGCTAAAAACAAACTATGCATGGGATGGGGATCACAAATATATCAGTCAAACTTTGTCGCCAGAGCTCGAGCGGTGGCCATAATTATTAAGAAGAACGGCCTGTTTGATCACAGGTGCACAGTCGGGGATCCAGAAAGCAGGTTTTTAATCGTTTCGGGGACACTTAACTGTGTTCCCGTCACACTAATAAACATGTATGGTCCAAACTTTGATGACCCTGCATTTATCCAGAAGGCTTTGCGTAGAATTCCTGAGGTAGGTGATACAAACATAATTATGGGAGGGAATTTTAATTGCGGCCTTTACACTTTATTGGATAAACAAACATCAAGGTCTACTACTAATAGCAAATCCAGTGACAAGATGAAAATGCAGGATCTAGCTTTAGTTGACATTTGGAGGCTACTTAACCCCAACACCAGCGCTTACTCCTTTTTCTCTCCAGTTCACAATTCCTATTCTAGGATTGATTTTATGCTGCTGGACTCTAAACTTGTCTCCAGTGTTGTGACCACACAATACCAAAATATCTTGATAAGTGACCATGCTCCCATGTCACTTCACATCAGATTTAACATTCATAGAGGTGAATGCACTTGGAAATTTGATAACACAATTTTGAAAGATAAAAGTTAGCATCTCTACAAAACCTCGGCAGATCCAGATACATTGAAATCCATTGTCTCCCATAGAGATGAGTACAATACAATTCTATCCGCACAGGGTTGCAATCAGTTGAATATAATTAAACAGAAGCAATTTGAAATAAGAGATAAACCTCAGGAACTGCTGGCATGGCAGTTGAGAAAGGCCCAAGCCTCTTGGGCCATACTGAGAATAAAATCGGACACAGGGATAATTCTTACTGACCCTAAGGAAATAAACAAACGTTTTAAGGAGTTCTATTCAGAACTGTATAAGTCAAACTGTAACCATGACGCAGACGTAATCAGGTCATAATGCATTGCATGACATCACATTGGGGAGATACGTAACAGAGCAGCCTGCGTTGTATTTACCACTGGTCTGGTCTAATGTGGCTTCTGGTCTTTTAATATTAACCGTCTATGGTCTCGACCGAGTCCAAGTGACTTTATTACATTTATAATAATATTGGAGGGAAAGTGAAACACAGCTTAGACGGGGATGTTGTTCGGCTTTTCACAAGTTTAGACTGCTAGCTAACGCTGCGCCGCCGGACGTTAGCACAACAGCGTTAGCCTAGCCTGCTAGGTAAATATTACGACTGCCTTTGGTGTTGCCTATATATGCGTCCATGTTGTCAACATCATACATGTGGCATTAGTGCACCTTTTGTACCATAATTGTATTGAATGAAATAGTAAGCTTCGCTCCTACGAGATGGGGGGGGGGGGGGGGGGGGGTTGTTACGTTACACACAAAGCTAACTGGTTATAGTTAGACGATATAGCTAACGTCGCGTAGCCAGCCAGCAACTTCGGCAGTAGAGTTTCGGTAAGCTAACACGACAGCGTTGTCGCCCACAATCAACCTGCAGTGATGTTTGAAATGGAGATGTAACAGTGATATTTTGACTACATTGAATGAGTATACATAGGATTAAAAGATATTTTAAAGTGTGCAAGTTAAAATTAATAAGTTAAAATGCTGTAATTCATTGCACTGCTTGGTTAAACATATGGTTTATTATTCTATTGAGTTAAAATACTCTGTGATCAGTATATCTGTAATCCATTGCTCTGACCTTCTCATATACATTCGTCTTAAAAGATAAATAGGATGAAAAGACAATTTGTGTTTAAAACACTGTCTAATATACCTATATGACCTTGGGAAAAATGCACTGAAAATACATGTGGAAGTATTTAATAGTTTCCTTAAGTTTCCATTTGTTTCTGGTTTTAAGTACTGGTTGAGTAGCTAATCTGTGTTCGATTGCTAATGCCTTGTTCAGAATGTAGGGGAACGTTTGGCTTACGCTCGTCCATTACAACATTGGACTTGAGTAAAGCAACATCGTGTCCGTGTGTAAATTTCTATTTACCCCTTTTGACAGGGGCGCAACATTTGGAGGCACTGCTGGGATTGTGTGCAGCTTGGTCCAGCATCTACAAGGGATGTCCCCAGCCGTCACACATCTCTTTTAAACAACTCAGATACTAGTAGCCGGAGGTGGATCAGCAACAGTGGGATTCCGACCGTCTTAGGGGCAGCTTGCATGTGATCTGAGGTATTTCTAAATACCAGGAGAACTGTTACTACTACCCTGAGGATTGAAAGAGACCACATCACTGCTAGTACCCACACCTTGCTTGAAAGATGGAGTCAACAGAGTTAGAGAAATTACAGCTTGAAGTAATACGAGAGTTGTGCCTGCTGCCCAGGGAAGGTCTGGTGGAGATATGCGACTATCTAATCAGTGACGGAGGAGAGTTTGAGAACGTTACTGACAAAGGTCGGACTGCCCTCATCACACTAATTTCAAACCACATACAGAGAAAAGATCTAGAAAAACTTGAGGATAAAGGCATGTCTGAATTACTTTATCTGCATGACAAACTTTCTGAGCTCCAGGCAGCTGGTAAAACAAGTAAGCAAACGAAAACAAGTAGACGAGCAACAGAATGAACAGAAGGAAGAGGAGGACAGACTACTGATGGAAATTGAGGCCTTGCAACTCCAGTTGGCAAGCACACAGAAACAGAACGGGAAACAGGAGAAAAGAGAAATGAAAAGCATCGCCCCTACCAGTCAGCTATTACAGAGCGCGGTCCACAGTCCTGCACCTCACCTATGGCACAAAGACTTCAAGATTGCTGGCCAAATTGGTGAGCCCGGTCAGAAAGACAAGCTGACTTTTTCAAGCCTATCACGACAAATTGAACATGGCTTAAGCAAGGGGTTCCCTGAACTGGAGATTGTAGATGCAGTGATTAGAGCGATATCCCCTGGCATGCAACTTCGAAGTTATTTAGAGGGCAAAGCCAGCTTGCCCTTACCCACATTGAGGCGCATACTACGTTGTCACTATCAAGAAAAAAGTGCGACCGAACTTTATAAGCAGCTGACTTCAGAGTTGCAGAGCATCAAAGAGGCCTCACAGAGTTTCCTTATTCGCACCTTTGATCTGAGGCAAAAAATCTTGTTTGCTTCGCAGGAAGCTGAATCCAGTCTCAAATATGACTCTGGATTAGTGCAAAAAATGTTTCTTCACACTGTGTTAACTGGCCTCCAGAATGATAACATCAGGCGTGATCTTCAGCCTTATTTGGAGCAAGAGGACATTTCTGATGAACTGTTGCTCGAGCGAATGAACACAGCATGTGCCTATGAAACTGAGAGACAGAACAAGAAAAGAATCTCAGGACAACAGAAGCTTGTTACCACCCACTCAGTCCAGTCGAGCGATGCTCCTGCTGAAAAGACACCAACCCAACAAAATCCCAAAGTTTCCCCAGTTGTTCTTTCCCAGCTGGAAGAAATTAAATCTGAAATGGCTCTTTTGAAAGATCTCAAAGCTGAAGTGTCTCAAATAAGGGAGTCCATGCAACAGCCCCAGCATATGCCTAGACAGCCACGGCCAGCAGGGGGAGCCGAGGGTGCATCAGGACTGCAATTCTCAGGACAGCAGGTACAGGATCTGTCACAACAGGGCTACTGGGTTACCCCGGACCGCAGACACCAAGGAGGAACAGCCCAGTATCAGCAAAGGTTTGCCCCACAGCGCAGCTTCCCCCCAGCAAATCGTGGACAAAAGAGAAAATGTCTGGGCTGTCAGCAGAGTGGAACTGGAGATTATTGCACACACTGTTACAGGTGTGGCAGCAGTGAGCACTTCCTGGCAGGCTGTCGAGCAAGGGAGCAGCGACAGTTTTGAGGTGAGCCTTTAAATGGGGGAAGGTCACTCGCACGGGACGGGGAGTGACTGATAATGAAGGAAGGTCCCAGCAATGTGCACATTGTGGACAAAAAGGTGATGGAGTAGTCTTGAAGCAATGTGGATCTTGTAAGAAAGTGCTTTACTGTTCTAGGCCATGCCAAGTTGATAATTGGGATGAACACAAAAGAGAATGTGGACCTCCCTCATTTATGACTATGAACACTATCCCAAAAAGAGAAAAAGGAGCTAAAAGAGCACCATTGGTAGGAGAGAAGCACATGGTTAATTGCTTCATCCAAGATCAAAAGGTTCAGGCTTTGTGGGATTCAGGCTCCCAAGTGACCATAATTGATGAGCTATGGAAAGAAGCACACCTACCAGACCTAAGAATAAGAGACATTTTAGAAATTCTAGATATTACCCCAGATTTTGACATAAAGGCAGCAAATGGGGAAAGTATGCCATACACAGGCTGGGTTGAGGCAACTTTCAGATTAGCGTCAGGGGCTGCATCCAATATAGAAGTGATTGTCCCCATACTTGTAATGAAGGGTGGGCAGCTTATTCAACCACAGTAAAAGCAGCATTCCCAGGCCAAGCAAAAGTTTTTGTAGAGCAGGTAACGGCTGTTGTAGGGCAAGTCACTAACAAGCAAGTGGATGAGTATGTTGTCAAGACAAAAAGGGAGAGGATCAACATACCTAAACACACTTCAGTCAGAGTTGAGTGCCATGTAAAAATGGACTCCCCACAGGAAGATAAAACACTTTTCTTCGAGCCTGATGTGAACCCCCGCTGGACTGAGGGACTCGAACTGTGTGACATGCTCGTAAAAGTAAATAAGGGCCAAAAAAGACCCTCTATTACTATAAATGTCCAGAATACCACTGATCATGAGATAGTGTTAGCAGGAAGGTCTGTGCTCGGGACTGTCCAGCAGGTTCAAGCAATCTACCCAGCTGCCACACTAGAGAGGCCCCGCTCTTCACCTCCCGCTACAACAAACCTCATCAGAGCGGAAAGGGATCAAATTACCGGGGAGGTTTGGGATCCACCAGTGGACCTGACCCATCTCAGTGAGCCAGAACGAGAGATAGTTCACAAGATGTTAAGAGAGGAGTGTGCCTCCTTTTCTAGAACAGATGATGATATTGGCTGCATCGAAAAACTGCAACTTAGTATCTCCCTGAAAGATACCAAGCCTGTAGCAAAATCATATGTCTCAGTGCCTAGGCCTCTTTATCAGGAAATGAAGGCCTACTTGAATGACCTCATTGCTCAGGGTTGGGTGGAGAAGTCTAACTCACCATATGCCTCACCCGTCGTGTGTGTCCGGAAAAAAGATGGGAGTCTGCGACTGTGTATTGACTTCCGTGAAGTGAACAAAAAGACGCTTCCTGACCGCCAGCCTATTCCCAGAGTGCAAGAGATAATGGATGGCCTAGGAGGAAACTCGTGGTTCTCTCTGTTGGATCAAGGGAAGGCATACCATCAGGGATTTATGGCAAAAGAGAGTAGACCCATAACTGCTTTTGTGACACCTTGGGGTCTCTATGAGTGAATAAGAATCCCCTTTGGCCTGATGAATGCCCCAGCTGCCTTTCAGCGCTGCATGGAAGAATGTTTGGAGGAACTAAGAGATGAAATCTGTATTCCATTTTTGGATGACACCCTGGTCTTCAGTAGAATCTTTGATGATCATGTAGAGCATGTAAGGACAGTTCTACAGCGACTACAACAGCATGGGATAAAGTTGAAACCAAGTAAGTGTGGAGTTTTCAAGCGTGAGATCCGCTACTTGGGGCGTGTCGTGTCTGCTGAGGGCAGCAGAATGGATCCAGCTGATACTGTGGCTGTGAGGGCCTTAAAGGAAAAAAGGCCACAGACTGTAGGAGAATTGAGGACAGTCATGGGGCTACTGAGCTACTACCGACAGTACATCAGGAACTTCTCTCGGATCGCCAGCCCTCTTTACGCCCTGATGGAGTTGGACCCTGGAGCAGGTAAACAGAAGGATCGTAGCTCAAGAACAAGAAAAGTAAAAGTAAAATACAAAGGAACACCTTCACACAAGTCGATCACATGGACTGACAAACATCAACATATACTGGAGCGATTGATTGACTGTCTGGTTGAGCCTCCAATACTTGGATTCCCAGACTTCAACAAATCATTCATTTTACATACAGATGCTTCACAGCAAGGCCTAGGTGCAGTGCTATATCAAGAGCAGGAGGGTAAACTTCGTGTAATAGGCTATTCATCTCGCACACTGACCAAAGCAGAAAAAAACTACCATCTTCATTCAGGAAAACTTGAATTTCTGGCTTTGAAGTGGTCCGTTACCGAACGATTCAGAGATTACCTTATCAGCTCATCTTGCACTGTCTATACGGACAACAACCCACTTACCTATGTGTTATCAACAGCCAAGCTCAATGCGACAGGACATCGGTGGGTTGCTGAGTTAGCCGACTTTGACCTTACAATCAAATATCGTCCAGGCAGAGAGAATTGTGATGCTGATGGCCTTTCGAGAATGCCCTGTGACATCGAAAACATGATGGAAGACTGCTCGGAATCGGATGAGAACATGCCTATACCCCTTTCTAGAGCAGCAATCTGTCAAGCTCAGAGAGATGACAAAGATATTGGCCCAGTTATCGCCTGCAAACAGTCAAATGAGAGGCCTGCAGGGCAGCAATTTAAATCCTTCGGCGCACGGAGTAGGTGTCTCCTCCGTGACTGGGAGAAGCTCAGCTTTGATATGGATGGAATACTTCACCGAAAGACTGTAACCAGGACACAACTTGTTTTACCTGACATATACAAATCAACAGTTTTGAGACAGCTGCATAACGAAATGGGACACCAAGGTGTGGAACGCACAACATCACTTGTTCGGGATCACTTTTTCTGGCCAAATATGCAAAGAGAGATAACCCACTATGTCACTCAAAGCTGTACCTGTCTTAAACAGAAAAAGCCCTGTCGAGAAACAAAAGCTCCACTCACACCAATCGTCACCACTCAGCCATTTGAGCTGGTATCCATTGACTTCTTGCACTTGGACAAGTGTAAAGGCGGATATGAGTACACCTTGTTAATAGTAGATCATTATACACGTTTTGCACAAGCCTATCCCACCACATCGAAATCTGCCAAAACTGTTGCAGATAAAATCTTTAATGATTATGCGCTGAAGTTTGGTTTCCCTCTGAGGATTCATCATGACCAGGGAGGGGAATTTGAAAATCAGTTGTTTGCGCAGCTAAAGAAAAACTGTGGGGTGATGAGGTCAAGAACAACACCGTACCATCCCCAAGGCAACGGGCAGGTGGAGCGGCTAAACAGAACAATACTGCAAATGCTGAGAACACTTACTCAAAGGCAGAATTCAGATTGGCGAGAGTTGTGCCAAAACTCATATATGCATATAACAGCACTCGATGTGAAGTCACAGGTTTCTCACCCTTCTACCTCCTCTTTGGAAGGTCACCTAGATTACCTGTGGACTTGCTGTTTGGTTTGACCCCTGAAACTGGAACTACTGATCAAAAGGAGTATATGAGAAAGTGGAAAGAACAGATGCAGGAGGCATATGAGATCACAACAGCAAATGCAAAAAAATGTGCTGAGAGAAGCAAGAGAAATCATGACAGCAAAGTGAGAAGTTCAGTATTACACGAGGGTGACCGTGTTCTCGTCAGGAATATGACACCTAGAGGTGGAACAGGGAAGCTCAGAAACCACTGGGAAGATTGCATTCACAAAGTTATCCGTCAAGTGGGAAAAGACATGCCCATATATGAAGTAATACCAGAGCAGCAAGGCAAGGCAAGAGGACGTAGGATTCTGCATCGTAACCTCTTGTTGCCATGTGACCACCTGCCTCTGGAAATTCAATTGAAACCAGCGAAAGCAAAGAGACAAATCAAGAGCAGGGGACAACCAAATCCAGTTGTTCCGAGTGAAGACCGCAGTGGAGAGGAACGATACCAGCGACCAGTAAGAGAGAGACGACCTCCAAGAGTCTTCACATATAATCAGCTGGGCAATCCTGGTTGTTATAGTACTGGATTCTCAAGTGACACCATGTACTGGTGCCCACCAGCACCCTATGGAGCCATGAAAGCGACAAGTGCATGGATGACTCCCGGTACAACGCTTTGACTACCAGCCTGTGGTTGTACCGGGCTACTGACTGAGAAACACACTTGCATGAACACACATATTTCATACATTCACAAATGGACTGTTGGACTGAGTATTCACACACATTATACATATGGGGATTGACTGTTGGACATGTTGAGGGTGAATACACACATTTTCATTCATGATACCCTCATTGATGGACAAACCGTGTTAACATACACGCTACATGAAACCTTGGACTTTTAGATAAGCTTGGTGCTCGTTTACGAACTGTTGCAAAAGTGATGTGATTACATCATGTCCACTGTTTAGCTGTTTTGAATATTATTTACTCGTCGGGATGTCGGGGACGACATCCGTGTTGATGGGGAGTGTGTAACAGTGATATTTTGACTACATTGAATGAGTATACATAGGATTAAAATATGTTTTAAAGTGTGCAAGTTAAAATGAATAAGTTAAAATGCTGTAATTCATTGCACTGCTTGGTTAAACATATGGTTTATTATTCTATTGAGTTAAAATACTCTGTGATCAGTAGATATGTAATCCATTGCTCTGACCTTCTCATATACATTCGTCTTAAAAGATAAATAGGATGAAAAGACAATTTGTGTTTAAAATACTGTCTAATATACCTATATGACCTTGGGAAAAATGCACTGAAAATACATGTGGAAGTATTTAATAGTTTCCTTAAGTTTCCATTTGTTTCTGGTTTTAAGTACTGGTTGAGTAGCTAATCTGTGTTCGATTGCTAATGCCTTGTTCAGACTGTAGGGGAACGTTTGGCTTACGCTCGTCCATTACAACATTGGACTTGAGTAAAGCAACATCGTGTCCGTGTGTAAATTTCTATTTACCCCTTTTGACAGGGGCGCAACAGAGACACGCATATTGTTTCTTTTCCTGGAGATCCTGGACATTATTTTCATTTATGACGTTACGTTAAATGAAGAGTTGCCCGAGTGTGCGCGGCCTGGAGGGACGCGTCCTACCATGAGTTGGTGTGGAAGCCGAGTTACATCTGTAGCGAGCAGTCTGCAGACCAGGGGAATAAAGTTCAGATTTTCAGTTTAAAACCAAGTCTGAGCTCCATGATTCATCCAAAGCCTGGACTGGTGTGGATGTTTCAACCTCACAGACAACGGACTCCGACAAGCTTTAAAAAAAACCTTTGAAGGATACAACGGTGTACAAATATGTGTACTGTTGAGTATACTGTGAACATTTTATATGGAGTTTTCAGCTAATCGTAATTCGTAAAATATTGATTTTGCTCAAACCTTCTCCTTCCTTAAACACTTCCATATGGATTTATTTTAAAATGATGTGCTTTGTTCTCAAGTAAAAAGAACATATGTTAAATTACACATTGTTGTTTAACCAAACTTTAATGTTTTCTGAAAATACATGTCTTTCCTATTAACCCACGTTCCTAATAACAATATAATTCAATATGGTTTAGGGAAGGCATAAACTAACCATAGGGTGCACTGTAATACTGGTCACTTCTCACTTCTTTCCTACACTACATCTGGAGTAAAGCTATATTGTAATAGAGTTGCTCAAATGCATGTAGTACTAGTACCTACTGTAGCAGTGGTAATAGTTGTGGATTGGTGTTTGTATCGTTTCTAACACTGCTATTATGAGGTATCACCATATCTTATTCTGTGTTCTTTAGATTATATGATATTAAGGGGAAGGGCTACAACGGCCCATAATGATTGTCTTGGTACTGTCATAAGACATTTTTACAGCCTGTCTGTATGCAGTGAACCGCTGTTGTCTAGGGATAAGTAGCCTTTCATATGACAGTCTAAAAGGAATGGTAAAGTAAATATAAACAATTACAATACTGGTGCGTGCTGGTTGGGGAGGACCATGATCCTGTCTGAAATGTCACAAACGGATTTAGGCATCGTCAGATCAGCTGATCGCGGGGCGAGCTTCCCAACCGGAGGCTCACTCCCCTACAGCACCCGCTCTCCACCGCAGCTTCACCACCACACACACAAGCACCGGCCAAACAGCAATACGTTTTCACCGGAGGAAGAGGTAAACACTTAGAAATAACACAAGGGGGATGCTTTCTATTACTATATCTAGATAAGTGTACCAGTACTTATCTGAACTAACGACATGATCCCTAGATCGAAAGAAAATGTTGACATTCACTCGGTGCTATTCACTGACAGTAAAAAGTAAAGTCATTGTATGTACTACTGCGTTGCTAAATAAAGGAGATAAATGAAGGAGACTTCCCCACAATCTTGACAATTCCTCATTTGCCCTCGCACGTCTGGTAGGTTTGTAATTATTCGGCTGCTGGCCTTTCCTCCTCTTCCACATCCCAGTCAGTCACCGTAGTTCTAGTGCCAGGCAGAGACTTCACTCCCCATTGTGATGTCATCGCCGAATTGACTTCATAAACCCGCAAACACCAAAAATGACCAAAAACTAACTTTTAACACTATTTGGAGACATTTTTTAAAATGATATACATATTTTGAGTGCTTTTTGTACCCAATAATCAACAGTGGTGGTTAACCTGCAACATGGCCTTTAAGACGGACACATCTTTATATGAAGGGAACTTTCTAGTACACAGCTCTTTGAAAGTCTGGAAGCAGATTAAACGGCACTTGAAAGCCACAGATATCTTTATAGACAGCCCTATCTGCAACAACTACGCCTTTAAACCTTCAGGGATGGATCCTGTGTTTGCTCTGTGGAGGGGAATGAGTGTGGAACGCTTGAAGGACTTGTATCTAGGGGGACAACTCATGTCCTTTGAACAGTTAAGGAACAAATATAGCCTACCAGCCTCACACCTTTTCCAATATCTGCAGATCCGGCATTTTATGAGGTCTAGCCTGTCTGAATCTTCAGACCTACCACAGCACCGCACACTCAAAAATATAATTGAGTTCCAGCCAGGCAGACAGAACTAGGGGTGCCCCTCACTCAGGAATTCTGGGAATCATGTCTTACAAACATTCATAAGTGTTCAGTGAATGTGAGACCTAATCTAATACAATTTAAAGAGATACTCAGGTTCCACTACTTTAAAAGTTAAAGTTAGCAAGATGTATCCCAGTGTTTCTGCATTATGTAATAGAGTAATAAGAATAAGAATAAGACTCAAAAGGGCACCCTCACGTACCAGTTTTGGACTTGCCCTAACCTCTCTCTCATTCTGGTCTTCAGTATTATATTTCTTCTCAAAAGCATTAAACAAGCAGTGGAAACCCAACCCCCTGGTTGCCATTCTGGGGTCTACAAATGACACTGTTGTGAACTCTGCCAGGGACAAATGGCCGGTGTATCTGGGTTTGGTTCTGGCTAAAAGAATTATATTGCGATTATGGAAGTCCGAGGCAGCGCCCTCATTTGAGATGTGGTTAAGAGAGCTGGGCGAGGTCCTCCATCTGGAGAAGCTAAGATTCACAAATTCAGGGAGGAAAAGTGTATTTAATAGCGGATGGGGTCCGATTTTAAAACACTTGGGGGGTCTGAGGGGGGATAGCGGTGTGATTGACTAAGGTTTGCTTTTTGTTCTTGTAACTAAGTCTTGATATTTGCTATGGTGTCTCACCATAATATACTGTCATAACTACAATTTGTACATTCTTGTTGCTGCTTATAGTTGTTGTTGTTATGTTATTGGATGGATAAGAAAATGGAAAAATGATGCTGTATGTTGCTTGTATGAACAAATGTGGTCTGTACCCAAGGTTGATCTGCAATAAACACACTGTCAAAAAAAAGGTGTACTAGTAAATTAATTAATATCAGATTCTAATATTGATTTATTTAGTTTTACTGAAACCTGGCTGGGTGATGGAGAATATGTTAGTCTAAATGAATCCACCCCTCCCAGTCATATTAATACTCACATTCCTCAAGGCACAGGGCGAGGAGGTGGAGTTGCAGCTATATTCAATTCTAGTCTACTAATCAGCTCTAAACCTAAACTAAATTATAGTCTTGTTCTTAGTCTTTCACACCCAAGTTGGAAATCACTGCAACCAGTTCTATTTGTTGTAGTGTACCGAGCACCTGGTCCATACTCTAAATTCTTATCTGAATTTGCAGAGCTTTTGTCAAATTTAGTGCTAAAAACGGACAAAGTTATTATTGTAGGGGATTTTAATATTCACGTGGACGATGAGATTGATGGCCTTAGTACTGTGTTTATCTCTCTATTAGATTCTATTGGCTTCTCTCAAAGTGTTCATAAACAAACTCACCGTTTTAACCACACACTCGATCTTGTTCTGGTATATGATATTGAAATTGAACATTTAATAGTGTTCCCACAGAATCCCTTTTTATCTGACCACTGTTTGATAACTTTTGAGTTTATACTGCTGAACTACACGCCATTAGGCAAAAACTTCTATACAAGATGTCTATCTGATAGTTCCTCCGCTTATCCGGAGTCGGGTTGCGGGGGCAGCAGCTCCAGTAGGGGACCCCAAACTTCCCTTTCCCGAGCCACATCAACCAGCTCCGACTGGGGGATCCCGAGGCGTTCCCAGGCCAGGTTGAAGATATAATCTCTCCACCTAGTCCTGGGTCTTCCCCGAGGCCTCCTCCCAGCTGGACGCACCTGGAACACCTCCCTAGGGAGGCGCCCAGGAGGCATCCTTACCAGATGCCCGAACCACCTCAACTGGCTCCTTTCGACGCGAAGGAGCAGCGGCTCTACTCCGAGCTCCTCTCGGATGACTGAGCTTCTCACCCTATCTCTAAGGGAGACGCCAGCCACCCTCCTGAGGAAACCCATTTCAGCCGCTTGTACCCTGGATCTAGTTCTTTTCGGTCATGACCCAGCCTTCGTGACCATAGGTGAGGGTGATTCTATCAGCTTTTAATTCATTACCAAGTCACAAAGTAACGGAGGACTCCTATGCTAATTTCAGTCCCTCCAAAATCGATCATTTTGTTGATAGTGCAGCAGGCTCGCTGCGAGTGACACTCGACGCTGTTGCCCCTCTAAAAAAGAAGATAATAAAACCAAGACGGTTAGCTCCATGGTATAGCACTGAAACTTGCAAATTAAAGCAAATATTGCGGAAACTTGAGAAAATTTGGCGTTCCACCAAACTGGAAAATTCTTGTTTAATTTGGCAAGATAGTCTTAAAACTTATAGGAAGGCCCTCCGTAATGCCAAAGCAGGCGTCATTAATAGAGAAAAATAGAAACAACCCCAGGTTTCTTTTCAGCACTGTAGCCAGGCTGACAGAAGGCCACAGCTCTATTGAGCCAAGAATTTCCATAGCTCTTAGTAGTAACAACTTTATGAGATTCTTCAATGATAAAATTATAACTATTAGAAGCAAAATTCACCAAGACATGCCTTTACCTGACTTATCTCTACACTCAGGAACCTTAGAAACAGCTGTAAAACCAGATGTATGTTTAGACTGCTTTGCTTCATTGATCTTTATCAATTTAATTCAATTATTTCTTCATCTAAACCATCAACCTGCCTCTACAAACATAGGCACATAGACAAACTAGGCTACTTAAATAAGTTTTACCCTTAGTCAGCACTTCTCTTCAAGATATAACCAATCTGTCTTTATTAACAGGCTATATACCACAGTACTTTAAAGTAGCTGTAATTAAACCTCTTCTGAAGCCCAACCTTGATCCAGATGTTTTAGCCAACTATAGACCTATATCCAACCTTCCATTCCATCCAACCATTTCTCTCTAAGATTCTTGAGAAAGCAGTCGCTAAACAGCTATGTGACTTTCTGCATAGCAACAGCTTATTTGAGGATTTTCAGTCAGGATTTAGAGTTAATCATAGCACAGAGACAGCACTTGTGAAAATTAATAATGACCTCCTAATTGCATCAGACAAAGGACTTATCTCTGTACTGGTGTTATTAGATCTTAGTGCTGCATTTGATACCATTGACCATCATATTTTATTACAGAGATTGGAAGATTTAATTGGCATTAAAGGGACTGCTCTAAGCTGGTTTAAGTCTTATTTATCAGATCGATCTCAGTTTGTTCATGTTAACGATGAATCCTCTGTGCACGCCAAAGTTAGTCATGGAGTCCCACAAGGATCTGTGCTCGGTCCAATCCTGTTCACTTTATATATGCTTCCTTTAGGCAATATTATCAGGAAGCACTCCATAAACTTTCATTGTTATGCAGATGATACTCAATTATATTTATCAATCAAGCCGGATGAAACTAATCAGTTAGCTAAACTTCAAATGTGCCTTCAGGATATTAAAACCTGGATGAGCTGTAATTTTCTAATGTTAAACTCAGATAAAACTGAAGTTATTGCTCTGGGACCCAAGCACCTCCGTGACGCATTATCCAAAGAGATAGTTACTCTGGATGGCATCACCCTGGCCTCCAGCACCACTGTGAGGAATCTTGGAGTTATTATTGATCAGGACATGTCCTTTAATTCGCACATAAAGCAAATTTCAAGGATCGCCTTTTTTCACCAACGTAATATTGCAAAAATCAGGAATATCCTGTCTAAAAATGATGCAGAAAAACTAGTCCATGCATTTGTTACTTCTAGGCTGGATTACTGCAATTCTTTATTATCAGGCTGCTCGAAAAAGTCCATAAAGACTCTTCAGCTGATCCAGAATGCGGCAACACGTGTTCTGACAGGAACCAAGAAAAGAGATCACATCTGTCCTGTTTTAGCTTCTCTGCATTGGCTTCCTGTAAAATCCAGAATAGAATTTAAAATCCTTCTTCTCACCTACAAAGCTCTTCATGGTCAGGCACCATCTTATCTTAAAGAGCTCATAGTACCTTACAACCCTACAAGAGCACTACGCTCCCAGAATGCAGGATTACTTGTGGTTCATAGAGTCTCTAAAAGTAGAACGGGAGCCAGAGCGTTCAGCTATCAGGCTCCTCTCCTGTGGAACCAGGTTCCAGTTTGGGTTCGGGAGGCAGACACCGTCTCCACATTTAAGAGTAGGCTTAAGACTTTCCTTTTTGATAAAGCTTATAGTTAGGGCATAGAATTGAATATTGTTAGGGAGTGAAAAGTTGCAGCGTCCGCCTAAACCGGCCCACCTGCTTCTCGTCATAGTTGTCAGATTTATCTGTCATATAATAAAACTAAAGGGAGACTTGGCATACAGCCCGATCCGGTTGGGGAGAGGTCTAGCCTGTCCAGGCCTCTCTCTTTACCCTGTCTCTCTTGGTTATGCTTTGATAAAGCTTATAGTTAGGGCATAGAATTGAATATTGTTAGGGAGTGAGGAGTCGCAGCGTCCGCCTATCCCAGCCCACCTGCTTCTCGTGATAGTTGTCAGATTTATCTGTCATATAATAAAACTAAAGGGAGACTTGGCATACAGCCCGATCCGTTTGGGGAGAGTTCTAGCTTGTCCAGGCTCCTTCTCTTTACCCTGTCTCTCTTAGTTATGCTGTAGTAGTTTTAGACAGCTGGGGGACTTCCTTCGACACACTGAGCTCCTCTCTCCTATCTTCCTATTTTGTGTGCATCTATGTCCCAGAAATGCTTGTTACTAACCTAGCTCTCGGGAGTCATTCCCCGGAGTCCTTTTGTTCTTTTTCTCCCAGCATGTTTCCTCGGATCAGGGAGGCTCCTTAATCATGGTTGCAGCTGTCGCCATGGTCCCGCTACACGTTCCCTTCCCTGCCACGATCTGCGGTGCCCTGCTACGTCCTGCTGTGCCTTGTAATGCTGCACAGTGCCCTGCTATGCCATGAACTACTACAAAGAACTACTACAAACTACTATTATTTTTATTTATTTTTTTTGGGACTGTTATTGCCACTCTTCATTCTATCCCCAACCGGTTGTCAGACACCGCCTACCAAGAGCCTGGGTCTGTCCGAGGTTTCTTCCCAAAGGGGAGTTTTTCCTTGCCACTGTCGCACTGTTGCTTGCTCTGGAGGAAACTACTAGAACTGTTGGGTCCTTGTAAAGTGTCTTGAGATAACTCTGGTTATGAATTGATACTATAAATAAAATAAAATTAAATTGAAAATTATTCCACCGTAAAAGTAAACTCCTGTAGCCGAATGTGTGGGCCGTCACACAAACTGTTGAGCAGTAACTGAAAAGTGCCAAAAATCACCAAACATTACAAAATAATGGTTCAACTTCACTGGCATATGTCTGTGATGTTGTCTATAAAAAAAAAACATAATTATATCCACTGATATTCCATAAAAGTTTGATCGTTTATGTGGATAATATTTCACATCTTTCACACTAATAACTGTTTAATTTGCAACTACTTAACCTCTGTGAGGAAGGAAATTAATGAAAAATCTTTTTCAGTTAGATATTTTCCCATGGATAAAATACCTTACTCACTGTGCAACAAAAAGATTGGCATGGAAAAATGCAACAGTATCTGTGAGTCTGTAGTTGCGGAGGTGTAGATGGTGTACAGGAGGCGGGACGTACAGCTCCATCTCCCCAAGAACAAACCCTGTATCGGGTAGGCAAACTCATGTGATGCATAATCCCGTGGATGATTTGTAAGCTATGTAAGTGAACAAGGTGTAACCATGCCACCAAACATACACCATGACTGTCTTGATTCTGCACATATCTCAGTTACTGTAGTCTTATTTACCATTTCATTATTTCATTATTTCATTCATGGCGCAACTGATCCATGCACACTGTCACCTGCCATGGAGACGCTGGCCTCACTAACCTCTCCTCCTCTAAGTTGAGTATCCCTTGCGCTGGACTCAGTTTCACTGAGCCTACTAATTTATGAAAATAAATAGCATTACATCAGTAAGTTCAAACTGCTATTGTGCGTAATTTGGACTGACACTAAGATGCATGTTGTTCTGTATCTGTTGTGGCGCTGCCACTATTGGCTTGACTTCCACTTTGACATTAGACTTTTATTTTTTATTTCTGTCATGGTTCTGTGCATTCACTTCCCGGCCACCATTTGCCACTCTGGGCATTTTCTTTTATTGCTTATCCAAGATGACAAACCCTTCAAACAGAACATTTTTTTCTCACCTCCACCTTGGCGATCATCACCTCCAACGTCACAATAAGTTTTTTTTTTTCGTCTGCAGTAACACTTTATAATAACTACACGCTATAAAGCATTACTTAAGCATTAGTAAATTAGGAATTCATCATTTATAAAGCATTATTCATACATTAATACCCATTAGTAAGTCATTTATAAGCAGTTATAAATGTTTTATTCTTTATTATCTACACACTATTAACATGTTGTATTCTTTATTAATAAGCTCATCTACAATGTGCTTAATAATTGTATTTTCATACTTTATATATGATCATGTCACTATTTATAAATTAAGTATTATTTTAATGACAAACCATTTATGTATGAGTTGTTAATGGTTCATAAGATCATTTGGAAAGTGTAAGAATTATTACATAAGTGCCTGTTTTTTATACTCTCCTGAGGAAGAATATAAACAATCTCAGCATAACTTGTAAATGTACTAGTGGCAAAACTCAAAGGATGCTGCTAAGACAACCTGAAAGATGCCCCAGCTAATGTTACTGGTGGCAGGGAAAAGCCTCACCGTTACAAGCGTGATACTGTTTCTCTGAACTCCTCATCAAAACTCCGACTTGCGCTTCCAGAGATCTGCTGTGACGGGACCAGCAAAGGGTTGCTTGGATGTTCTGTTGAAGGACCCCCCCCCCCAGTGCTTTGATCAACCACTAACTTGAAATGACATGTAATTATTTAGAAATGGTCTAATGCAGTGCACGTGTTCATAGATGTTTTATAACACTTATTAATACTGCAATTCATGATAATTCAGGTAGTTACAAAGCATTAACTACCTGTTAGTAAGGACTTAGTGAGAGCTCATCTAAAGTGAGGACTATCTATGCCTCATTAAGCATTTACAAATGAAATCTAAAGGCAATAGATATTCTCTAGACATTTGTTAATAAAGTATTTCATGATTAATTCAGGTAGTTACAAAGCATTAACTACCTGTTAGTAAGGACTTAGTGAGAGCTCATCTAAAGTGAGGACTATCTATGCCTCATTAAGCATTTACAAATGATATTGTAACACGAATCAGTTATCTTCTGAACAGAAAAAGGAAAAAGACAACATAAAGTGATATACAACATATCAATTATTTATTACAAAACATCTCAGCCATTCGTCAGCAATCTTCTCCTTTTGCCACTCTACCCTCAGCTTAAACATCTCCAACTCATTGGATTTTTGCTTAAGTCCCAGCTGTGCAGTAGGTACCATGGCGGAACCTGAAATAAAATAATGTTTCATTATTGAATGAATCTAAAACATTATTTTAATCTTATTTGCTATTCAAAATGTATTAATTAAATGTATTAATGTATATTGTCTGCTATGTAGCAGAAGGGAGTTCAAAACTCACCTTCACTCCTAACTTGTTATATTTTGACAGTAAACCTACCTACAAACACCCACACTACACGTTGTTGGCAAAGAATAGATACAGAACATATTTTTACTGGCCCGTTTCCATAACACTTTTAGTTAAATAAACATATACCCATTGTTTCATTAAAAAAACAAATAAGTGTTATTATTTTCTAGGCAAAAAGAGAGGGAGGAATTTGTCACATATGATGATTGACGTTTAATGTTACAGCGGCGGGGCGGGTTGGGTTGCAGAGTGGTGGGGGAAGAGGATTATGGTAGTAATCTTTTCTCAGTACCATTGACAAAATTGCCCTGCACCATTGCTCTAAAAGCTGCTCCATGTATCATCAGCTTTAGCACCCCGGGGCTGAGTCAGCTATACTCGGAGGCTGTGTTCGGTCTTATTCGGAAAGGCGTTCACTGAGAGGCTATAGAGCGCGGTTTTGTTGCCTGTTTGCCCAGCTCCGCTCCCATTCCCTGCTGGTCCACCCCGCCCCGGTCTGAAAACCTCTAGTGACAGTGCTTGAATAAAAGTGTAACACAAAAAATACTCACCACTAATGACAGGTATCTCCTCCAATGTGTTCATGCCCTCGGTTTTCTTTTTGCCCCGGGTCCGCATCCCTTTTTTATTTTTTTCGACGTTGTCCATGCTTCGGCTATCTTTGGCGGTCGTTTTCTTGGTCGCACGTTGATGACGTATTGAACGCGGGACCATAGACGGAAGTTTGCAGAGCGGCACATTGCAGAGCAGACTATTGGATTGCAAACCACTACCATTTAAAAGCAAATCTTTTGCAAAAAATGACTAGGTTCACAAGGCTAAAAAAGCTTATTAATGATGACCCGAAAAGAACCAAAGACACGGCAAAACAGTTTATGCAGCCGTGTTTTGTCTGTTTTTTTTTCCTAACTTACTAATGCTTAACTAATGCTTAAAAATTAAGTTAAAACATTTATAACTGTGCTTATAAATGACTTACTAATGGGTATTAATGTATGAATAATGCTTTATAAATGATGAATTCCTAATTTACTAATGCTTTTAGTAATGCTTAAAAATGTGAAGTTAAAACATTTATAACTGTGCTTATAAATGACTTACTAATGGGTATTAATGTATGAATAATGCTTTATAAATGATGGATTCCTAATTTACTAATGCTTAAGTAATGCTTTATAGCGTGTAGTTATTATAAAGTGTTACCGGATAACCTGTTGTGATTGGACAAAGAATTAAGCCGGGGGTGCATTTTTAGTCATTTCCAAATTAATTTGGGATGAGGCAAGGCGGCTCGTTCACGTGCTCTCAATTTCACGTTGATTGTGATGTATAAAGGAAAGGTGTGCAGAACCTGGCGTACGCCCGGTTTTATACATGTGAATATTTCTGTGTGTATCCTTTTCAAGTTTTGGCACATTCGTTTATACATCAGGCCCATAGTGAGTATATGATAATGTCATCCAGAAAAAACAAACAGATGATGCCTCTCAGCTCTCCAAAAGACATTACCATCAACCTTTGGAAAGCTGCTGGTGCATGTTTAAGTCTGAAGGGCATTACCTTGAATTGATAAAGGCCAAAGTGACAGGTGAAAGCTGTTACGTCCCTACTGCCAACAACAGATCCAGCCAGTGAGTCCAGTTTTTCCCCATCTGGGTTGCCACTTTTCATTTAACGTTTTGACCTTGCCTGGGTGCCAGTCAGCGGAAAACTCTGACAAATTCATATTTTTAGTGAAGAGGTCAAGTATACACAGGATTATGTATTTTCACTTATCACCTACTATCAACGAGAGTAACTGGTAGGGTTTCAGCAGACACAGTAAACCCACAAACACAAGTAATTTCAGTTCAGTACAGTGTATTATACAACCCAGCCCAAACAAACCTCACAATTTAAATTTCAATAGATCCTTTTCCTCTCAAAATCACAACTGTTCTCTTCAAGAACTCTAGCAAAACACCCAATCAAAAAATAACAGGTTCCTCGCCAGACACTAAAAACCAAAATAGTGAAGCCTCTTGCTTTTTTAGTTGATAATGATTGTTTGATTGCCTCTTTGGCGGAGTTACCACCGGCTTCCAATACTCCAATGTCGCTCCGGACACTGTACAGCTGTGAGCGTAGGGTTGGGGTTTTCCAGTAGAATCACAGAGAAAGAAAAGAATACAAGTAATCGGCATAGAACGAGGCTAAAACAAAATGTGTTTTTCCTCGTTGCCAAGGGCTGGCAAGCTACAGAGCCACTCATTAGACAGAGTCACCCTCTTCAATGGTTGAGTGTTCGCGCTTTTTTAGTTTTTAGTTTGCTGTTGCCGGCTTAGTCATAGAGGTGGACTGGAGGTGTGTCTGTAACGCAGGACATGTAGGACCAAAAAGCAGCGATCGCCACAAGCTTCATGAACCATTTTCTTTATTATACCAGTGCCTTGCAAAAGTATTTGGCCCCCTTGAACTTTTCAACCTTTTGACAACTTTTCAGGTTTCAAACATAAAGATATAACATTTTTATTTTTTGTGAAGAATCACCAACAAGTGGGACACAATTGTGAAGTGGAACGAAATCTATTGGATATTTTAAACTTTTTTAGCAAATAAAAAACTGAAAAGTGGTGCGTGCAAAATTATTCGGCCCCTTTACTTTCAGTGCAGCAAACTCACTCCAGAAGTTCAGCGGGGATCTCTGAATGATCCAACGTTGTCCTAAATGACTGATGGTGATAAATAGAATCCAGCTGTGTGTAATCAAGTCTCTGTATAAATGCACCTGCTCTGTGATAGTCTCAGGATTCTGTTGAAAGCGCAGAGAGCATCATGAAGACTAAGGAACACACCAGGCAGGTCCACAATACTGTTGTGGAGAAGTTTAAAGCCGGATTTGGATACAAAAAGATTTCCCAAGCTTTAAACATCCCAAGGAGCACTGTGCAAGCGATCATTTTGAAATGGAAGGAGTATCAGACCACTGACCTGGCCGTCCCTCTAAACTTTCAGCTCAGACAAGGAGAAGACTGATCAGAGATGCAGCCAAGAGGCCCATGATCACTCTGGATGAACTGCAGAGAACAACAGCTGAGGTGTGAGAGTCTGTACATAGAACAACAATCAGTCGTACACTGCACAAATCTGGCCTTTACGGAAGAGTGGCAAGAAGAAAGCCATTTCTCAAAGATATCCATAAAAAGTCTTGTCTAAAGTTTGCCACAAGCCACCTGGGAAACACACAAAACATGTGGAAGAAGGTGCTCTGGTCAGATGAAACCAAAATCGAACTTTTTGCCCACAATGCAAAACGATATATTTGGCGTAAAAGCAACACAGCTCATCACCCTCAACACACCATCCCCACTGTCAAACATGGTGGTGGCAGCATCATGGTTTGGGCCTGCTTTTCTTCAGCAGGGACAGGGAAGATGGTTAAAATTGAGGGGAAGATGGATGCAGCCAAATACAGGACCATTCTGGATGAAAATCTGTTGGAGTCTGCAAAAGACCTGAAACTGGGACGGAGATTTATCTTCCAACAAGACAATGATCCCAAACATACAGCAAAATCTACAAAGGAATGGTTCACAAATAAACGTATCCAGGTGTTAGAATGGCCAAGTCAAAGTCCAGACCTGAATCCAATCGAGAATCTGTGGAAAGAGCTGAAAACTGCTGTTCACAAAACGCTCTCCATCCAACCTCACTGAGCTCAAGCTGTTTTGCAAGGAAGAATGGGCAAGAATTTCAGTCTCTCGATGTGCAAAACTGATAGAGACATACCACAAGCGACTTGCAGCTGTAATCGCAGCAAAAGGTGGCTCTACAAAGTATTAACGCAAGGGGGCCGAATAATTTTGCACGCACCACTTTTCAGTTTTTTATTTGCTAAAAAAGTTTAAAATATCCAATAGATTTCATTCCACTTCACAATTGTGTCCCATTTGTTGGTGATTCTTCACAAACAATAACATTTTTATATCTTTATGTTTGAAGCCTGAAATGTGTCAAAAGGTTGAAAAGTTCAAGGGGGCCGAATACTTTCGCAAGGCACTGTAGCTCTTATGCCTTTGGAGCTGGAAAAGAACAAACTCTGCAGCAACTGCAGATCAAGCTAAGCTAAAGCTATGGCCTGCGACTGACTCTGTCTGGAGTGCTCGCGACATTCAAGCTAAGGCTAGCCGGAAAAACCTGCTCTAGTTCACAGAAACATCTCCAGTAGAAACACCCTTTTTCTGCAATAACAAACCTTGATTACAAGTTAGCATCGTTTTGTTTGCTGTGAAATGAAAAAGGCTTAGCAGGTAGGCTAGACTAGACTAAGCACAGATCCAAGTACAGCAGCAACAGAGGCCAGCACCAATTCTAGACATTTAGAATACAGGGAGAATAACAAAGTATGTAATGGGTTGAAAAAAATAACAGAAAATTTGAGGAGAAAGAATAGAAAGCACTATCGAGGGACAGAAGGTAGAAGGAAGTAAACAAAAGATTATACAGTATGGTTTGGGAGAACATAAATGAAGACAAAACATAGTTGTCATGGGGGAGAAATAAGTGTTATTCCAGTTAAGTGAAAGGATGTGAAGACACCCACTCAAGACTGGGACCTGTTGACAACACACCAGGGATCAACAGGATTGACAGTGTAAGGAAGAGTTTTTCAGGTGGGACTGAGAGGAGGAAAGAAGTGATGGCACAGTTGTGAATCCTCCTACTCAATGTAGGACCCGGATGAATACATCAAATAGAAAGGAGGAAGAATTGTGAGCAAGGCAACAGATTGACGTTTTGTTTTTTTTTTTTTTTCCTACTTCAATGGGACAGGTTAAACATGTACTTGTTAATATAATGTATAACCACCCAAAAATATCTCAACAAATGAGACACAGATCAGAGTAAGCAGTTCAGAAGCTTAACAGTTCTCTGGACCAGACCGGGGACAGACTCTGACGTACCTACGGTAAGCGTACCTGACTTATTTCCGCTTCCAGTGCTTGTGTGTTGGTGGCGAGTTGGTAGCGAGTTGGTAGCGTGTTGCTGCTCACAAAATACCAGTTCAGTTTGTTAGATTTGCTATTACAGTGGCTAACTGTCCACTAAACAGTTATTCTTATTGTAGTTCTGACTAAGCACGTAGTAGTTCTGTTTAAGCACTCACAGAGCTTTTCATTTTTAAGCGACTTTCGTTAAATAACAGCTGTTTTTAACGCTTGGTAGCTAACACTACCGTTCTTTAGCTTAAGCTACTAGCAACTTTAGCTTAGCAGTTAGCCATGTTGTCTCCTTCTCCTACTTTCTCTTGCTCGATGTGTGAGATATTTAGTTACTCCTCTGCATCCTTTAGCAACAATAGTATGTGTAACAAGTGTAGTTTATTTATAGACATGGAAGCGAGGCTTAGTGAGTTAGAAGTCCGGATCTGCACCATGATAGATCAGTCATTAGTTACTGTAGCTAACCACCCCCCGGTAGTTGGTGCGGGCCGGCTTGAGCCTAAGTTAGCCTCTGGTAGCCGTCCCCTGGCAACTCCTGAGCAGCCAGGAAAAGGTTCCTGGGTTTCTGTTTGTGGCAAAAAAGTCGTAAGCTTTCAAAGGCTACGGACCACCACCAGCCTGTTAGCATTTCTAACAGATTTTCCCCACTCAGTAACACACCCACTGAGAAACCAACTCTGATTATTGGCAGCTCCATTTTGAGACACGTGAAGTTAGCGGCCAGCAGCCATAGTTAATTGCATCCCGGGGCTAGAGCGGGCAACATTGAGTCTTATTTGAAACTGCTGGCTAAGGATAAACGTAAATACAGTAAGATTGTAATTCACGTTGCCGTTAATGACTCCCGGTTACGCCAAACGGAGATCACCAAGATTAATGTTGAATCGGTGTGTACATACGCAAAGTCAATGTCGGACACCGTAGTTTTCTCAAGACACCTGCCAAATCTAACCTGTGATGACATGTATAGCTGCATGTAATCATTTTACCGCTGGCTATCAAGGTGGTGTCCAGATAATGATGTGGGCTTTTTATGTCACTGGCAGTCTTTCTGGGGAAGACCTGGTCTGATTTGGAGGGACGGCATTCATCCCACTTGGGATGGAGCAGCTCTCATTTCTAGAAATCTTGACAAGTTTATTAGTGGACCTAATCCTTGACAATCCAGCGTGTGGACCAGGAGGCAGAGTCGCAGTCTGACACACTTCTCTGCTCCTCCATTCCAGGAGTTACCTAGTCAAAACCCCATAGTGACGGTGTCTGCCCCCCGACCATTGAAATTATTTAAATCAAAGGTAAACAGAAGAGGAGCTGTGCATGAAAACCTCATAACAATTAAAACCACAAGTGCAATAGTGCAAAAGAATAGGATAATTAAATGTGGACTCTTAAACATCAGATCTCTCTCTTGAAAGGTGTACTAGTAAATGAATTAATATAAGATTCTAATATTGATTTATTTTGTCTTACTGAAACCTGGCTGGGTGATGGAGAATATGTTAGTCTAAATGAATCCACCCCCATTAATACTCACATTCCTCGAGGCACAGGCCGAGGAGGTGGAGTGGCAGCTATCTTCGATTCTAGTCTAATAATCAGCTCTAAACCTAAACTAAATTATAACTCATTTGCAGAGATGGGAAGTAACGAAGTACAAATACTTCGATACTGTACTCAAGTAGATTTTTCTGATATTTTTACTTTACTATTTATTTTTGTGGCGACTTTCTACTTCTGCTCCTTACATTTTAACACAAATATTGGTACTTTCTACTCTTTACATTTTACAAAATTGTCTCGTTACTTTAGTTTTGTACAAGAGGTTGTCATGTCGGACAATAGCGCGCACATCGCCTTCTTAACACACCTTGCGGGTGCGCGCGCCACACAGGAAAAAAAGCGAGAGAAAAGAAAAAGAGCTGTCCGGAGGAATCAGCTGAGATTGTTTGTGTGCGTCTTTGAGAACTGTAAGTCGTATAACTTATGTTGTCAGTTCACTTAAGCCTGTTATTGGTCTATAGTTCTTGGAAACTTAGCTAGAGAGACGTTGTCTCCGTCTGTGTTAACAGACACACCTGGGGCGAAGTTGGAAACCAGAATCAGCTTTAAGACAGTCCTAATCTAGTCCTCAACTTTCACATCATTTCACTGGAGTTATCGTTATTATTTTTTACATCATCAATACCATATTCAATCTCAATGGATGGGAATATGTCTACCGAACGTTGCCTTTGACGCACGACTAAGACAGCTCAACAGATTCGGCATTCTGCATTAATTCACAGCAAATCTGCTGCTTGGTGGCGATAACGTTAACAAATAGCATAGTAATATGGAGGGCGACAAGAAAACAGAGATCCGGCAAAACATTCCCATCATCCTCGGCCTTATCTAAAAGATGTTTGAGGCAGTAGGCATCAATAAGGACTCCTGGCCAATGTGCTGGGGAACTTCTTCATAATGTCTGTTTAGTAATTCATATTTTAATCCTTTATTTTCTTTCCAGAAGACATATTTGAGCACACACACATACACATAGACTCATTTAAATGTTAAGGGGAAGATTAAAAATAGAAACTGGATCTGTGAATTCCCACAGAGTGACAACTGAATTCATATCTTGCTAATTAATCAAAATCTTATTAACCTGGAGTTTCTGTCATAATATATAACTAGAACTGCACGCAGTTACAACGGGGTCCAAGCCTCCCCGCGCCAGTCAACCCCGGCGACCCGGAAAGCGGAACCCAAAGCGAAAGCGGGAGGGCAACCGTCGGGAAACATCGAGAGGCGCTGGTAACGGTACGGATTAATACCGCAATGACCCTGAAAAACTGTGGTCTCCTAGGCTGGATACAAAACCTTGATAAAATGGCCCAAAATTGTCTACGTTGATCATAGCGCCCCCTAATGGCCTATCTTTACCAAATTTGGTACAGAGCCTCTGGGCGGCATGTCAAACAATCGTCACAGGTTTGGTGTCGATAGCATTTATTGTGGCAGAGATATTGCAATTGCAAATATCCCATTTAAATGCATTGAGTGTTTTGACGAAACCAATAAATGTTGATTATAGCGCCCCCCTAATGGCTCTTCTTTACCAAATTTGGTACAGAGCATCGGACAGGCATGGTCAACACTGCTCACAAGTGATATGTTGATACCTTTTAATTTGGCCGAGATATGATATGATATGTGTTTGGTAGCTTACTACCTTTGCTTGGTCGTCAAATGCGCACACAATTACGTAGCAAAATTCTTTATGCAACTTTTTGTCAGGGCCATCTGCAGATACTATACACCAGGTTTCGTGCAGATCTGTTGCACGGCCTAGGACGAGTTCGAAAAGTTGGCGTCGCAATATTGCGGAATTAAATTTAAACAAATATCTATCATCAGCCTATATCATGTGACTCATCTTGATGTAGTGAACAAGTGGACATCAATATTTTTAATGTGTGATGTATAATGTAGGAGTTATAGGCAAAAACACGTTTGACGTCATTGAAGCGCCACCTAGTGTTCCACATGTGTAACATTCGGTAAGTCAGGTCAGCTACCCATTGTACATCTACCCTGGTAATTTCAAGTAATTCACTTAAGTGGAAGTGGTTAATCCAGACATTGCCCATAGGCCACGCCCACTTGAACCAATCAGTACCCCACTGTAAGGACCACCTCGGGAGTGGGCCTAGATGGTATCCATCAAATTTTGTAAAATTTGGATGAGCGGTTCATGAGATATAAACTTGTTGTATCTGTAGCGCCCCCTAGTGGCCAATGTTCGCGAAATTTGTTTCAGAGCCTCAGAGGGTCATAGCAAGTGATATTCTAAAGTTTGGCTTTGATAGCATATATTTTGGCCGAGATATGCTAAAGTCGATGTTTTCGTAGTTAGCTACACAAATTTGTTTGCGCCGTATTGCGCGCATTTTTTATGCTATAAAAAAAATCTTTATGCAACTTTGTGTCAGGTCGGTCTGAGATATTGTGTGCCAAGTTTCGTGCCGATCCATTGCACGGTCTAGGAGGAGTTAGAAAAAGTTGGTTTTCAATAAATCGCGATTTTTCACGCATAAAAGTCCAGGCGGAAATGGGCGTGGCCTATATTACGAGATTCAGTAGGATCCAGGGAACGCGTGGATATATGTTTTTTTAATATCTGAATTACGGTTTGGGAGTTATAGGGCCAAACGTGTTTTTTCTGCTATAGCGCCACCTAGTGGTGGGCGTGTGTAAATTTTTTCGTCTGAGGTCTTTGCGGAGTTTGGGACCAGTCCTGAAAATGGCGCGTCGCCACCATGTACGGTTTAGGCTGCAGCGTCAGGTTTATGCGGGGAAGAATAACTAGAACTGCACGCAGTTACAACGGGCCCAAGCCTCCCCGCCCAGTCGACCCCGGCGACCCGGGACCGCACGAAAGTGGAACCCAAAGCAAACTGGTAGGTTGCAAACGTCGGGAAATACGGAGAGGGCACTCGTAATGGTACGGATTAATAGCGCAGTGACTCTCTGACTCAATGACGCAAAACAACTCTGGGCTTCTAGGCTGGATACAAAAGCTTGATAAGAAGGCCCAAACTGGTCTACGTTGATTATAGCGCCCCCTAATGGCCTTTCTTTACCAAATTTGGTACAGAGACTCCGGGCGGCATGCCAAACAATCGTCACAGGTTTGGTGTCGATAGCATTTATTGTGGGAGAGATACTGCAATTGCAAATTTCCCATTTAAATGCATTGAGTGTTTTGACGAAACCAATAAATGTTGATTATATGGCCCCCTAATGGCCGATCTTTACCAAATTTGGTACCGAGCATCGAAAAGGCATGGTCAACACTGCTCACAAGTGATATGTTGATACCTTTTAATTTGGCCGAGATATGATATGATATGTGTTTGGTAGCTTACTACAGAAACTTTGCATGGTCGTCAAATGCGCACACAATAACGTAGTAAAATTCGTTATGCAACTTTTTGTCAGGGCCATTTGCAGATGCTATACACCAGGTTTCGTGCAGATCTGTCGCACGGCCTAGGACAAGTTCGAAAAAGTTGGTTTTGCACTTGTCGCAATATTGCGAAAATAATTTTAAACGGAAATGGGTGGGGCCTATATCATGTGACTCATCTTGATGTAGTGAACACGTGGACATCAATATTGTTAATGTGTGATGTATAATGCAGGAGTTATAGGCAAAAACACGTTTGACGTCATTGTAGCGCCACCTAGTGTTCCACATGTGTAATATTCGGTAAGTCAGGTCAGCTACCTATTGTAAATCTACCCTGTTCATTTTAAGTAATTCACTTTAGTGGAAGTGGTTAATCCAGACATTGTCCCATAGGCCACGCCCACTTGAACCAATCAGTACCCCACTGTAAGGACCACCTCAGGAGGGGGCCTAGATGGTATCCATCAAATTTTGTAGAATTCGGATTAGTGGTTCATGAGATATAAACTTGTTGTATCTGTAGCGCCCCCTAGTGGCCAATCTTTGTGAAATTTGTTTGAGAGCCTCAGAGGGTCATACGAAGGAATATTTTAAAGTTTGGCTCTGATAGAAATTATCTTGGTCGAGATATGCCAAAGTCGGTGTGTTTTAGTAGTTAGCTACACAAATTTGTTTGCGGCGTAATGCGGCACAATTTTTATGCTATAAAAAATCTTTATGCAACTTTTTGTCAGGTCGGTCTGGAGATGCTATTTGCCAAGTTTCGTGCCGATCCATTGCACGGTCTAGGAGGAGTTCGAAAAAAGTTGGTTTTCAATAAATCGCGATTTTCAGGCATAAAAGTATAGGCGAAAATGGGCGTGGCCTATATCACGAGATTCAGTAGAATCCTGGGACGCGTGGATATATGGTTTTTAAATATCCGATGTACGGTTTGGGAGTTATAGGGCCAAACGCGTTTTTTCTGCTATAGCGCCACCTAGTGGTGGACGTGGGTAAATTTTTTTGTCTGAGGTCTTTGCGGAGTTTTGGACCAGTCCTGAAAATGGCGCGTTGCCACCATGTACGGTTTAGGCTGCAGTATGGGTTTTATGCGGAGAAGAATAATGGAAAAGAAGAATAATCCCTAGGAAAAACAATAGGGTTCCATAGCCCTGCTATGTGAACCGCGTATCACGTGGTACACGCAGCCTCGGGCTTGGACCCCTAATAATAGTGAAGAAGAAGAAGAAACCCTAGGAAAACAATAGGGTTCCACAGCCCTGCTGTGTGAACCGCGTTTCACGCGGTACACGCAACCTCGGGCTTGGACCCCTAATAATCATATGTTTTAGGCCTATTGGCAGACATCCATTTAAAATGTAGCCATTGCTATATAAAGAGCATGTCCTCCATGTCCACTGAAGTTCCTCAGCGTGTTCTCTAGTAACATCTGTCTGGCCCAAGTAGCTTTGCATAAAAAATGGTTATCATTCGCAAGGCTACTTTTACTTTTATACTTTAAGTAAATTTCCAAGCCTGTACTTTGTTACTTTTACTTGAGTAAAGAAGTTTTATCAGTACTTCCACTTTTACCCGAGTATTTTTTAACACAAGTATCTGTACTTCTACTTAAGTACGGAAAGTGAGTACTTTTGCCATCTCTGCTCATTTGAAAGTCTTGTTCTTAGTCTTTCACACCCAAGTTGGAAATCACTGCAGCCAGTTCTATTTGTTATAGTGTATTTGTTATAGAGCTACTGGTTCATACTCTGAATTCTTATCTGAATTTGCAAAGTTTTTGTCAAATTTAGTGCTAAAAACGGAAAAATTCTTGTTGTAGGGGATTTTAATATTCACGTGGGCGATGAGAATGATAGCCTTAGTACTGCGTTTATCTCTCTATTAGATTCTATTGGCTTCTCTCAAAGTGTTCATAAACCGACTCACCGTTTTGGCCACACCCTCGATGTTCTGGTATATGGTGTTGAAAATGCCCCGGGTCCGCATCCCTTTTTTATTTTTTCGACGTTGTCCATGCTTCGGCTATCTTTGGCGGTCGTTTTTCTTGGTCGTCGCACGTTGATGACGTATTGAATAGGCGGAAGTTTGCAGAGCCACATTGCAGAGCAGACTATTGGATTGCAAACCACTACCATTTAAAAGCAAATCTTTTGCAAAAAATGACTAGGTTCACAAGGCTAAAAAGCTTATTAATGATGACCCGAAAAGAACCAAAGACACGGCAAAACAGTTTATGCATCCGTGTTTTGTCTGTTTTTTTCCTAACTTTTAATGCTTAACTAAAAGAGTAAGTTAAAACTTTACAAATCAGGTATAAAACCACTAATTTAAAAAGCAAATTTTTGCAAAAAATGACTAGGTTCACAAGGCTAATGTATTAATGACCGAAAAGAACCAAAGACACGGCAAAACAGTTTAAAAACTTACTAATGCTTAACTAATGCTTAAAATTAAGTTAAAACATTTATAACTGTGCTTATAAATGACTTACTAATGGGTATTAATGTATGAATAATGCTTTATAAATGATGAATTCCTAATTTACTAATGCTTTTAGTAATGCTTAAAAATGTGAAGTTAAAACATTTATAACTGTGCTTATAAATGACTTACTAATGGGTTTAATGTATGAATAATGCTTTATAAATGATGGATTCCCTAATTTACTAATGCTTAAGTAATGCTTTATAGCGTGTAGTTATTATAAAGTGTTACCGGATAACCTGTTGTGATTGGACAAAGAATTAAGCCGGGGGTGCATTTTTTAGTCATTTCCAAATTAATTTGGGATGAGGCAAAGGCGGCTCGTTCACGTGCTCTCAATTTCACGTTGATTGTGATGTATAAAGGAAAGGTGTGCAGAACCTGGCGTGCCCGGTTTATACATGTGAATATTTCTGTGTGTATCCTTTTCAAGTTTTGGCACATTCGTTTATACATCAGGCCCATAGTGAGTATATGATAATGTCATCCAGAAAAAACAAACAGATGATGCCTCTCAGCTCTCCAAAAGACATTACCATCAACCTTTGGAAAGCTGCTGGTGCATGTTTAAGTCTGAAGGGCATTACCTTGAATTGATAAAGGCCAAAGTGACAGGTGAAAGCTGTTGGTGTCCCCTACTGCCAACAACAGATCCAGCCAGTGAGTCCAGTTTTTCCCCATCTGGGTTGCCACTTTTCATTTAACGTTTTGACCTTGCCTGGGTGCCAGTCAGCGGAAAACTCTGACAAATTCATATTTTTAGTGAAGAGGTCAAGTATACACAGGATTATGTATTTTCACTTATCACCTACTATCAACGAGTAACTGGTAGGGTTTCAGCAGACACAGTAAACCCACAAACACAAGTAATTTCAGTTCAGTACAGTGTATTATACAACCCAGCCCAAACAAACCTCACAATTTAAATTTCAATAGATCCTTTTCCTCTCAAAATCACAACTGTTCTCTTCAAGAACTCTAGCAAAACACCCAATCAAAAAATAACAGGTTCCTCGCCAGACACTAAAAACCAAAATAGTGAAGCCTCTTGCTTTTTTAGTTGATAATGATTGTTTGATTGCCTCTTTGGCGGAGTTACCACCGGCTTCCAATACTCCAATGTCGCTCCGGACACTGTACAGCTGTGAGCGTAGGGTTGGGGTTTTCCAGTAGAATCACAGAGAAAGAAAAGAATACAAGTAATCGGCATAGAACGAGGCTAAAACAAAATGTGTTTTTCCTCGTTGCCAAGGGCTGGCAAGCTACAGAGCCACTCATTAGACAGAGTCACCCTCTTCAATGGTTGAGTGTTCGCGCTTTTTTAGTTTTTAGTTTGCTGTTGCCGGCTTAGTCATAGAGGTGGACTGGAGGTGTGTCTGTAACGCAGGACATGTAGGACCAAAAAGCAGCGATCGCCACAAGCTTCATGAACCATTTTCTTTATTATACCAGTGCCTTGCAAAAGTATTTGGCCCCCTTGAACTTTTCAACCTTTTGACAACTTTTCAGGTTTCAAACATAAAGATATAACATTTTTATTTTTTGTGAAGAATCACCAACAAGTGGGACACAATTGTGAAGTGGAACGAAATCTATTGGATATTTTAAACTTTTTTTAGCAAATAAAAAACTGAAAAGTGGTGCGTGCAAAATTATTCGGCCCCTTTACTTTCAGTGCAGCAAACTCACTCCAGAAGTTCAGCGGGGATCTCTGAATGATCCAACGTTGTCCTAAATGACTGATGGTGATAAATAGAATCCAGCTGTGTGTAATCAAGTCTCTGTATAAATGCACCTGCTCTGTGATAGTCTCAGGATTCTGTTGAAAGCGCAGAGAGCATCATGAAGACTAAGGAACACACCAGGCAGGTCCACAATACTGTTGTGGAGAAGTTTAAAAACTTGCGGATTTGGATACAAAAAGATTTCCCAAGCTTTAAACATCCCAAGGAGCACTGTTAAGCGATCATTTTGAAATGGAAGGAGTATCAGACCACTGACCTGGCCGTCCCTCTAAACTTTCAGCTCAGACAAGGAGAAGACTGATCAGAGATGCAGCCAAGAGGCCCATGATCACTCTGGATGAACTGCAGAGAACAACAGCTGAGGTGTGAGAGTCTGTACATAGAACAACAATCAGTCGTACACTGCACAAATCTGGCCTTTACGGAAGAGTGGCAAGAAGAAAGCCATTTCTCAAAGATATCCATAAAAAGTCTTGTCTAAAGTTTGCCACAAGCCACCTGGGAAACACACAAAACATGTGGAAGAAGGTGCTCTGGTCAGATGAAACCAAAATCGAACTTTTTGCCCACAATGCAAAACGATATATTTGGCGTAAAAGCAACACAGCTCATCACCCTCAACACACCATCCCCACTGTCAAACATGGTGGTGGCAGCATCATGTTTGGGCCTGCTTTTTCTTCAGCAGGGACAGGGAAGATGGTTAAAATTGAGGGGAAGATGGATGCAGCCAAATACAGGACCATTCTGGATGAAAATCTGTTGGAGTCTGCAAAAGACCTGAAACTGGGACGGAGATTTATCTTCCAACAAGACAATGATCCCAAACATACAGCAAAATCTACAAAGGAATGGTTCACAAATAAACGTATCCAGGTGTTAGAATGGCCAAGTCAAAGTCCAGACCTGAATCCAATCGAGAATCTGTGGAAAGAGCTGAAAACTGCTGTTCACAAAACGCTCTCCATCCAACCTCACTGAGCTCAAGCTGTTTTGCAAGGAAGAATGGGCAAGAATTTCAGTCTCTCGATGTGCAAAACTGATAGAGACATACCACAAGCGACTTGCAGCTGTAATCGCAGCAAAAGTGGCTCTACAAAGTATTAACGCAAAGGGGCCGAATAATTTTGCATGCACCACTTTTCAGTTTTTTATTTGCTAAAAAGTTTAAAATATCCAATAGATTTCATTCCACTTCACAATTGTGTCCCATTTGTTGGTGATTCTTCACAAACAATAACATTTTTATATCTTTATGTTTGAAGCCTGAAATGTGTCAAAAGGTTGAAAAGTTCAAGGGGGCCGAATACTTTCGCAAGGCACTGTAGCTCTTATGCCTTTGGAGCTGGAAAGAACAAACTCTGCAGCAACTGCAGATCAAGCTAAGCTAAAGCTATGGCCTGCGACTGACTCTCTGTCTGGAGTGCTCGCGACATTCAAGCTAAGGCTAGCCGGAAAAACCTGCTCTAGTTCACAGAAACATCTCCAGTAGAAACACCCTTTTTCTGCAATAACAAACCTTGATTACAAGTTAGCATCGTTTTTGTTTGCTGTGAAATGAAAAAAGGCTTAGCAGGTAGGCTAGACTAGACTAAGCACAGATCCAAGTACAGCAGCAACAGAGGCCAGCACCAATTCTAGACATTTAGAATACAGGGAGAATAACAAAGTATGTAATGGGTTGAAAAAAGTAACAGAAAATTTGAGGAGAAAGAATAGAAAGCACTATCGAGGGACAGAAGGTAGAAGGAAGTAAACAAAAGATTATACAGTATGGTTTGGGAGAACATAAATGAAGACAAAACATAGTTGTCATGGGGGAGAAATAAGTGTTATTCCAGTTAAGTGAAAGGATGTGAAGACACCCACTCAAGACTGGGACCTGTTGACAACACACCAGGGATCAACAGGATTGACAGTGTAAGGAAGAGTTTTTCAGGTGGGACTGAGAGGAGGAAAGAAGTGATGGCACAGTTGTGAATCCTCCTACTCAATGTAGGACCCGGATGAATACATCAAATAGAAAGGAGGAAGAATTGTGAGCAAGGCAACAGATTGACGTTTTGTTTTTCTTTTTTTTCCTACTTCAATGGGACAGGTTAAACATGTACTTGTTAATATAATGTATAACCACCCAAAAATATCTCAACAAATGAGACACAGATCAGAGTAAGCAGTTCAGAAGCTTAACAGTTCTCTGGACCAGACCGGGGACAGACTCTGACGTACCTACGGTAAGCGTACCTGACTTATTTCCGTTTCCAGTGCTTGTGTGTTGGTGGCGAGTTGGTAGCGAGTTGGTAGCGTGTTGCTGCTCACAAAATACCAGTTCAGTTTGTTAGATTTGCTATTACAGTGGCTAACTGTCCACTAAACAGTTATTCTTATTGTAGTTCTGACTAAGCACGTAGTAGTTCTGTTTAAGCACTCACAGAGCTTTTCATTTTTAAGCGACTTTCGTTAAATAACAGCTGTTTTTAACGCTTGGTAGCTAACACTACCGTACTTTAGCTTAAGCTACTAGCAACTTTAGCTTAGCAGTTAGCCATGTTGTCTCCTTCTCCTACTTTCTCTTGCTCGATGTGTGAGATATTTAGTTACTCCTCTGCATCCTTTAGCAACAATAGTATGTGTAACAAGTGTAGTTTATTTATAGACATGGAAGCGAGGCTTAGTGAGTTAGAAGTCCGGATCTGCACCATGATAGATCAGTCATTAGTTACTGTAGCTAACCACCCCCCGGTAGTTGGTGCGGGCCGGCTTGAGCCTAAGTTAGCCTCTGGTAGCCGTCCCCTGGCAACTCCTGAGCAGCCAGGAAAAGGTTCCTGGGTTTCTGTTTGTGGCAAAAAAGTCGTAAGCTTTCAAAGGCTACGGACCACCACCAGCCTGTTAGCATTTCTAACAGATTTTCCCCACTCAGTAACACACCCACTGAGAAACCAACTCTGATTATTGGCAGCTCCATTTTGAGACACGTGAAGTTAGCGAAGCCAGCAGCCATAGTTAATTGCATCCCGGGGGCTAGAGCGGGCAACATTGAGTCTTATTTGAAACTGCTGGCTAAGGATAAACGTAAATACAGTAAGATTGTAATTCACGTTGCCGTTAATGACTCCCGGTTACGCCAAACGGAGATCACCAAGATTAATGTTGAATCGGTGTGTACATACGCAAAGTCAATGTCGGACACCGTAGTTTTCTCAAGACACCTGCCAAATCTAACCTGTGATGACATGTATAGCTGCATGTAATCATTTTACCGCTGGCTATCAAGGTGGTGTCCAGATAATGATGTGGGCTTTTTATGTCACTGGCAGTCTTTCTGGGGAAGACCTGGTCTGATTTGGAGGGACGGCATTCATCCCACTTGGGATGGAGCAGCTCTCATTTCTAGAAATCTTGACAAGTTTATTAGTGGACCTAATCCTTGACAATCCAGCGTGTGGACCAGGAGGCAGAGTCGCAGTCTGACACACTTCTCTGCTCCTCCATTCCAGGAGTTACCTAGTCAAAACCCCATAGTGACGGTGTCTGCCCCCCCGACCATTGAAATTATTTAAATCAAAGGTAAACAGAAGAGGAGCTGTGCATGAAAACCTCATAACAATTAAAACCACAAGTGCAATAGTGCAAAAGAATAGGATAATTAAATGTGGACTCTTAAACATCAGATCTCTCTCTTCGAAAGGTGTACTAGTAAATGAATTAATATAAGATTCTAATATTGATTTATTTTGTCTTACTGAAACCTGGCTGGGTGATGGAGAATATGTTAGTCTAAATGAATCCACCCCCCCATTAATACTCACATTCCTCGAGGCACAGGCCGAGGAGGTGGAGTGGCAGCTATCTTCGATTCTAGTCTAATAATCAGCTCTAAACCTAAACTAAATTATAACTCATTTGCAGAGATGGGAAGTAACGAAGTACAAATACTTCGATACTGTACTCAAGTAGATTTTTCTGATATTTTTACTTTACTATTTATTTTTGTGGCGACTTTCTACTTCTGCTCCTTACATTTTAACACAAATATTGGTACTTTCTACTCTTTACATTTTACAAAATTGTCTCGTTACTTTAGTTTTGTACAAGAGGTTGTCATGTCGGACAATAGCGCGCACACGCGCCTAACACCGCGAGCGGGTGCGCGCGCCACACGGAGAAAAAAGCGAGAGAAAAGAAAAAGAGCTGTCCGGAGGAATCAGCTGAGATTGTTTGTGTGCGTCTTTGAGAACTGTAAGTCGTATAACTTATGTTGTCAGTTCACTTAAGCCTGTTATTGGTCTATAGTTCTTGGAAACTTAGCTAGAGAGACGTTGTCTCCGTCTGTGTTAACAGACACACCTGGGGCGAAAGTTGGAAACCAGAATCAGCTTTAAGACAGTCCTAATCTAGTCCTCAACTTTCACATCATTTCACTGGAGTTATCGTTATTATTTTTTACATCATCAATACCATATTCAATCTCAATGGATGGGAATATGTCTACCGAACGTTGCCTTTGACGCACGACTAAGACAGCTCAACAGATTCGGCATTCTGCATTAATTCACAGCAAATCTGCTGCTTGGTGGCGATAACGTTAACAAATAGCATAGTAATATGGAGGGCGACAAGAAAACAGAGATCCGGCAAAACATTCCCATCATCCTCGGCCTTATCTAAAAGATGTTTGAGGCAGTAGGCATCAATAAGGACTCCTGGCCAATGTGCTGGGGAACTTCTTCATAATGTCTGTTTAGTAATTCATATTTTAATCCTTTATTTTCTTTCCAGAAGACATATTTGAGCACACACACATACACATAGACTCATTTAAATGTTAAGGGGAAGATTAAAAATAGAAACTGGATCTGTGAATTCCCACAGAGTGACAACTGAATTCATATCTTGCTAATTAATCAAAATCTTATTAACCTGGAGTTTCTGTCATAATATATAACTAGAACTGCACGCAGTTACAACGGGGTCCAAGCCTCCCGCGCCAGTCAACCCCGCGACCGGAAAGCGGAACCCAAAGCGAAAGGGAGGGCAACCGTCGGGGGGAAACATCGAGAGGCGCTGGTAACGGTGCGGATTAATACCGCAATGACCCTGAAAAACTGTGGTCTCCTAGGCTGGATACAAAACCTTGATAAAATGGCCCAAAATTGTCTACGTTGATCATAGCGCCCCCTAATGGCCTATCTTTACCAAATTTGGTACAGAGCCTCTGGGCGGCATGTCAAACAATCGTCACAGGTTTGGTGTCGATAGCATTTATTGTGGCAGAGATATTGCAATTGCAAATATCCCATTTAAATGCATTGAGTGTTTTGACGAAACCAATAAATGTTGATTATAGCGCCCCCTAATGGCTCTTCTTTACCAAATTTGGTACAGAGCATCGGACAGGCATGGTCAACACTGCTCACAAGTGATATGTTGATACCTTTTAATTTGGCCGAGATATGATATGATATGTGTTTGGTAGCTTACTACCTTTGCTTGGTCGTCGTCAAATGCGCACACAATTACGTAGCAAAATTCTTTATGCAACTTTTTGTCAGGGCCATCTGCAGATACTATACACCAGGTTTCGTGCAGATCTGTTGCACGGCCTAGGACGAGTTCGAAAAAGTTGGCGTCGCAATATTGCGGAATTAAATTTAAACAAATATCTATCATCAGCCTATATCATGTGACTCATCTTGATGTAGTGAACAAGTGGACATCAATATTTTTAATGTGTGATGTATAATGTAGGAGTTATAGGCAAAAACACGTTTGACGTCATTGAAGCGCCACCTAGTGTTCCACATGTGTAACATTCGGTAAGTCAGGTCAGCTACCCATTGTACATCTACCCTGGTAATTTCAAGTAATTCACTTAAGTGGAAGTGGTTAATCCAGACATTGCCCATAGGCCACGCCCACTTGAACCAATCAGTACCCCACTGTAAGGACCACCTCGGGAGTGGGCCTAGATGGTATCCATCAAATTTTGTAAAATTTGGATGAGCGGTTCATGAGATATAAACTTGTTGTATCTGTAGCGCCCCCTAGTGGCCAATGTTCGCGAAATTTGTTTCAGAGCCTCAGAGGGTCATAGCAAGTGATATTCTAAAGTTTGGCTTTGATAGCATATATTTTGGCCGAGATATGCTAAAGTCGATGTTTTCGTAGTTAGCTACACAAATTTGTTTGCGCGTATTGCGCGCATTTTTTATGCTATAAAAAATCTTTATGCAACTTTGTGTCAGGTCGGTCTGGAGATATTGTGTGCCAAGTTTCGTGCCGATCCATTGCACGGTCTAGGAGGAGTTAGAAAAAGTTGGTTTTCAATAAATCGCGATTTTTCACGCATAAAAGTCCAGGCGGAAATGGGCGTGGCCTATATTACGAGATTCAGTAGGATCCAGGGAACGCGTGGATATATGTTTTTTTAATATCTGAATTACGGTTTGGGAGTTATAGGGCCAAACGTGTTTTTTCTGCTATAGCGCCACCTAGTGGTGGGCGTGTGTAAATTTTTTCGTCTGAGGTCTTTGCGGAGTTTGGGACCAGTCCTGAAAATGGCGCGTCGCCACCATGTACGGTTTAGGCTGCAGCGTCAGGTTTATGCGGGGAAGAATAACTAGAACTGCACGCAGTTACAACGGGGCCCAAGCCTCCCCGCGCCAGTCGACCCCGGCGACCCGGGGACCGCACGAAAGTGGAACCCAAAGCAAACTGGTAGGTTGCAAACGTCGGGAAATACGGAGAGGGCACTCGTAATGGTACGGATTAATAGCGCAGTGACTCTCTGACTCAATGACGCAAAACAACTCTGGGCTTCTAGGCTGGATACAAAAGCTTGATAAGAAGGCCCAAACTGGTCTACGTTGATTATAGCGCCCCCTAATGGCCTTTCTTTACCAAATTTGGTACAGAGACTCCGGGCGGCATGCCAAACAATCGTCACAGGTTTGGTGTCGATAGCATTTATTGTGGGAGAGATACTGCAATTGCAAATTTCCCATTTAAATGCATTGAGTGTTTTGACGAAACCAATAAATGTTGATTATATGGCCCCCTAATGGCCGATCTTTACCAAATTTGGTACCGAGCATCGAAAAGGCATGGTCAACACTGCTCACAAGTGATATGTTGATACCTTTTAATTTGGCCGAGATATGATATGATATGTGTTTGGTAGCTTACTACAGAAACTTTGCATGGTCGTCAAATGCGCACACAATAACGTAGTAAAATTCGTTATGCAACTTTTTGTCAGGGCCATTTGCAGATGCTATACACCAGGTTTCGTGCAGATCTGTCGCACGGCCTAGGACAAGTTCGAAAAAGTTGGTTTTGCACTTGTCGCAATATTGCGAAAATAATTTTAAACGGAAATGGGTGGGGCCTATATCATGTGACTCATCTTGATGTAGTGAACACGTGGACATCAATATTGTTAATGTGTGATGTATAATGCAGGAGTTATAGGCAAAAACACGTTTGACGTCATTGTAGCGCCACCTAGTGTTCCACATGTGTAATATTCGGTAAGTCAGGTCAGCTACCTATTGTAAATCTACCCTGTTCATTTTAAGTAATTCACTTTAGTGGAAGTGGTTAATCCAGACATTGTCCCATAGGCCACGCCCACTTGAACCAATCAGTACCCCACTGTAAGGACCACCTCAGGAGTGGGCCTAGATGGTATCCATCAAATTTTGTAGAATTCGGATTAGTGGTTCATGAGATATAAACTTGTTGTATCTGTAGCGCCCCCTAGTGGCCAATCTTTGTGAAATTTGTTTGAGAGCCTCAGAGGGTCATACGAAGGAATATTTTAAAGTTTGGCTCTGATAGAAATTATCTTGGTCGAGATATGCCAAAGTCGGTGTTTTCGTAGTTAGCTACACAAATTTGTTTGCGCGTAATGCGCGCAATTTTTATGCTATAAAAAATCTTTATGCAACTTTTTGTCAGGTCGGTCTGGAGATGCTATTTGCCAAGTTTCGTGCCGATCCATTGCACGGTCTAGGAGGAGTTCGAAAAAAGTTGGTTTTCAATAAATCGCGATTTTTCAGGCATAAAAGTATAGGCGAAAATGGGCGTGGCCTATATCACGAGATTCAGTAGAATCCTGGGACGCGTGGATATATGGTTTTTAAATATCCGATGTACGGTTTGGGAGTTATAGGGCCAAACGCGTTTTTTCTGCTATAGCGCCACCTAGTGGTGGACGTGGGTAAATTTTTTTGTCTGAGGTCTTTGCGGAGTTTTGGACCAGTCCTGAAAATGGCGCGTTGCCACCATGTACGGTTTAGGCTGCAGTATGGGTTTTATGCGGAGAAGAATAATGGAAAAGAAGAATAATCCCTAGGAAAAACAATAGGGTTCCATAGCCCTGCTATGTGAACCGCGTATCACGTGGTACACGCAGCCTCGGGCTTGGACCCCTAATAATAGTGAAGAAGAAGAAGAAACCCTAGGAAAACAATAGGGTTCCACAGCCCTGCTGTGTGAACCGCGTTTCACGCGGTACACGCAACCTCGGGCTTGGACCCCTAATAATCATATGTTTTAGGCCTATTGGCAGACATCCATTTAAAATGTAGCCATTGCTATATAAGAGCATGTCCTCCATGTCCACTGAAGTTCCTCAGCGTGTTCTCTAGTAACATCTGTCTGGCCCAAGTAGCTTTGCATAAAAAATGGTTATCATTCGCAAGGCTACTTTTACTTTTATACTTTAAGTAAATTTCCAAGCCTGTACTTTGTTACTTTTACTTGAGTAAAGAAGTTTTATCAGTACTTCCACTTTTACCCGAGTATTTTTTAACACAAGTATCTGTACTTCTACTTAAGTACGGAAAGTGAGTACTTTTGCCATCTCTGCTCATTTGAAAGTCTTGTTCTTAGTCTTTCACACCCAAGTTGGAAATCACTGCAGCCAGTTCTATTTGTTATAGTGTACCGAGCTACTGGTTCATACTCTGAATTCTTATCTGAATTTGCAAAGTTTTTGTCAAATTTAGTGCTAAAAACGGAAAAATTCTTGTTGTAGGGGATTTTAATATTCACGTGGACGATGAGAATGATAGCCTTAGTACTGCGTTTATCTCTCTATTAGATTCTATTGGCTTCTCTCAAAGTGTTCATAAACCGACTCACCGTTTTGGCCACACCCTCGATGTTCTGGTATATGGTGTTGAAAATGAACATTTAATAGTTTTCCCACAGAATCTCTTTCTATCTGACTACTGTTTGATTACTTTTGAGTTTATACTACTGAACTACACAATCTATACAAGATGTCTATCTGATAGTGCTGTAGCTAAATTTAAGGATGAGATTCCATTAGCATTTAATTCATTACCAAGTCACAAAGTAACGGAGGACTCCTATGCTAATTTCAGTCCCTCCCAAATCGATCATTTTGTTGATATTGCAGCAGGCTCGCTGCGAACGACACTTGACTCTGTTGCCCCTCTAAAAAAGAAGATAATAAAACAAAGACGGTTAGCTCCATGGTATAACACTGAAACTCGCAAATTAAAGCAAACATCGCGGAAACTTGAGAAGATTTGGCGTTCCACCAAATTGGAAAATTCTCGGTTAATCTGGCAAGATAGTCTTAAAACTTATAGGAAGGCCCTCCGTAATGCCAGAGCAGCGTACTACTCGTCATTAATAGAGGGAAATAGGAACAACCCCAGGTTTCTTTTCAGCACTGTAGCCAGGCTAACGGAAGGTCATAGCTCTACTGAGCCAAGTATTCCCATAGCTCTTAGTAGTAACGACTTCATGAGATTCTTCAATGATAAAATTATAACTATTAGAAGCAAAATTCACCAAGACCTGCCTTTAACTGGCACTGACTTATCTCTAAACTCAGGAACCTTAGAAACAGTTGTAAAACCAGATATATGTTTAGACTGCTTTGCTTCACTTGATCTTTATCAATTTCATTCAATTATTTCTTCATCTAAACCATCAACCTGCCTCTTAGACCCCATCCCGACTAGGCTACTTAAAGAAGTTTTACCCTTAGTCAACACTTCTCTACTAGATATAACCAATCTGTCTTTATTAACAGGCTATGTACCACAGCACTTTAAAGTAGATGCAATTAAACCTCTTCTGAAAAAGCCCAACCTTGATCCAGACGTTTTAGCCAACTATAGACCTATATTCAATCTTCCATTTCTCTCTAAGATTCTTGAGAGAGCAGTCGCTAAACAGCTATGTGACTTTCTGCATAGCAACAGCTTATTTGAGGATTTTCAGTCAGGATTTAGAGTTAATCATAGCACAGAGACCGCACTTGTGAAAATTACTACCTACTACTTACTACTATTATGACCTCCTAATTGCATCAGACAAAGGACTTATCTCTGTACTGGTGTTATTAGATCTTAGTGCTGCATTTGATACCATTGACCATCATATATTATTACAGAGATTGGAACATTTAATTGGCATTAAAGGGACTGCTCTAAGCTGGTTTAAGTCTTATTTATCAGATTGATCTCAGTTTGTTCATGTTAACGATGAATCCTCTGTGCACGCCAAAGTTAGTCATGGAGTCCCACAAGGATCTGTGCTCGGTCCAATCCTGTTCACTTTATATATGCTTCCTTTAGGCAATGTTATCAGGAAGCACTCCATAAACTTTCATTGTTATGCAGATGATACTCAATTATATCTATCAATCAAGGATGAAACTAATCAGTTAGCTAAACTTCAAATGTGCCTTCAGGATATTAAAACCTGGATGAGCTGTAATTTTCTAATGTTAAACTCAGATAAAACTGAAGTTATTGCTAAGGGACCCAAGCACCTCCGTGACGCATTATCCAAAGAGATACAGTAGTTACTCTGGATGGCATCACCCTGGCCTCCAGCACCACTGTGAGGAATCTTGGAGTTATCTTTGATCAGGATATGTCCTTTAATTCTCACATAAAGCAAATTTCAAGGATCGCCTTTTTTCACCTACGTAATATTGCAAAAATCAGGAATATCCTGTCTAAAAATGATGCAAAAAAACTAGTCCATGCATTTGTTACTTCTAGGCTGGATTACTGCAATTCTTTATTATCAGGCTGCTCGAAAAAGTTCATAAAGACTCTTCAGCTGATCCAGAATGCTGCAGCGCTTGTTCTGACAGAAACCAGGAAAATAGATCACATCTCTCCTGTTTTAGTTTCTCTGCATTGGCTTCCTGTAAAATCCAGAATAGAATTTAAAATCCTTCTTCTTACCTACAAAGGTCTTCATGGTCAGGCACCATCTTATCTTAAAGAGCTCATAGTACCTTACAACCCTACAAGAGCACTACACTCCCAGAATGCAGGGATACTTGTGGTTCCTAGAGTCTCTAAAAGTAGAACGGGAGCCAGAGCGTTCAGCTATCAGGCTCCTCTCCTGTGGAACCAGGTTCCAGTTTGGGTTCAGGAGGCAGACACCGTCTCCACATTTAAGAGTAGGCTTAAGACTTTCCTTTTTGATAAAGCTTATAGTTAGGGCATAGAATGGCTCCTCTCTTTACCCTGTCTCTCTTAGTTATGCTGTAATAGTTTTAGACAGCTGGGGGACTTCCTTCGACACACTGAGCTCCTCTCTCCTATCTTTCTATCTTCCTATTTTGTGTGCATCTATGTCCCAGAAATGCTTGTTACTAACCTAGCTCTGGGGAGTCATTCCCCGGAGTCCTTTTGTTCTTTTTCTCCCAGCATGTTTCCTTGGACCAGGGAGGCTCCAAAATCACGGTTGTAACTGGCGCCATGGTCCCGCTACACGTTCCCTTCCCTGCTACGATCTGCGGTGGCCAGCTACGTCCTGCTGTGACTTGTAATGCTGCACAGTGCCCTGCTATGCCATGAACTACTGCAAAGAACTACTACAACCTACTATTTGTTATTGCCACTATTCATTCTGACCCCAACCGGTCGTCAGACACCGCCTACCAAGAGCCTGGGTCTGTCTGAGGTTTCTTCCCAAAGGGGAGTTTTTCCTTTCCACTGTCGCACTGTTGCTTGCTCTGGAGGAAACTACTACAACTGTTGGGTCCTTGTAAATTCTGTAGTATGGTCTAGACCTACTCTATCTGTAAAGTGTCTTGAGATAAGTCTTGTTATGAATTGATACTATAAATAAAATTTAATTGAATTAAATTGAATTGAACAAATCAGTTGTGATGTAATGTAATAAATTGAAGGGGCTATCAGTGGGATGCAAATCAGATGAAAATGTTAAAGGAATGCTTCTGTTTTATTCTTGATATTAAGGAAAAGTATTTTTAAAAAGGATATTTTCCCATAATTTAACCAATACCATGTTTTTATTACACCCTCCTTGTCAGTTTAATGCCCACAACTCCATGGATCCACACTGTAATGCAGGTTTTCTGGTCTACATTTTAAGCCATTTGTACGGTCTTCGAGACGGAGTACTCCTATGACTAGTTGACCTGTATGTGTAAAAGGGTTCCCACTTTAAATTTCAACAGGGCTAATGATTAAACAAAACAAAAAATAATTGACAACAATTTTGATTTGATTGTGATCAACTTAACAAACAACACACTGAGACATGAAACGTGTCCCAGACCGAAAAAACACAGAGAGGAAAGCTGGGAGGCAGGGAGACAAAACAACACATGCAAAAACAGACTCACACAAACACATACAGTACGTAAACAGACATATACAGAGACAGACACAAGACAAGGGACCAATCACATGTGCAGGTTGAGGTCTGGGCTGTACCGATGCTGCGCAAAGTGTCCAGAGTCCTTTCCAGCGCTCCATGAATGCTCACCATCGACAGTACAAAAACATAGTTAAAAAGTTAGTGGACATGCACCTACGATGACAATTTCAGACCCCTCCATTATTTCTAAGTGGGAGAATTTGCAAAATAGCAGGGTGTTCAAATACTTATTTTCCTCACTGTATGTGAAACTAAGTTTCATTAGTCTATGTTAAATGTGTTGCAGGCTCCATTATAGGGCGCTAGCAAGCAATTTTTATGCGCCTATTCCTGAAACCCTTAAAATACATACATTTTCACCAGACTTGATGCGACAAGATCCAGTCCCCTCAGGCTCTGACCTCTAATAATCCTTAAGAAAGCAATAGGGTTCCACAGCTCCATTGGATCTGTGAATCCAGCCCCCTCGGGCTTGGACCCCTAATAAACAAATAAAATAAAAACACACGGGACACAGGATCAGGCAAACAGAGACACACACACAGCCACATATAGGCTACAATTACCACAGTTTTCCTCTTTCATCCTGCCTCTATTGGAGAGAGAGAGAGAGAAAGAGCTGAGAGGAGAAGGATTGCTATGTTACTGGTGCGTTGAAATACATGGTATGGTATGAATGGCCAGGCGTGGGATCAGACTGTAAGCCACCACATACATCCTCACATATACACACTCACAATGTGACAGTAATTTGATATTTTCATACATTGTGTACTCGCAGCGCTTTCTGTTTTGTCAGCACCTTTTTAAATACTGGTGTGACTGGGTCTTTATTTCTATTTTTTATCACCCAAACCCTTAGGAGTGTAGTCTTTGTCACCCGAGTAACTTGATGTATTATGAAAATACTGGTGGTGATTTGCTGTGTGGCTGGTAGGTCTCCCCTGGCTTTGGCTAGCCTGCTCTTGATGTTGGTAGTTCAAGTTATTGGAAGAAGTGTGAAATTAAGAGCTTCGAAGAGCAAAAAAACTAATCCAATAAGAAATGGCGTAACTCATGAAACCCATTATTGCTTTCCTGGCATCTCCTAAGTGCGTCTCATGAGTGGCCAGTCCAGTCCAGTCAGACAATCCTCTCCCTGTGTGATGTCTGTACTGACTCTCCAATGTCTACCTATACACTCCCTCATCTACCAAATTAAAAGACTGTTCATAACACTTATTTCTTTGGTTACATTTTTATGTGGGAAATAATTTGCAACTCTTTGTTGTTACATAGTCCTTTGTCTCTCTGACCTCTCAATCATAAATACATTGTAAAATAAATGATTCAATTAATAAGCACGGCCCTAATGATGTGCCTCTTGGTCACATTTCTCATAATTTTCAACAAGTATCTGGAACGCTAGATGTCTTCCTTTGTGGCAGAATGATAAGTCACACTTGAGAAGCAGGAGACAGCAGCAAGCAGCTCAGTATTTAATGTTGATGCTTGATTTGACATTTCTGTTACTATGATACATCGAAGGAGAACGAGTGATGGGAGAGTGGGGGAAACAGGGAGAAGTCTTTCTCTCTGCCTCTCCATCATTGTCACTTCTTTTCTGAAGCATCATATTTCAGTATAGCAAATAATCGAATTGTGAAACTTGTGAAACAGCCAGCTTATTAGCAACACTTTATACAAGCTTGCTGGATACTGCAGTTTCTCAATGTTGAAGATAATTACCTGCAGGCTAACTGATGCACAACACAGTCTTTATACAAGTGTCTGTATTCCTCTGGTATGCTTGTGTGGTTCAGTATGTATGTGTCCGTAAAGTACCTGCCTGCCTGATAATGTGAGTGTTTAAGAGCATGTGTAGGTGGATCCTGTGCGTGCGTGCGTGCCTCTATTTTCTCCAAGGCCGGACAGAAAATGTCAGCAAGTCAAAGCTATTAGAGCGCAGAATCAACCTTTCATTCATCAAGCTCTATTGTTTTGTGTGTGTGTGAGTGTGTGTGTGTGTTTGATCTGTGCTCTTAAGAGAACATCATTGCTGTACGCTGTACACACACATACATAGGAGGTAGATAAACTCAATTTTGTAGTCAAAAGCCTACACAGGAGGTACATAAAAGCAATTTTGTAGTCAAAAACAAACTGTTAAAGTAGAAAAATTTAATTATTTCTAAGACAAAATACAGACAGTATCTCTGTTGTGTTACATATGTTACATAAATCAAAATTAAATAATGTATTTTTAATATTCTTCAGCATTAGCACAATAGATCAACATAATTAGCAAAGATTTCTTGTTTATGATGCAACATGTTATTTTTTAAATAATGTATCCTTTATTAGTCCCACACAAAGGGAAATTACAATGTACACTGTGTTATTACACACATTACACACAGGCCTGAATTACACACACATGCTCTGTACCTATAAATGCACTAAAAGGAGAGATGTCAGAGTGAGGGGGCTGCCCCGAGCAGTTGGGGGTTCGGTGCATTGCTCAAAGGCACCTTTGCAGTGCCCCAGAAGCTGAACAGGCACCTTTCCACATACTTTGGTCCATATGTGGGCTAGAACCAGCAACCCTCCGGTTCCGAACCCAACTCCCTACAGACTGAGCCACTGCCACCCCACACCCCACCTTGTTATTATGTTGGCAAGAACATGATGTCTCCTTAATGCTTGCTAAATCTTTAAAGGGGAAAATAAGCCTGGTGTAACAAAGGATTGCTGATATTGTAACTTTACCAATGAGTGAACTTTACCATCTTCTTTCAATCTGGCTCCCTGGGAAGCTGAGAACACTGTGACTACTACTAGGACAATGTTTGATATGACTCTTGTTTGTCCAGGAATTTAGAAATGAACATTTCAGGCCTGACATTATGTTTTTATGACAGAATCTGACTAAATATACGGTATATAAATATATAAAATATATAACTCTTATTTGAGACTGGAGTTTTTTTTTTGTTAGTTTAAAGTCAAAACATGAACAGAACATGAGCCTCAACAGATTTGCAATTTAAAAGTATAGATTAGATGTTTTGAAATGGGGTTAAATGAGGTACTTATCCATAGTCAGTGTATAACTACCTACAATAGATGTTGGTCGGCACGCCCACAGTTTGGAGAAGCAGACAGGAGAACACGGAATCTAAGCAATGTACTGCTGTGGACGGGTAACTACCATTTTGAAAAAGAGTAACTACCCTTCTGAAAAAGAGTAACTACCCTTTTGAAAAAGGGTAAATACCCCTTTGAAGCATTGGTAAGGATGAGTCACATATCCAATTATTCAAATCAAATATTTGGACCTATCACATACCCAAGCACCTTGGCTTTAGATCCTGGTGCAAAAATATAACTAGCAGATTCCCTGTGTAATGCAATCTCTATGATGACCACATAATAACATAACTGATAGTAGTGATGGCTAAATAAAATAAAGTTACACCTAGGTTGCTCTATCAATTCAGTTCTGTAAAAAGATGAGTAGCCACTATTTTGGTGTGGATATTTGATACCACTTCAATTTAAACATAACTGTTTTCACCTGAACCCACTCCAACAATACTTCTAGTGAGGTATCATGCACCCTGTGTGTAATACATTTCTTTCTCATAAGCACCTCAGGTACATATATATATTAACTTTATGCTCAAAATCACACATATTACACTAACACTAATTTTCAAAATACAATAATACACTAACACAATACACTATGTCTACCAAAACACTACAAACATGTCTCAAAATCACATAATTCACATGTTCTCTCCCAACAGGAGCATTCTTTGAAATTCTTTATTAGGAATAATCCCTTGAGATGTGACATCTCGTTTTCGAGGGGGTCCTAAAAGGCAAAAAAAAAAAAAAAAATATATACAATACATTCACATTTAGACAAAACAGTTAACAAAACAGCTTGAGGGGACATAAAAAAAAACATACACCACGAACATACACACATACTGACTGACAAAAACAAAGACTAAAGTTCTCCATCACACCAAAATCACCCATATCCTCCCCATTCCAACCAATAAATATTAAACCATAAAACAGTTAAAGTTAATATAGACAGTTTGAAAAAGATGAAAAAATAAAATTATATACATATAGTATGTACAAATACACACATTTATACATACGTACATACATGCGCACGTACATATACACAGTTACTTTCACACATATATTTATATCTACATATGTACACACATACATACATACATACATACTGTACGTGTACATACTCATACATACAAACAAACAATAAATAAATAATCAAGTATAAGTATAAATTATATATATCAAGTATGAGAAAAACAGTTGCAGCTTGTATGCAAATAATTATAAAGAGACATCTTAAACTGGTGAAAGGAGGAAAGAGCTCTAAAAGACCTCGGTAAACCATTCCAATCGGAAGGGGCTTTACATTTAAAAGCTCTCCTCCCAATTTCTTTAGATATATGTGGTACTGAGAAGAAAATATGGTCAGTGTCTCTGAGGCTATAGGATGATTGATATACAATCAAATGTTGTTTCAGATAAGAGGGATAATCTGAAAAAATACGTTTGTGAACAAACTGCAGCCAGTGAAACTGACGTCGAGCATTTAGTGAGAAAAGATTCAACGACTGAATGGACACCTCAAGACAAATCTGCAGACTATTATAAATCACATTCAGAGGCTTAAGATTGGTTTCAGCTGTGTTCTGATAAACAACATCTGCATAATCTATTATAGGCAATAATAATTGAGTAATAATATTTAATCTGATCTGTTTTGTAAAACAATTAATTGAACGATATAACATTCTTAAACTACAGTTTATTTTTCTCACAAGAGAATTAATATGTGGTCTAAAGGTAAGTTGGGAGTTGAGCCAGAGGCCCAAATATTTAAATTCCTCGACATATACTAAAGGTGTACCATCCAGAAATTTAACCTCAAGAGAGTTATTTTGCTTATGTAGTGCAGATCTAGTTGCAAAAAGCATGCTATAAGACTTCTTCTTATTCAATAGAAGCAGATTAGAAGATAACCATGTTTGAATACTATTTATATCAAATTGATGAGAGGTTTGAATCTCAGATATTTTGTATTTAGATGTATATATAACTGTGTCATCGGCATATAGATGAATCTGACAGTCTAAGCATATTTGAGGAAGATCATTTATAAAAATAGCGAATAAAAGGGGCCCTAGGGAAGAACCCTGAGGGACACCCGTTTCAATTATACTAGGCTGTGAGAGAGTACCATTAAGAGACACACTTTGACGTCTATAGTGAAGATATGCATTAAACCAGAGAACAGCCGATTTGGAAAGACCAATAGCATATCATTTATCAAGAAGAATATAGTGATTGACCATGTCAAACGCCTTAGTGAGGTCAATAAAGATTGCACCTGTAGACCTGTTGTTATCTTGTGCAGAAAAAATATCATTGGTAAATATAGTAAGGGCTGTTGTTGTAGAGTGATTAGCTCTAAATCCGTATTGATTTGGAGTCAGGATGGAAAAGTCATTAATATATTTAGTCAATTGCTTAAAAATAAGCTTTTCGAATATCTTTGCTACATTACTGATTATGGAGATTGGCCTATAATTGTTGACATCAAGTGAATGACCACCTTTGTGTAATGGTATTACCTTTGCAAATTTCCACATTAATGGGATTACACAGGTGGAAAGTGATAAATTAAATAAGTCACAAAGCGGGAATGCAAGGACATGAGCAGAGAGTTTGATAAACTTAATATCCAGACCATCACGACCAGCACCAGTAGAGGATTTTAATTCCGAGATTGCCTGTTGGACATCAGAGGGGTTAATTATTGAAAATGAAAATGAGCTATCGTTCACAATATTTGTAATGCTAGAATGGAAAAACTCAGATGAATGAGAACAACAGATAGAAGAAAAATGTTGATTAAAGGCATTGGCCATTGAGATAGGGTCAGTGATAATGTCATTATTTATTCTAAGTTTGGTAGGAAGATTTTTATTGGTATTGTTAATTAAAGAGTTGAGTTTCTTCCAAAACTGTTTAGGATTTTTGAAATCATCTGATAAAAAGTGCTTATAGTAATTTGATTTTGCATTCCGTGTTTTAGTTGTACAGGCATTTCTTAGTTTCTTGTATTTAGACCAATCAGCATCATCCTTTGTCTTCCGATATCTGACCCATGCTTTATCTCGTTGTTTAAATAAATATATTAAATCACTATCAATCCAAGGTAAATGACTACCCTTGACCTTAACTGATGTCCAAGGTGCATGTCTATCGATAACTTTAAAAACCTCTGAGAGAAAATAGTTCTATGCGTCTTCAACATAAGGGATCATTTGAAATCTAGCCCAATTAATACTTATTAAATCTTGGATGAAAGCCTCTGTGTGTAGTTTTTTATCCTAATTACTTTAGGCAGCAGACGTGGTAGTCTTATAATCCAAACACAAAAAACAATTGAGTGATCACTAAAACAATCAGGTGATACACCAGAATGAGAAATTCTATTTGGGTGGGTAACCAAGATCCAGTCCAGAAGAGACCTGGACCTATTGGTCACCCTAGTCGGAACAGTAATTAGTTAAGTCAGTCATAGCCCAATGACATAAGAAACACTAATATCAGGTGGAATTACATAAACTGCATTATTTTATGTGTCAGGTCTGCCTTTATACAATAGATAATAGTACACTGTATTGACCATAGATAGTGTTTTACACTGCAGTTTCTCTTGCCTTTACATTTTGTTTTGTTGGGTTTAGTAAATGCTGCATTTTGTTTCTCTTGCTGCAGAAATTCAAAACAAAAATGAATGAGCCATCTCAGAATTATAGAATGTGTCACTGCCCGATGTGAATCGAGTGCAGATTTGAGTCATGCATGCGTCACTTTGCAACAAGTAGCATACAAGATGTTGACAAGAGACGTCTGTAATGTCAATACAGTAAAAATGGACCTACAAAACGAAGTTTGTTTGCTGCTGGCTACATGTTAGCAATCAAATACAACAAAGGCTGTCAGTTAATTATTTATATATGGATTTCACAAATTTCAGTATGACACGTTATGCCGTGAACCGTTTATATCTGAGCATGCACAACTCACATCTGCACTCGACTCACATCGGGTAGTGACAGAATGTACGAATCATTAAAAAAGGGAAACAGACGGAATTGTCCTAGTACTCGTCTTCCTCTCCCTCATGCAGGAATTTTTCTTACTTTCTTTGTGTTCATCTTTACTGTATTGTTCCTTTTCCACACAAAATCAGCCCAAATAGGTGCACTTTTACTGTATGCATTACTGTAACATATCAGAATAAGAATCGGCTTTGGCCACGTTTGCGTAAACAAACAAGGAACTGTTACTGGAATCCTTGCTGTCAAAGTACAATACTCACTTACTGTAACATATAAAGAATACTGTAAAAACAGATGGTCATGCGATTGAAAGAACCTCAACAGATGAGTGTGTTTCCTAGATGGTAATCAGTTGTGATTGATCTATTTGCATAACTTCATTCAGCTGTTTCTCTCATTTACAGTAACAATGGAATATGCAGGGGATATATTTGTGTTTCAATTTACAATATGAACAGCTGTTTACTTTGGCTTTAGCCTAAGTTAGCTTTAGAACACAGTGTTATCTGTTCTGACTTACAGTGTGAAAGCATTTGCAAATCTGTCCAAAATCCATTGTTTTTTTTTTTGGTTGAGCTTGTTTGTAAAAGATGTTCAAGCTGTGTTAATTGTATGCATTTTGTGTCAAAGCAACAAGAAATGTGTTAATTTTACTCTTAATGTGTTAAGAGTTTAGGAAAGTTGTTAAAAGTATTGAAAAAATTGTCATAGCAATCGTAAAAAACTGTAATGGTGGAAACGAAAGGCAAGCTTTTCAAAAATCTCATTTCAGAATCCTCATTGAAGCCTTATTAATTACAAATGTGCCATTGGTTTCCTTGGTTGAGTTTCTTGGATAACCCAATAAATCTGACATTTCCAAAAGCCCCCTTTTTTCCATTGACATAAATTCTAACAAATCCCATGTTAAGTCCCACGGGGACTGCAAACCTCCAAAACACTCACCAACTGATCCCACTTGATTCCCAGTGGAGCCATGTAGATCTTGTGATTTGTTCCCGGCTTCATTTCTTCAAGTTGAGAGATATAATGTTTTTTTATTACCCCTTGCTGAATGCTTTGCATCCTCAGCATTTACCAAGTATCATTATTCTATGTTTCTGCCAGACATCATATCCTACTGCCATTCATGTTTGTAATATTAATGAATATTTTCTGATCTAAAAAAACAAGACATTTTAAAACTATTCCTTTAAAAGTATACACCACAGGGCAGATCTTAAAATAATTAAAATTTTCTTCCCAAAGGATTTTTTTTAAAGCAATGTAACATCTACTGGTTCAGTTTGTTTATGATAAAGGTAGCAGTAGTATAACCTGCTTTACCATTCTTTTTCTCTCTTCCCCCCTGACCTTTACATGTCTTTAACCTTGCCTCTTATTTTTAATGTCTTTTACTGGATGTCTTTCCAGATGAAACTCTCTCTCCTATCCATGTCTGCTGTGAATCATGCGTGTTATTTCCATTTAAATTGACATGTGGTATACTGGATATATTCTGTGTTTAGTGTTGGTGAGGAAGTGTGTATACAGTGTAATGAGCAAATCAACACCCAGTAGACCTATATACACATAGCGACATTTACATTAAATCAGTGTCAACTGGAATGGGTTTGTGAGAGATGAAGGGGTAAAAGTGTACTGTTTGTGTGTGTGTTTACTAGCATGTGTGCCTGTATTTATCATTTGCTTAAAATGTTTTAAGACAAGGTTTGGTATAAGTGTAGATTTTATAAATTCAATCCTGTGATGGTTCATGCATGATTTTGAGCGTAGGTGAGTTGATGTGATCAAAGCAGACATGGTTGAGTGGGTGGTTGGATATCTGCCTATGAATATGTAAATTCTTTTCCATTTCTTAGGGCCAAGATGTGGATTTTTTTTCTTTCTGTAACGACTTCACTTGATACTTCACAAGGAAGGGTTAAGTCAATTTTCACAAACTATGAGTCCCAGAAAAGTATTTTGGGGCTGTAAGCATGGTCGTTTTGGGGTCTTCATTACTGTACCTCAACATATTGTGGGAATAGCAGTCTGTAATGTGTTAAACAAAGAATATAAAGGCCCAAAAGTTCCAATGATTTCCATTTTGGGTGCCAAGATTTACACTTATGGTCATTCCTTATAAGAGTTATATATATTTTTGTCATTAAAGTGCCTTTCAAGAATAAAAAGGATGCTCTATCTCCTAGAAAACCTTGAAAATCGTGATGATAATTGTGATAGAACAATATCATTGGGATCACTTTCAGAGCATTGTTTTTAATGATATGAACACAAAACAACAATCAAAATTCATCTGAATTTACAGCATGGCACAGCAGATGACACTTCAGAGAAATGGTGTATTTGTTCCACATAGGTGGGTCATTGGTGTTTCTTGAGTTTTTCCACTCTGTGGGGCAAAGATCCTTAAGGTAGCTCTATTTTTTTGTACTTTTAAACATTAGTATTAGGTATTGTATTTTGATACTGTCTTTTTTGTTCTGGTGCTCTGCACAGATCTGACACCCAGATTCAGCCAAGCATGTCTGAGCCTCAGTCAGACTCAGACAAGGAGCCTGTTGCTCACAATAAACAAAGCCGTATCACAATTGTAAGTGTAGTTTAGTTTATGTTGTTAGCTTGACAGTCAGGGTTAGGTCACGTGATTTCAGAGCAGCTGAACCTTTATGGTGCCGCAGTTCTCCATAGCTTCTTAAAGCCTTGGTTCAGACACATACTCCGGTTACAGTGTGTCAGCTATAACCATATTCTCCAGTATGCCAACTATCTTTCTGTAGCCTACTGTAGGTCTGTATCTGTGGTTGTTTTCTCAAAGCATTTTGGGTGTCTTCTTTTGGCTGCAGATACACAAACTGTAAAGCATGTCAGTCAAACAACTGTAATCTACTCCTGAATGTAAAGTGTGTAAAATATGCACACCCACCTTTGCTTCTGCTATTTCAAAGCCAAATTTAATCATACCTGTGTGTCTCAACCATTTTCATCAACCATTTTCATCACTTCTTCCTTAATACAATAAAATGGAAATGTAATCAAACACATGAGCTGCAATCCAATTGAAATTCTAAGCGCAGCACATATTTTCATATTGTTCCCCTCCCGTATTGTGATTGTGTACCTACTCACTAAGCACTTCTCATGCCATCCACCATCATTACCTGTTAAAGTGGCATCACTGGGGGGTGATGTGGATGACTTCTTTCATTTTCACTTGGCATCATTTATTCAAATCATACCCCTGTACTGATGTAAATTCAGTGCTCACCTCACACCTTTCGTCACATCACTGTAGTAAAGCATGCGTGTAGATTATTCTTAGTTTGCATAATGGGGTTGCAATTCATATTTTTTAAGTGCTTTAAGATACAATAATCACTCAAGCTTAGCCTAGTTATGCAAGAGAGGCAATACAAACAAATGGAACCGTCAAAGATTTTATATTGATATTTAACTGTCTACCCACAGTGTTTTCTCCTTTTATTAAGAGTAAAATATCTAGCAAAACTTCTTACACTTTCTGTCTGACTATAAAAGTTGTGTCCCGACACGGGAGTCCCATGTGCATCATATGATATAATATCAGAAATGTTATTGATCATTTTGACTCATTTAAACAAAACTAACATTTCTAAATTGTATTATTTTTATAGGTTGGTGTGGATGTGCGCGATCAGATGGCAGGGTGTGTGTTGACTGTTGGACTGAAAGACACACTGATGGAGATACAAATATAAATGCTGAGGGGACTTATTGTCTTTCTTTTGTTAGATAAAATGTGATAATGTAATCATCTGCACCGTTATTATTTAGAAGATAGTTTACCTGTCAATGTAAAAATCCTGAAATTAATTGCAATGCTTGAGCATTTGTTTCATGCCTTGCAGGTTTCTATACTGCTAACAACTCAGAACAGCAACAGATCAGAGAACCAAATAGATGTTTTTTTTTATTTGAAAAACGATTAAGTAGCTCACAGAAATCTTACACTGACACTCACTTAAGTTTTTGTATACTAATTAGTTTTTTTATGCAAAAAATAAAAATGACTCATCAACTCAAATGGCTATAATACAGTATATCATGTTAGCAGCTTCACTAAAGAGACATTTCCCCTCTAACCTTCTCACAAATTGCCTCCTCGACTTCTCAGCTTGCCTCCCTTCCTTGCGTCTTAGTTCCTCCCACGGAGAAAGTACAGAAGAGAAAGCAACCACACAAATTAGTCAGCTGTTTGGGCATAGTTAGCAACTCCTTCAGTCGCATGGCTTTATGGCATGGATTTTATACTGGAGAGTTGAGTAGTTGATGAGATGCTACTGTGCTTAATCATGTGCAGTGCTTTCTTAGGTGTTTTTTTAGGTGAAATTTATGACATAACTAATCATGTTGTTGAGAAGAAATAAGACATTTTTCTATGATGGTTGTTTCTTACAGTAATTTGTTCTTAATCATCATCATGTTTGTTAATCATCTTACACCCTTCAGATTTATTTTTATGACCCTTTATAGGGGCCAGACCCCTATGCGAACCACTGGACTGAACTACTTAACAGTACACTGTATAAAGTAGTTAAAACAATCTCGGACTCAACCAACACTAGCTGACAGTTAAAAAAAAAAAATCTCCGACGGCAGAGACACAACGGGAGTCACATTTAAACCAAGCAGCATGTTTGAAACCCCACGTTCACCAGAAATCTACTGGTTACTATGTAAGTACCACAAACCAAAGTTAAAAACAAACCTGAAGCTGAAGAAACCCTAAACGTTAATGGAACAGACCCGCGGCCCTGAGTGTCTGAGGGAGAGGGATAGAGAGAGGGAGAGAGAGAGAGGGAGAGGGAGCGCTGTTCTCCGTGTTCTGTGTCTGAGTGAGTAGAGCGTGTGTGTGTGTGTAGGGGGGTTCACAGAACGCAGCCATGGTCAGCTGAGGACTTTTATTCAATCCGAGCACAGATATTGACTCGTATTACTCATATAATACTTGTACTCGGCAAAAGTGCAAAAGTTTCAGCCGAGTATCCGGCTCATCCCTAATATTTATATACATATAAATATAAATATACATATAAATAATATATTATATATATTATTTAAGCACTGCACATGACTGCACTAATATTTATATACATATAAATATTATATATTATGTACATATATATATATATATATATATATGCATATGACATGCAGCAAAGGGCCGCTGGTCAGAATTGAGCCTCTGTACATGGGGCGCATCTACCAGATTAGCTACCCAGGCTCCACTACTTTCTCACTTTTCAAAACATAATTCTTAGGTGGCAAGATGTCATGGATTTTATATGTTCTTCTCCTCCAACCCAAAATCTGTTTAAATGCATTTTTCAGGGTTTTTAATGATGTCTTCTGTATTTATATTAAGCACATGTAAATATTCTATATATGTGCCATACACAAACTAGAGCATGGACGTTATGTAACCTTATGAAATATTCTTTGATCATATTTATACTTGACTAAATCAGAGCTCCCTTAGATGTCGGAATTGAACACAGACATGATGATGTAATCAAAATGCTAAACGGCCCCACAAACCCTACAGCTTTTTGTGATTGGTGATTCATCACCAGCTCATCCCACCGTAATTAACCCAGACATTTATTACAAGCCCCTCTTCAAACAGAAAACACCGGACTTTGCAACACAATTTCCTCATTGGTCAAATCGCAACTACAAAGCGGCTCATGCTTCTCTCTAGCGAGCATGTTGTTAATATTTGATGGGATGCGCTACTTCTTACAAATAAAACAGACACCGTCCTTGTTTCTGCTGATGTGGAAACTCTGTGGTTGATTATGAGAGAGGTGTGAGGGCCTGATTAGGAAGGTGGCAGATGCAGTTAAGTAACACATTTGGGGGTGATATAAATTTGATTCATGCGTAATATGAACTCTTAAAAGGAGAGGATTGAGAAAGAGGAGTGAGGCATGATCAAGAAGGTTGTTAGTGCACTAAACTAAAACAGTTATTGCACTGGGATATTTAGTGATGATGTCAATTTGATTTGAATACAACCGAGCTGGGTAAAGGACTGACAGGAGGGAGAGGGAGGGACAGACTGACAGGTTAATTAACAGTGTGAAAGATATACTTGTCTCAGAAATATAGGTTATAAGCACTTTATTGAGATATCCAGGACATTGTTGGATGATGATGAGAGAGAGAGAGAGACTGAGAGAGATAGAGATAGGTGAGGGAGTCCAATGTACTTAACGGAGACATTAAGGTCAATTTTATTTTCACTGCTATAATTAAACATATTTTATTCCAAATTTCTTGACAGACTGAGAGGCATGTAACAGCATTCAAATTGAGCTGATATTTCAAGTTCAAGACCCCCCCCGAGTAGCAAATTCACACTGACTAGTAACTAAACATGGATGAAATACAGATGCATTTATAACAAATTTGATGCAATAAGATACAGTTAGAGGCAATACACAGGAGCTAAAGAGAGTTGTGTGACATATTTAACTGTGAGAGGCACCAGGGATAACTTTAACATCTTTGATTAGACCTTAATTAAGTGGTCACCTGAGGGAAAAGCTCAAGTTCTTCTCACTGAAACCACAATTTTCCATAAGCATAAGTGACAGTGGTAGAAGTGGTTTACTGACTGTAATCCTCACATTTGCAGTAAAGCTTGCCTTGGGCTCTTTGACTATGACGGGTTCAAGGAGATTTTCCCCCCACACATCTGAACGTTACGTTAGCTTGGTTACAGAACTCTGAATAGAGTGTTGCAGGAATGACATATTTGTATAGGCCAACCCAAAGTTAACATCACCCTGGTTCCCGCCACAGATTGTTTCATTGGATTTAAGATCATTGCAGAAAAAAATCTCTGTGGCAATCCAAAGCGTATGAGACTTACATCTTTTGTTCAGCAAAATTTTCACAAATGAACAACCAATCTTTTTATGGTCCTGTATCATGAGAATGTCTGGAAAGCGCTAATCGAAAACAGAACTTATCAGACACTACTTAGCTCGGCTGGGATCCAACGAGTGGGCTGTGGGAAGATTAAACTGAATCCTCAAATCATTTTGCTAAATATGTGTTTTAACTAGAAAAAGTCTTAATTTAGTTTGAAGCTACAGGCTGTGTGGTACTGCCAAAACATTTGATGTCCCTGTAAAAGAAGATAAACAGCCAACAACACTGTAGGCTAGTAGGTTAGTAGCTGTCAGGTTCATAACACTTTACCTTACTAAATAAACATGGTCAAGCAAAGAAACGAGACGCAGACGGCAAATATGCAGTTAATAGACTGTTGCAAGAGGGAAGCACCGCGCGAGAGCAACCTATCTCCAGCATCACTCTCGGGGAAACTTCAACGGATTCTATGTGGCACAGTCTCTTTATTGAAACACACACACACAAAGATTCACAGTTGTTGATACTAAAAGACATCTGGTGTTTGGTTTATGCCTACACTGAGAAAGCGAGGGCAGAGGGCAGGTCGCTGGGCGACGTGTACTTTGACTGACCTCGAAACTAAGACACTTGCTATTTCTAAGATATACAACAGTGGAGACTTATTGCATCGGTGGTGCTAACAGCTTTAAAGAAACAAAGTTAGTTAAATGTGCATATAAGATTATAAAATATAATAAGCATGTAGGAATATACGACAAGCAAGATATGAATATATAATAAGCATGAAAGTTATAATATTTTAAGACACTACTACAGAGAAATATGAAATAAAAGACTTATAAAAATTAATTTCTCTGTCAGTAGCCTCCCAAAATGAATAATTTTAACAGCCTTTGACATCAGCCTGTAAAAAAACAAAAACAAAAAAGAATCTTCCCAGAGGAAAGGCTGAAATGGGATCTGACATTTGTCTGACTGTGAAGGGAAGGGAAATAAAGATTACAATTTGTATTTATTATGTATTCAATGCTAACCCCAAAGTGCAAGCTAAAAAGCAGTCAAATCATTGTAGGCCTACTCAGTGTGTAACAGAAAATCACAATCACACAAATCTTTTTTGTGGCCTAATCTGACTTCTTTTTGGATTACTTATCTATGTAATGGAGAGAAGCTAGACTTTCGTTTCTTCTGTGATCATTGAGCTTTCACACTTTTCCCCCACTATTGCTATCACTTTGCTGTAGCTCGAGGGCAACCGAGCCAACAACCACAATACTTTACTGCAGTTAAATAGTTTTATTTTTCCCTTGGCGCAATTATTTACTAGACAATATGAGCACATCTGCACCATCGCTTCGTTACACACTGAGTACACTGACTTATGGCTGATACCGTTTGTGGTATCTTTTGTCTGACTATGTGCATTTTTGTTGAGGATATTTTGAGTTTTACTTTCAAATCATTGAAATTATTTTTCTTCCTCACTCTAGTAAGATCTATGTTCGATAAGCTTACCCTTACTGCTATAGTGGTTCAGCTGTCCACTTCTCAAAGGTTACCTGTCATTCAAAAATTAGCAGGAATTGTTTTAAATTATTTTACTAAATTTGAGTTTCTGGAGGTGTGCTCTTTGCTAAATTATTTTCATGGAAGACATCTATCATGCATAAATGACGCAATGCAAAGTATTCAGTTTTTATTTTGACACCCAAAACTAATTGAAATGCAGAACAAATTTCCCCAAAAAAGACCTGCCACACACTGGCAATTCAACAAGACAAAAAATATACACAATGTGCTAAAGGACTTTTCACACGGAGCCATTGTTGTGCCTCATAATTCCTTTTCATTGAGAGGCGAGTGGGCAGGTAGGGGGGCGCGGGCAGTTTGACAGGTGACGTGACAAGCGGGCGCCATCCCGTGAAAGAGTTGAATTACTGAAATGGTTGGGTGTTTGTAAATTATACAGGGTGGTCTAGACCTACACTATATGTTAAGTGTCTTGAGATAACTCTTTTTATGAATTGATACAATAAATAAAATTGAATGAATTCAATTGTGTTGAACTTTGCCCTTCGCAAATGACGAGCAGTGCTAATCAATAAACAAGAGACTGATTCTTGCTTGCTTTTGAGTTTACTAAAATATACAACTGTTTTCTAAACAGTTTTCAGAATATAGACAGCGGGGCTTTTGCTTGTCAAAGCATTGGCAAGACTGAATTTATTGGGTAATGTTAGTAATTATGACTATGCTAATTTAGTTTACTTTAGCTATCAACAACAGCAGTCTGTTGACTATGATTACCATGATTTGTTGGTAACCCTTCCTTTTACAGTCCCCTAATTACCAGGTATTTACCTGGTAAATATATGGTAGGTTATAGTGGTTAATTGGTAATTACCACAGGTAACAAGTATGTAAATGCACAGAAACTACAAACTAATTACTAGGTATTTACCTGGTAAATATATGGTAAATGATAGTGTATTTGTGTATAATTACTAAAGGTGATTAGTATGCAATTACAGAGAAACTATCATGGAAAAAACACCACTATTAAATATCAACTCAACAAAGTACTGTGTACTTATTACTTGAAATTAAGACGAAGTTTCCAATAAATTACCATGTCTTACATAGTTGTTCTTCATGGCTACACCCATTAATAGAGGGTTTTTCAAATTATTTACCTTACACTTACCTGTTAACTACCCCGCAGGAACAGTTTCTCCTACTGGGTATGTTCTTGAAGATGTTTTTACAATTTACTCAGTAAGTAAAGTGCAACTGTACTGTAAAAGGAAGCCTTGTTTATTTCCATGGTATTACCAGACTCTTACCACATCTTTTGCTACTGTTTATACATTTATGAAATCACAAACTTTTACCATGTGTGTTCTGCAACATAACTAAAACATTCTCAGTAAGTAAAGTGCAACTGTACTGTAAAAGGAAGCCTTGTTTATTTCCATGGTATTACCAGACTCTTACCACATCTTTTGCTACTGTTTATACATTTATGAAATCACAAACTTTTACCATGTGTGCTCTGCAACCTAACTAAAACATTCTCAGTAAGTAAAGTGAAACTGTACTGTAAAGGGAAGCCTTGTTTATTTCCATGGTATTACCGGGATCTTACCCTATAATCTGTCATAGATTTTCCTCCACTTTTTCGGCAGGAACAGTTACTATGTAGAACAACAGTATTTACTCATTAAGAAAGCTGATTTACCACAGATTTCTCTTAACAGTGTAGTCACCCTGGTCAATGATTGGCTGCTCCCACATACTCCATCCTCGATCATGTCCACTTGTCTCTTCCTCAAACCCTGCGACAAACTGAGAAAAAACTACTGAACAAGACAACTAATATCAACATATTACCAGTTAATACTACCCTCATAGCCTAATTGTAATAATACAACAATGTTTAAACATAATAATTAAATTACCTATCAACAAACCAGCAATGTGGATTGACTAAATCAGTAATATTAGGCAATATTGCAGGACATTGTTACAGTGTAACCAAAACAAAGAACGAGCATGAGACAGAGAAACAGAGAGAGCTCCCAACCTGTGCATAATCTTCATCCATGATGCTAACGTAATGTGTGACCTGGAGAATATTGAGCCCTCTCTGATGGATCGTGTGATGCCCCTTCCCCTGTGGTTTGCCTTTCTACAGCTCCTGTAACATATGACATAATCTGTAAACATCCAACATTGCATAGTTTGTCAGACTGTAATAAAGTACTGGGTGATCATTGTTGAACATTAAACTTAGAATGAGTACTGTAAGTCTATGTTTTGTTTCTGTAATTCAACACCATCAGTGTGAAAGGATTCCGTGGCCTTGAGGTTAAAGTACACACTGTCATTTTCAGTTTTTGGGTACTTACATCCATACAGGATGAGATTAGCACTTTTTGTACTCGAAGTATTTGGACAGATTAACATTATGCAGAATAGTTGTAGTGAGTTCTTGGTCACATAACCTTTCCATGCAGTAACGGTATTGAGTCTGTGACCTGTAGGCATCATCAGAAGCTAGATTTTCCCAGGTGATGTTCTAAAGGCTTTGTGTTTTCTCTTTAGTATGTGAAATATTTAAATCTGATTCAAATTGGGTGTTTGACTTGTGAAATATGTTTGTTATGTAACATAACATCCTTTCTAACTCAGGATGCTACAATACAGTATCACTGTCCCATAGTTGTGCTTACTGTCACTTCTCCCCCAGTCTACACACTGTATATTCTAATGGCACATTGATCCAGGTGTAGCCTGTGTGGCAGTGATGCTTGGCTCTTACCACCTATATCTATCCTTGGTCGTGTTGGTTCTTTTGAGTTTCATTCTGCTGTTGCACACAGGGCATCGTTTTTTACTTGACAACAGCCTCTCCCTCTGTAGCCATTTTATAAATTTTTTACCCCCTTGTGCTGTCCTCTGAAGTAATGTTATTGTCAGTGTCATATTTCTGAAAAATACAGACTATAAGAGACGTGACATTAGATGTAGCTGTAGTATAAGGGGACCAGATTTCTCAGACAAAATCCGGGGACATTTTCAGCTCAGAAGCGTAAATACCTCCAAAACACGTCATGTTTTTAATTTTTGTAAAACTTAAAACGGGGACACTAGACCTAGAGCTGAGTATCGGATACAATAAAAACTATTGAGGAAAGATTTTCCTTTGACATTGATGCAGTATGAAACGAGATCGCTGCAGTCGGCAGCAGAGAAACAAGCTACAATGGAAGTTAATGGGATAATTGTCCCAGCTTGCAAAACAAGCATAAAGTGCTCGTTTTGCTGCTGACAGACTCAGATTAATATTCTAAGTGTCTGATAACATTATGGAAAGGATTTCTAAGGAGGGTGACCTTTCTGTTAAAGATTAAGATCATTTTTTAAAACGTAAAAGTCCACCAGACTCCATGTAAATAATCAGTGATTTTAGCGTGTATAGAGCAGCATATCTCCACCAGACTCCATGTAAATAATCAGTGATTTTAGCATGGTAAAATACGGCTTTCTAAAACATCTCTGAGCAGCGCTGCTCGATCGGCTCCGTTTGGTCAGAGTTTTCTTTCTTTCATTCTAATTTTGGGTCTGTCAGTCACAGTGAAAACCAGGGACAGATCCAGCCGGGGACAGGTCACCAAAATCGGGGACTGTCCCCGGAAACCGGGGACGTCTGGTCACCCTACTGTAGTAGCCTACTCTTGTGTCTCTTAAATTTAACATGTATATTATAGATATGTATAAATTAATTACACTCACACTGTCGTGGCGCCGCAATCACGGAAGCAAATGCCCGCGGAAAGACCGGAAATGCGTCAAACCGGAAGAGTCTGAATATCGACGGTGGCTGCCATAGACATAATAAAGAGTAGACGCCGCATCGACCGCTACTGCCTATTGGCGCTGACGAGATTTGGGGCCGCCATCTTGGACCGGTCACCCGCTCCACTCAGTGTAATGTGTTTGGCAGGTGCAATGAGCTGTCAGCGCGTTTAATTAATCAATCTCACTGAATACCCAACTTATTTACATGTTGCTACAAAGGTTATACATGTAGCTATGATACAGGACACATGATTAGGCGTATTTTAATATTCATAGTGTGCTTAACAGTAATAGAATATTCTGATATGATATAAATTCACCAGACGTCCGAGATCAAAACTGGAAACATAATCCCCGAAAAGGGAGAGCAAAGGGGACATTTCCAGTTTGACTATAAATCTGATTGAAAAACCTAATGTTGTGTCTTTAAAAAAAAGAACAAGGACAGAGGTAGTTTTTCTTCTGTATTTAGTCAGGGGACAAAAACGGGGGACTGTCCCCTAAATAATAATAATAAATACCTCTACATCACATATATGATGTAGGCTATAATAGGTATAAATACCCCTACATCACATATATGATGTAGGCTATAATAGGTATAAATACCTATTATAGAAAAATTATTTGCACACACATTATAAATATGATAGGGAAGAAGAAACAGATAGTGACCGTAAAGTCAGATATTTAAGTACAAGAAACAATATGATTATATTATTAGAGTCTACTTGAAGCTTTTTATATTTGTCTCTCTCTCTGTCACACACGCACACACATGCACAGTACTACCACGTTGTTCTGCATCAATTGCCTCCCAGACCTTGACATTTAGCAGCCCCACTCCCAACACACACACACACACACACACACACACACTAGGGTTGCACAACATTGACAAAATGTGATATTGAAACATCGATATGAATTCCGATATTTTTAAACATATATAAAATTACAAAATAGATTCATAACAAATTAAACAAGTTTTCTTACAACACAAGGTTTATTTTAACTGAAAGTTATATTGGACTGGTCCAACATGAATAACTAAGGACCATGTCTACAGAACAGGACGGGTTCTACTGGTTGGACAGTATAAAATATATAAATAAAGTTATAATATAAATAACTAAGGACCATGTCTACAGAACAGGATGGTGTTAGGTCTAAACTCAGACACTTAGTTCTCACTCATTATCAATTGTAGATTTAAACCCAGAGGAACATCAAAAAGGATCAGGCTTGACACAGAGATGAAGTTTTAACCCGTCTGCAGAGGAGGAGAGTCGAGGAAGGAGGGGAAGTGAGCGGTGCTCACTTCGTCTCACACAACAGTTCTCAGCTCAACTCTAACTCTCGTTCTCTGACAGTTTCTTTTTATTACATTTTCAAGGTTGTTGAGCGATACAAGTATTATGGTCTGTTTTGGGCGTTATAAATCAGTACTTTTCCATGAGATAGAGTGAAATAGTGTAACAAGAACCAGTTTGAGCTGGCTAGGAACAATGTATGTGTGTCAGGTTGTGGCAGGGAGTTAGAGCATTCTGTTCCTGTTCATTGCACCCCCACGCACTTTTCCCAGCGCAGCCTCACAGTTACAGATATTACTCAAACACACAGTTAATATTCAAAACACACATATACTAAGTACAATGTCTTTTTAGCTTCTACATATCCCTCCTGTTGTGAGTTTTGAACAACTTGTACATATACATATATCAACTGTCTCATCTTCCAAATATAACTGCTTCCCTAGGAGGAACTTTAAGTTACATTCTTCATGGTTAAACATTACAACAGGTGATGTGAACAGGAGTGGGCGAAAACCCTTCTGCCATATTATGAAGGGAAAATTCCCACTCGACCTCTCCGCCTGGAGACGATCGCCTCTTGGCCAGTTCATCATCTGGATCAGTTCATGAGTACGCACAAGCATAGGGGTGGAGCGTAGCAGGAAGAAGGGTTGGAGGACAGAGGTTACTAGCACATGTCCTCACCGTTGGTGTGGACCATTCAGCGCCGCACACATCGGGGAAGACCCCCTAGACGGGGTCATCCTCATCTGGGTCATAGTCTGGTATGGGGTACAAATCAGGGGTGTCGCCACCTTCTTGGTGGAGTCGCTGGTGGATCCAGGTGTCTCGTTCTGCTACCTTAATGGCGGTGGGTGTGGTCAGCTAGACCTGGAATGGACCGTCCCACCTAGGACTGTGCCAGTGTTTTCTCTTGATCACTTTGAGCAGGATCCAGTCTCCTGGTATCAGCAGTGTCTGTGTGGGGAGACAAAGGGGTACTAGGCAGATCATTTGTTCTCCCAACCTCTTGTTCCTTAAACAGTTCACACAGCCACTTGGTGATGGGATCTACATCACCTTCTTGGTCCTGTACCAAAGGATCTTCTACTAATGGCAAGTGAAATGGTCTCCCTGTCACTATCTCAAATGGTGTACATCCTGTATGGTTAGGTGTGATGTGCATGTAGGTTTTTACTAAACTAAGGCATTCAGGCCATGGTTTTCCTGTTTCTTCCATAGTCTTCCTGAGCCTAGCTTTGATAGTGCCATTGGTTCTTTCCACTAGTCCTGCACTCTGTGGGTGATATGCACAGTGAAACTTGAGGTCGATGCCTAAATGTTGTGACATGGTTCTTACAATGCTGTTGGTGAAATGGCTACCATTGTCGCTCCACAGTATCCTAGGGATGCCGTGTGATGGTACAATGTGTTTGCAAATAGCTTTTGCTACTGTGAGTGCGTCATTTGTCTTTGAGGGTACAATTTCTACCCACTTTGAGAAGGAGTCTATTAGCACTAGACAATATCTATATGTGCCACTTCTGTGTAGTTCAATGAAATCCATGTGTATGACCTCAAATGGATATGTGCCCTGTGGTGTTTTTCCTCTCTTTGGTCTGACATTTCCCTGTGAGTTGTGTCTACAGCATGTGATACAACTTCTACAAAATTTTTTTTAAAATATGTGTTATGTGGAATGTTTCCCCAACTATGGATACCATCCCTCCTGTTGAGACATGGCTCATCCCATGGCTCAATTTTGCTACAGCTGGAAATAGGGCTCTGGGTAGACATATTCTGCCGTCTACTCTGTAGAGTTCATCCTGACCTAGCTGCGCTCCTTGTAACAACCACTTGCTGATTTCTGCTGGAGGGGAGTTTTTTTTGCATGTCTTGCAGGACTTCATGTGGTATAATGTCTTTGGGGGGTTCACTTGCAATGTAGGTTTGAGAGGTCGTGTTGGTTGCTGCTGCTTTAGCTGCTGCGTCTGCTTTTGCATTTCCTTGTGAAATTGGGTCTGTTCCATTGGTGTGAGCTTTGCATTTGCAGATAGCTAACGTTCTGGGCAGCATAACTGCAGCTAATAAGTCTGTCAACAATGCAGCGTGTTGAACTGGTTTCCCTGTTGATGTCTTCATTCCTCTTCTAGCCCACAATTTGGCGAACGTGTGTGTGGTAGCATAAGCATATTGGCTGTCACTGTAGATTGTAACATCTTGGTCTTTGAACAATTTACATGCTTCTGTGAGAGCCACTATTTCTGCTACTTGGGCTGACTGGTTTCCTGGTAGTTTGCCAGCTTTCTGTATCTTTCTGTCTGGCACCTCAGCTCTGAGAGTGCGCGTTCCTGTCCCACAGAAGGAGAGGAGCAGAGAGGGGAGGAGGTCGGGGCCGCGCTTGGCTCTGGCTAACTAGGCTGGTATCTCTGTGTATTTCCGTGACCTTCACTGTGTTTCTCTCTGACTTTATTCTACTGAGGCCAAAAATCTTTCCCTAAAATCCACAGTCTGTTCAATTGTTGTGGATGACATTAGCTCTTCTTTTAGGTGAGGAAAAGCTTTTCTTTCCTCCACATTGTTCCATCTCATTTTGTTGATCAAGGCCCTAGGTGTGTCAGATAAGGTTTTGTAGCTCCTGAGTTTTAAGTGTGTCTAATGTCTAGTGTGGGGGCTCTGGACTGTACTGCTTGTTTCTGTTAAGCCAAACTCAGGAATTCGTTGCGAAGTAGAGACCCTGCTGAAACAAACACTTCTTCAACTTCTAACTTCACAACGAACAGAGTCACAGAATGACCCCACAGCTCTGTGCGCATAACACATGACTGCTCCTTATCTCCCGTTTGCCCCAACAGAAACCAGACCATGTTTTGGAAAACACTCTAATCTTAAACAACACACTTCATCCAAAAATTGACTGTAGCTATCATTCAATCTTAGAAGCTAGAAATTTATCTCGTCTGTAAATTGGTTCAGGCATTAACCTACAGTTTGGGCAAGCTGACCGTTGCATATCTCTCAAGGCGCCAGCTTTTTGTTGCCTATTTGCTCACAGTGAGAAATTGCAAAGCCATAACAATACTAGCTGTCTCTAGACGCCGGAGGCCCTATTCAAGGATCTGTCTTTAGGAAGCTCATGTTTCAGAGAAAACCTACAATGTAGATCCACTTAATATATGAACAATTAACTAAAAGAGAATCTTGTCTATGTGATTGTCTTATTACAGGCCTCAGTTACCTGTCTTATATCTCGAATCAAGCGCCAATGAACCTTATCAGCCTTTTTTACTGGGAAAATTGGTGTATCACATGGCTAGTCGGGACATTATCTGATTAGTCCTGCTTCTACTAATTCTCTAATTACAGGTGCAATGTCTCTCTCTGCCTCTGGTCTGAGTGGGCATTGTCTCACCCTGGGCTGCCAGTCTGGCCTTATTTTTGTTTCTGGGCAGCTCTTATCAGGCCTACATAGGCCGGCCCTTTAGTCCATAAACATTAAAGGACCCCTGCTGGGTCCTGTACATCTCTCTCACTCAGACCTATGGACGTAAATCATTGGTCAGTCTTGCATAGGTTGGGTGTGGTAAACACCCCCCCACCCCTGTTGATATCTGTACGTTTCACTGGAGGGGCTGTATGCCAACCCTGGGTCATCAACTTGCCCTTAATCATCTGCTCTTTGAACTTTGAGTGCCACTTCTCCCAAATGTTTCCATCTCATATCATATGTTTTTGCTAGTGAAACGTGTGGCACTTAGCTGGAGCAATCTAGTCTTATTTTGGCACTAACACAATAGTTGTCTTTTTTCAGATATTTGACATAGTGAAATTACTGTTAACAAAAAAAAATAAACTTAGTCTTCCCATAACAGTGGCAATCCATGTACTCTGGCTCATTCTTCTTGAGCAACTTCAAATATGTATATATATGCATACACATATCTCCATATATATATATATATATATATACATACACACGTACATGCACGTACCCTTTTTTACTTATTTTCCTTAAATCTAACAATTTTGGAATTGATATCGACCAACTGTTTTATATTCTTCCATTACTTTTTCCTAATTTCGTTCACTAGCTCTCTGACTCATTGTTTTTTTTTTTCTTTTCTTTTACCAATAAGTCCATCTGTAATCTATAGGGATCTGGTCCCAACTCAGTAATCAATATATGTAATTCGCCAGACACCCTCATATAATTGTAATTGTAATCATGTATACATGCATTACTCCTCATATAATTTGCCAAGAAATTTTAGCACTACCCATGTTTCAAGAGGTTCTGCGTTCAGAAATTTTAACACATTAATTTGCTAAGAAATTTTAGCACCATTCATGTCCTAAGAGGTTCTGCGTTCAGAAATTTCAACACATGAATTTGCTAAGAAATTTCAACACTACTCATGTTTTAAGAGGTTCTGCGTTCAGAAATTTTAACACATTACCTCTTCCGTGTGTGTAGTCTGTCTCTCAGACAAAATACACACTACTTCTCACCAAACCCACTGTTTGGCTACTCTTTACTCTTCAACAACATAGCATTAATAACCCCACTGGATCACTCCAATTTTTATCAGTCAGACCATGGAGACATCATTGCCTTAATTTAGATTTCACCAATGCGCAGATTCGATTCCCAACAGGTTCTGCTCACCTTTATTTAGGGGCCCCAGGCTCCGTTGTTTCCTGTTCTGACTGTTCCCATCCAATTTTTTCAATCAATCCAATCCAGTGTTCAATTTTGAGTGAATCCCCCATTTTCAGACTTGATTTATGCTTGGTTTTCGTTATATTCCAAATAAAAAGGCGCAAACAGAGAACAAGGAAAAGTTGTCTCTGTAGTTTCCCTTATCTGTCTCTGTCTCCCTTTGGTTGCCTGCTTCCTCCACATTCCTGCAGCACACACCTCTCTCCGTATCCTCCGTCTCTATTTCTCCTAAAGAGCAACTCTCTCCTCCACCTGCAATCGCTGTAATAAACTAGTAACAGACGTCATTCTAAGTTTACAATCAAAGCCGTATTTCTTTGTCCATTATTTTACAAATTCTACACTTCCTTCCCGGAAGTTTTCTTCCATAAATTTTACGTCCTTCGGGACGGCTGTACTCTGATTTTGACCCATCCTGCTCTGTTTCACAAATCACACAATTTCCACAATGAAACACTGCGACAATAAAACTTCACAACTCACAATACAACGCTGGGTTACACCAACCTGTGTCCCTGTCCTAAGCAGAGTCTCACAAAGAACCACAAGTTATCACCTGTGCAGCAACACTCTTATTGTCTCACAACCAAACCAGCAAACAACCAGACAAATTGTTAACACTAACCCGCAGATTACAGTCACACGAACAGCAGTAACACAGCAGTACAACAATAATAAAACACCAGTGGAATGACAGCTTAAAACAGTGACGAATATATATATACACATACATATATATATACTATATTTAACTTTCATGTATAATCATTGGTAATAATTGTATTCATAGTCCCAAACAGTGAATTGTACTATGGTTAATGTTTATCTATTCTGTTTTATCATGTACAATTCAAAACCATAACTTTATCAGTTGAATCAACAGAGCTTAAAATATTGACATATGCACATATCTCATTCACAGATTGTCACAGCACTGATAGTCATAGCATTTCCAATTTTCAACAGTGAATTTTTATCTATTTTGTTTACTCATATGCCCTTTAACTTCACAATTCACGTCTGTGTCAGCCACTGATCTTTTCAATTTATTATTACTTTTCCACACACCAACTATGTTAAGTACGTGACGGTACGTTGTCACGCTGACCCTATTTTAAACTGTAAACGAGTTTAATTCAGTGACGGTACGTTGTCACCGTGGAATCCTGCCCTGCCAGATTCCTGGTTAACCCTATTTTAAACTGTAAACCAGTTTAATTCAGTGACGGTACGTTGTCACCGTGGGATCCTGCCCTGCCAGATCCCTGGTTAACCCTATTTTAAACTGTAAACGAGTTTAATTCAGTGACGGTACGTTGTCACCGTGGGATCCTGCCCTGCCAGATTCCTGGTTAACCCTATTTTAAACTGTAAACCAGTTTAATTCAGTGACGGTACGTTGTCACCGTGGGATCCTGCCCTGCCAGATCCCTGGTTAACCCTATTTTAAACTGTAAACCAGTTTAATTCAGTGACGGTACGTTGTCACCGTGGAATCCTGCCCTGGCAGATCCCTAAATCCCATGTACGTCTGGAATTTTACGCTGGCGTCCCAAGCGTTTTTAAGGTCATTACTTTGGACACTATTGGTATTAGGAAAAGCTTTCTTACCTATTTGATGCCTCCCCTGGTTCGGTGGGACCCGTCACCGACGGTCCGGACCGACACGGACTCAAGGTATGGACCCTCCGATGCAAAGGCGGAGACTGCTTAGCAGATTTTTATCCTAAGTGGTCCCGTTGGTCCCGCGTCGTCCCAAACCGGCGGGTTCTTGGGTCCCGGGTTTCGGCACCAAGAAATGTTAGGTCTAAACTCAGACACTTAGTTCTCACTCATTATCAATTGTAGATTTAAACCCAGAGGAACATCAAAAAGGATCAGGCTTGACACAGAGATGAAGTTTTAACCCGTCTGCAGAGGAGGAGAGTCGAGGAAGGAGGGGAAGTGAGCGGTGCTCACTTCGTCTCACACAACAACAGTTCTCAGCTCAACTCTAACTCTCGTTCTCTGACAGTTTCTTTTTATTACATTTTCAAGGTTGTTGAGCGATACAAGTATTATGGTCTGTTTTGGGCGTTATAAATCAGTACTTTTCCATGAGATAGAGTGAAATAGTGTAACAAGAACCAGTTTGAGCTGGCTAGGAACAATGTATGTGTGTCAGGTTGTGGCAGGGAGTTAGAGCATCTTGTTCCTGTTCATTGCACCCCCACGCACTTTTCCCAGCGCAGCCTCACAGTTACAGATATTACTCAAACACACAGTTAATATTCAAAACACACATATACTAAGTACAATGTCTTTTTAGCTTCTACAGATGGGTTCTACTGGTTGGACAGTATAAAATACATAAATAAAGTTATAATATAAATAACTAAGGACCATGTCTACAGAACAGGACGGGTTCTACTGGTTGGACAGTATAAAATATATAAATAAAGTTATAATATAAATAACTAAGGACCATGTCTACAGAACAGGACGGGTTCTACTGGTTGGACAGTATAAAATACATAAATAAAGTTATAATATAAATAACTTTCAATATATTTGATAAATGACCAGCTGTCTCAGCTCTTATTACATAAGTATTTGGACAGATACACCTCTTTTATATTGTGTTGACTCTGTACTCAAGCACATTACTATTGAAAAGGCTATATAATTATATATATCTCTATCTATCTATCTTATAAGAGTAACGTGCAAGTCTTATCAAACAAATCCCAACTAAACCAGAGATAATCCCAATGTAATAACAACACAAGCATACATTAGTGATGCTTTTGGAACTTAACTTATGTAGCAATTTTCAAAACACAGATAGGCCTACAAAATGCTTCACAGAACCCAAAGTGAAAGAGATAAAATAAAACAAATCCGCCGATCTGAGCAGGAATATGCTGCACAGTGCTCTGGCATCTTGTATCTTCTGCTGCCAAGTAACGAGTATGACCGGTCCAAGATGGCGGCTGGATTTCTCGCGCTCAGCAGCCAATGCGGCGTCTACTCTTTATTATGTCTATGGTGGCTGCAGAAAGAGCGCTGAGGTTATCTACTGAGAGAAGGTACGTTATATCGGGTTACATCCTACAATCTATCGTTATAACCCAAGTGCTAATTTCAGACAATAACTTAAATGTTTTAGCTATGATATTTTTATTGTTTAATTTCTTTTTATCATATTCAATATTCTTAAACACAGAGTCATGCCAAGGACGCGAGTTACCAGACGAACCAATAAGAGCAGAAGCCCCCCAGATGTTGAGCCGGTTCAGTTGGATAATGAAGGTAACGTTAACTTAAAATTGCATAACTTTAGCAAAGAATTTAATAAGCCAAATCAAATGTTTAGTGTGCCACCAACTGTCACTCTTACAAGTTGTTTTTTTCACTGTAACATTACGGTTTTTACAGTTAGTGTGATTGCTCAGTCACAGCTCTGCAAAAACTTGTTTATTTGCTAGCATAACTTAACTATCAGGCTAACGTCAGCAACATTTGCAGTAAACAACCTACAACATGTATAACAGCACAAATTACAGTGTGCGAACCTCTAAAACCCATAGACCGTTAATATTAATGGACAGAGCATGTGTGACGTCACCCATTGGTTTGTGGAGATCAGAAATGAGTCGTCGAGTTTGCGTTTATGGGCGCAGCCATCGTGGTTGCGGATGTGACGATTTTAGAGGAGAGGGCGGAGTGAGAGAGGAGCCACAGACCGGTGGGCGGGATCTACAGTCTATGGGCGGGATCTGACTGACGTTAGCTGAGAGCTAGCACCGCAGCTCTACCGTTACCTTAGCTACCACTTTCACTGCCAATGTGGATGCAACTGCTGCTGAATAATTCAAGGTAAGATTTAGCTTCACTAACGCTAGGTTTTAACTATATCTTTGTCCCATATAGTATATGGTTATATAACATATAAGAGTCACATTGCAAAGTAAATATGTCTGAAGTTACCATGTAAATTGTCTGTAACGTTAGCTTGCCACTTAGCTAGCTATGGGTAAACATGCTAACGTTAATTTCTGCAAATCGAAGTTTACTTCTCGTAGCATTAACGTAGTGTCAGCGAAATGCAAAACGGCGATTGTCAATGCTTATCATTATGTAACGCTATTAGCACATGTATAACCAAGTTTCTTATAACGTTTGGCTAACTGTAATAACCATAATGATCCGATAATGTGCTACTGTTTCCCCTTTCAGTCTATAGTTGGGGCATTTAACCTTGACATGCTGTTAAGACCTAATGTTAGCAGAAATAAGCTCATTTAACTTACAGTTACACTAAAGAACAATGGACTGTTGATTCATGTGTATTGTATTCTCCTGGATAATTAATCAAGTACAGTTACATGCTAGTGTGCATAGATATTTAACTATGAGGGGCTCAAATGGAAATTGATGATTCTTTCATTCTTTCAGAAATAAGAGTGCTGAGAGCCACGATGGCATGTTCACCCCCGAATGCCCCAGAAGTAAGCAATAGTAATAGTTCATTTTCTTTTGCTATATATTGTACAACATTAAACTTTTACCAGACTTTTGTACAACTAAGCCAAGGTAATAATGCATTTTCAAATAGTGTGTAATTAAGAGTGCTGTTCATTTATCCTTTTTCTCTGCGGTCCCTTTCTTTTACCAGTCCCTACAAGGAAGAGCTGTCCCGGACGTCCTCCTTATTCACTGAGACCTGAGAGATGTCAAGGGCGGTAACCTCGTCGCAGGAATGAACGAGAACCTGCAGCACCTCCACCTGCAGTATCCAGGCATGATAGCACAAGTGCTATAAGCTTTATATGTTAAGCTGTATTTTTATATTGTGATTTGTAATGTCAACCATTTCTACTGTAATTAACAGTGTGACACTAGAGATTCAACAACCTCTTTATTATGCAGACATGTCTTGTGACAGTTAAGTTTGCCTTTACCTTAACCCACAGCAGTGTTTTATGTGTGGAATTTACACTTGTAAAAGGTGAACTACATTATTTAATTCATACATTTTTAAAAATCTTAAGTGTTTGGTGTATGTATTTTTTAAGTTGATGCCCATTTCAATGTGAAATAAAGGTCCTTCTAAAGCTACATTTGTTGTTTTTCTGAAGTAACTATAATAGGAACATCCAGCATTGTAGTCATACAAGAAGACTTTGGAAATTTCATAGAATTTGTAATTGATTAAAAGTGTCTTTCTATTTTGGCTTTAATACACATAAATATAAACGTTTTGCACTAGGTGCTGTTTAATCTGTGCAGGGCTATTGTAAAATCATAACTTACGATCACAAATTGCTAAGGAGAATTAAACAACTTATTTAATTGCCGTAACTGTAATGATTAAATCAAATGTATTAGGTACATTTGATTTAATCATTACAGTTAGACATTTTCAAAGTATGAAAACTAAAAACCATACAAGGATATGCAATGTCAATATTTAATTCTAACAGTACATAAATACATAAAATATACAAGACCCTTTATGTGAAATTACCAAAAATACTTTCACCTGTTTTCACCAGTTAATATTTATAAAATAGTTTTAATCCACTACTTAATGTTACTACGATCACCTATCAAACTACAGCAGAAACTAAGTCAACCACAAGAAGTTGAACCTCTAAATACCAAGTGCTAAAAGTTTGTCCGTCTTTTCAGCAGAAGCTGAACCAAAAATTATTTTCTGGCATCATTATAATCAGAACACATTTAAGAACTTTGGATGTGGTCAACGCAGACTGTTTTCCACATCCAGATGAAATGGCACCAAATACACCGCTCTATAGACCAGGTCTTCCTTCTGTAGGCTCTGGTCATTCAGTTTTCAGTGTGGATACCTTTGTAGTTACAGTAAAAGACAAACATGTAGTTAAGGCATGGTAGATCACAATTAATTATATTAATATATGAGCTAATATATGAGACACACTAAATAATGCATTTAAATTAATAATACCTGCTTGTCTCTGAAAAACTGATCTTCCTCAAAGTGTGAACTGCAGACGGGACTTTTCGTGCTTCCATATGCTGGTCTCTCTCTCCTCATGTTCACCAACCATTGCTTCAGCCTGGCATCATCAAAAGGAAGTCTGTTTGGAAAGAAATTCATGTTTCATACATCCCGAAGGTGTATATACTATCAATTTACACTAACAAGGCACCACATCTGCTGTATGCATCTGTAATGCAAATGTTTTAAATGTATATTTAATAGATTAATATAATGTAATACCCCAATGTAACTTTACAATAATGTCTAATTGTTTCATGTGCGCCATTTTATCGCTAACAATCTGACCCACTCCCCCGCCCGGAGACCTCCAAGTCAACGCGCTCCCCCGCAGCTGTGTCCGTGTGGTGATGGTGATGCTGTGTGGGTGCTGCCGCGGCGAGGGTGACAGGGTATATGCCCGGTAACCTCTCGCCCAGAAAGATATGCAACCCCGACTGGGGTGAGGTGTGCCGGGCTCGCCCTGGCCGTCCTTTGCCCGCCTCCGGGTAACGTTGCCCAAACTTTCGGGATATATTTGAGTCAAAAGCAGGTCTACGTTTGACATACAAATCCGCCACACGAAACTCAGATGTGAGGGCTTATTTCTAAATCACACGCTGTCCCAAAACAACCTTACCCCGTGCTAACAGGGTTTATGAATTTGCAATATAACGTTAGCTACATCAGGCTTTGATTTTAAGCTAACGTTACCATTACATGCGCATCGATTAGCACTAATACCACCTATTACAGATCACAGGCGAGATCGGTGCATATACTGTAATCGACTGTAACATTAAATATATTTTAATACGTTTATACATAGACTGTATGCGTTTATACGGTCTGCATAGCATTATTAGTTAGCCCGCTAGCTTGCTTAGCAAGGTGCAATCTAGTAGCTAACTAACTGATATTAATTTAGATGCTAACGTTGGCTAACGAAAAACTGTGTTAAAACTAAATATAATTTTACTTACCAGAAAAACTGAACTGCCGATTCCTTTGAGTGTCTTGCCGTGCAACCGACCGCTAAACAAGACAATATTATCCGACCAAAGTGTCAAAGTCACTGCGATGAAACGTAGGCAACCCCGTGCCATGGACAAGCTTTTGATTGACAGGCCGTGAACTGTCAATCACACCATAGCCACGCCCCAAAACAACCCCGGCTTTATCGCCGATTTTAAAATCAACGAGACCGTATATTAAAAAATGAACATCATTCTGTGTTGCAGAATACTTAAAACTAGCGATCGAGACCACTAACTCATTATGAAGATGTTTACTGAGGTAATAAATCAAGTGAGAAGTGGCTCATTTCTCCATAGACTTCTATAGAAACCAACTTCTTTTGCAACCACGCGTGTCGCCCTCTGCAGGAATTCAGATAGAATGCAGGTTTAAGTTACTTCCGCATTTGCTTCACTTTGCTGAACCGGATGCTCTGTCCATTAATTTTAACGGTCTATGCTAAAACCCCGCGGGGTCGCCGCTTTAGCTGTTTCTAAGCTGCTTAGATCGTTAATACAAATATTAATGTTTAATCAGTGTGTCAGTATGGACATGCTGCACATCGTTAGATCGGTTAAATTCTCCACACTTTAGTCGTTCAGTTCATTTAACGGAAACAACGAGCCCCAAAGTCTAATTCTTATAGATTTAAGTTACTGCTGTAACGTGCAGGTACAAGAGAGGAAAATTCGCGTTACCTTTGAAGCCTTGTTAAGTCCGAATGTGTCCGTTCCTGATTATTTATCTTCCTTCAGTCTGTAAGGGTCGTCTGATCAAAAGAATCAAAACAGCTTTTCATAAAAATGAAGCCAATTTCTGAATCCTGTCATGTGAAGTCCATCGCTCTCTGCTAACTTGCTACACTTTTCTTATCCTTATTTGATACGTTGGTGCCTTCAAAATAAAAGCGCATAAGCTGTCTGTCGGAGCTAGAACAAATGAATGACGTGTATTTGATATTATTGGACATTTTTTACACAAATAATATTCTGTTTGAAATAAAAAAACTGTTTCATAGTAGCCTATATTAGTTTAGTGCAATAGGAATTAAAGGCCTGTCCCATATGGATGCATGATTACAACAAAGCTCTGCAGTGCAATTGAAATAGAACAAGTTGTGCACATTGGAGTTAACGGTAAAATGAAAAAGAAATACTTAAACATTAAATATATTTCTGTTTGCATCTATTATAGTTGTAGAGATTCAACAGAAAGCCACTGCTCCAACCATGGATAAGTTCCGGGAGGGTTTTAAATTATTGAAAGAGGAAAACAGGCTTTTGAAAGAGGAGAACCGGCTTCTAAAAGAAGAGCAGGATTTCCTCTCTTTCTCAGTTAAACCTTGAACCTGTGTCGCTTGCTTGATTTGTAAAAACCTTTGTTACTCTGTTTAAGGGTCTCACAAAAAGAGGGTTATGGATTCTTCAGACTCTTCAACATCTGACTCTGAGTCGGACTCCTCTTCTGAAAGAGGGAACAGGAAGAGAAAGCAGAAGAAGAAAACCCACACAGCATTTGGAAAAAGAGGTGACTCATATAATAAAAAAAAGAAGGCTCACAACTAAATTACATTTGTATGTACATATGACATTTCCTTAATATAAGAATGTTATTTTCAATGCAGTGCCCTTATGTGTTCAAAGTAGAAGGCTAAGGTTACTGCCAACACACACAATCCACAACTCCATGTACATCTGCCATATTCAACCATATTCAATCATATTGAATCAGTCATGTGTTTTATTGTAATACATTATTGATGTCACAGAAGAAGAGTTGTGATGGCACTAGATTGCTTCAGGTTATTCACTTAATGCCTGAATGTCCGGTTTTATATAATCAACACTGTATTTTTGTGTGGTTATGATATAATGTTTTAATGTGGTTTTATGATCTGTCTTGTAGTTCAGAGTCCAGAGGACGTTGTGCACAGGTACCGCGCTGTCTTAAAAGAGGTTAGACGCACCAGGAGCGTGAGCCTCAGCTGCAGAACACTGGATGTGGACCGGAACATGATCGTGTTGACTGCTATCATTGCTGAAATTGTGACTGCTGCAGAAGGCGAAAACTTCGGCCCGCTGCCAGTGTTCAAGGAGGACACTGTAGGCAATTATGCAAAAACCTGCAAGGCCTTCTTAGAGGGCAACAAACCTCTTGGGGAAAAAATAAACAAAATCAAACAAGATTCTGAGCTGCTCCCCATTAAATATAAATTTAGAAAGTGAGAGACCACACTGCTGTCCTTATTGTTAATGCCCACTTTTGCACTTTGTTCGGGTTCTGTGTTTGTTTGAACCCAGTTTCTACTGTTTCTACTAAGGGTTGTTAATACGATTTAAGTTTGTAAATATCTCTTTATTTAAATTCTTTTTGATACCATGATAAAGATAGCTTCCTTTTTTTCAGCTTTCTTAATGAGTAAATACTGTTGTTCTACATAGTAACTGTAGCTGCCGAAAAAGTGGAGGAAAATCTATGACAGATTATAGGGTAAGATCCCGGTAATACCATGGAAATAAACAAGGCTTCCTTTTACAGTACAGTTGCACTTTACTTACTGAGAATGTTTTAGTTAAGTTTCAGAACACACATGGTAAAAGTTTGTGATTTCATAAATGTATAAACAGTAGCAAAAGATGTGGTAAGAGTCTGGTAATACCATGGAAATAAACAAGGCTTCCTTTTACAGTACAGTTGCACTTTACTTACTGAGTAAATTGTAAAAACATCTTCAAGAACATACCCAGTATGTGCCATGACACTAGGAGAAACTGTTCCTGCGGGGTAGTTACCAGGTAAGTGTAAGGTAAATAATTTGATAAACCCCCTATTAATGGGTGTAGCCATGAAGAACAACTATGTAAGACATGGTAATTTATTGAAAACTTACGTCTTAATTTCAAGATAGTAATAAATAAACATGGGCTGTTACCAACATAACCCTTGGATAACTACAAACCTAACTTGAATTGATGGGTAAAACTGGAGGTGTTTCTAAAAATTGATTGCCTACATTTTGAGGAAGTACACAATTAAATCCGAGTTATTACCAACCTAAACAGGTAATAAGTACACAGTACTTTGTTGAGTTGATATTTAATAGTGGTGTTTTTTCCATGATAGTTTCTCTGTAATTGCATACTAATCACCTTTAGTAATTACACACAAATACACTATCATTTACCATATATTTACCAGGTAAATACCTAGTAATTAGTTTGTAGTTTCTGTGCATTTACATACTTGTTACCTGTGGTAATTACCAATTAACCACTATAACTTACCATATATTTACCAGGTAAATACCTGGTAATTAGGGGACTGTAAAAGGAAGGGTTACCGATTTGTTATACATAGACCTGTGATTAGGGACATATGATACCACAGTCAGCTAATGTCATTCAGTTTTACAGCAGGATGCTGTAGTGCACAGAATCCCTATGGTTACGCCTGGCGTTTATTTGCAGTGTTGTCCTTCACATGAGGAGCGTATAGTACCCAGAGATCCACTATGCAGGGGAAGTGTCACTCTCCGTGTGAAAACTGTGTGCGATACTACAATGTTTGGTATTTTGTTACCAAGTTAATACAGGGCCAATATTGCCAATAGTGATACAATACCAATATTTCTTAATCATTGAGGATGAATTTTCATGACCTTTAAGTGATTTTGTGAGTTTACATTTGGATTATTAATAACTTAAAACCAAAGACAGAATTTTCATATGGTTGTACATTCGCGCACAGCGAATGGACAACCACACAGCGCTTCTCTTCCTCTCTGACATTCTTCTGCTCCGTCTCTGTTCTGCTTGTGTGTGTGTGTGTGTTCCGCTGGCCGCTGCCAAGCCTGGCTGCGTGCTAGCTTGTTAGCCTGGCCCTGCTGAGTCACGTGACGGTACAACATTAAATCACAAGAGGGGGAAGAAGGAGCAAAGTGTGCCTGCTTCGCTCTGTGACATGCACCTGAAAGCAGCGGCACTTACACAGACAGGTCGCTTCTTTGATGAAACCGCAGCATTGTAAACTGAAGAGAAACTGAAACTAAAGTATCAATCTTATTACACTGGTATTGGTCAATATCATCTCCAACGTTGGTATCAATATTATCGATATTTGGAACCATCCGCCGACTACTAAGCCTTTAATGGCAACAAGTCATTATATCTGACAAACAACGAAACAGGTTTTCATTTCCTCCAAGACAATCCATATGAGTATTTTCTATTGGTTTGTATCCTTAGTCTGCGTCTTTCCAAAGTTCCGTTCTGGTAACCCAATCAACATGGTTAATAGTAGGGAAAGATGATGGACATGGTTTAACAAGTTCATTTTTCATCAACACCACACTCAAAACACAGTTAAGAAGGAATATGCATACATGGTAGCCTATATATTAATTTGGGATAGATCATAAATGTCTATTCCACAATTATGCCATACAGAATTTATTATAAACACAGAATGTCAACTACTGGTACGGGAACTCCTGCTTGTTACTCCATTCTGAATGAATAAGTACATCAACCCTACTTTTTCTTTAACACATATGCAACATTAAAACAGTTGTCACAAAAGGTTGGCAAGCCACATTTGGGTTTACTGCTTGTAAAATCTTAGTCTGGATGAACAATACATATCCATAGCAGGGCTGCACGATTTGCAGAACAAGTCATACTGCGATTTACAATACTGCAATTGCGATATAATTGCGGTATCATGAGTCTACATGCATGATTATCAAGGAAAATGCAGAAAATACCAACATTTTGAAATGTGTATTTCTCAAGTTGATCATAGAAAGGTAAACAAGCATATATATATATATAAATACATAAACAAAAAATGTGCTATACCTTTTTTTAAACTTAATATTTTACCAAATAAAGGACAATTCAGGTCGATTCCAACACGTAGCTGTGTTGTTTGGACATTTGGAGTGCTGTCAGTAGTAAGAAAAACGGAAATAATTGGTACTGCCTACACCATGTTATCCTCCTGCTAGAGTTAGCACCCAACAGGCTAAAGAGGGCAAGTTTTAAACATCTTTTTAGCCTCTAAACATGCTGAAAATGGCATTACAAGTGCCTACCTGTGTGAAGGGATTCCTTCCAAGGGAACACAGCAAATCTGACTGCAGTACATGTTATTTTCATTTGAAAGTAAGAATTTATATTACAATATTACTGTCTCAGAATGGTAATGCGTTACACTACTTTTGAGTTACTTTCACCAAAATAACAGTGGAAGTTTGACTTGGCAGCTAACTTGTGAATTTCACCACAGGATCAATAAAGTCTCCTCTTTATCCACTTTAATACATCATTAATACATCACTCATACTATTTTGTATAATCGATATGAATATGCAAAGTAACTAAAGCTATAAAAAATAAGTAAATATAATAATAAGTAAAACATACAATAGGCAAGTAGGAGAAAATGAAAAAAAAACAATCAAAAGTACCTTACAGTTGAATTTAAGTAAGGCGTTGTTGTAAAATGTTTGTTTAAAGCACTTGAATAGGAAATTCATGTTGTGTAGTTTAAAACAGTCTAAAGGAAATGGTCAATTATAGTGTGATTAAAACTTACTTTACATTATTTACAGTACTTGATTTACAGCTGATACGTGAAAAGGTACACAACCTTATGTGTTTAACAATTATCTCAACCATCGAATACAGCAGCAGGAGGAAATAATACTCAGAGCTTTTTTTTCCTGTGAAGAAATGTTTCACGGTGTTGGTGAATTCTTAAAAAACAAAACACCGCTAAATGTTGCGTTAAAATGCATTGTAAGCAGGCTGCCTGTTGCCAGGAAACCTGCGTTCCTTTACTTCCGGTTTCTTCTTCTCTACTATTTCTTGCTCATTCACAGATTGTTTTGTCCGTACGTCCTCTGGTGTTTCGGGGAGTAATGAAACAAACAATGTTCTGAGCATAAACCTCTCTGTGCCCGCGGCCGAGTATAACTGCACCAAACCTCTCGTCTCGGCATTTGAACAGGTAGTCGAGTAATGTCAGCAGTTTGGAGATATTCCAAGATAAGCAATGATGATAAAAGTGGAAAAGAATGGGAGCCAGAGCATTCAGCTATCAAGCTCCTCTCCTGTGGAACTAGTTTGGGTTTAGGAGGCAGACACCGTCTCCACATTTAAGAGTAGGCTTAAGACTTTCCTCTTTGATAAAGCTTATAGTTAGGGCTGGCTCAGGAAAGTCCTGAAACATCCCTTAGTTACTCTGCTATAGGCCTAGACTGCTGGGGGACTTCCCATGATGCACTGACCACCTCTCTCTTCCTCCTTCTCTCCATCTGTATGCAACCTCATTCCATTAATGCATGTTACTAACTCGACTTCTTCCCTTTCCCGGAGTCTTGTGCTCTCTTGTCCCCGGAGTCTTGTGCTCTCTCGCCCCTCCCCTCTCTCCTCCTATTGCTTCCTGCAGGTGTTTCTGGCTCTGGATCTGTAGTTGGAGTCACCTGCTGCCTCCATGTTCCTGCTCAACACCCTCTGCTACAATTCTCCATGTCTGTCTCTCTCTCTCTCTCTCTGTCTCTCTCACTGTTGTGTAGTACGAAAATCCACTGACCACTGTGTTACAGGTTACATTTATGTGAAATTTATGTTTGCTTAGGTCAACACAAAGATTTTTTAAAGGTTATTTAACCTTTAATTTTTGACACAACAGGTGCAAAAGAGAGGGGAAAAAACGTGCAGGAATGCAGGAAAACGTCACAGGTCAGATCCAAACCCTGGACCTCCACGTTGAAGCATAAATCTTGAAGTACAGTGAGGAAAATAAGTATTTTTATATATTTATATTATTTTTTATGCTATTTTGCAAGTTCTCCCACTTAGAAATCATGGAGGGGTCTGAAATTGTCATCATAGGTGCATGTCTACTGTGAGAGACATAATCTAAAAAAACAATTCCAGAAATCACAATGTATGATTTTTTAACTATTTATTTGTATGATACAGCTGCAAATAAGTATTTGAACACCTGTCTGTCAGCTAGAATTCTGACCCTGAAAGACCTGTTAGTCTGCCTTCAAAATCCACCTCCACTCCATTTATTATCCTAAATTTGATGCACCTGTTTGAGGTCGTTAGCTGCATAAAGACACCTGTCCACCCCATACAATGAGTAAGAATTACTACTAACATGGTCATGACCAAAGAGCTGTCCAAAGACACTAGAGACAAAATGTTACACCTCCACAAGGCTGGAAAGGGCTACGGGGAAATTGCCAAGCAGCTTTGTGAAAAAAGGTCTACTGTTGGGGCAATCATTAGAAAATGGAAGAAGCTAAACATGACTGTCACTCTCCCTTGGACTGGGGCTCCATGCAAGATCTCACCTCGTGGGGTCTCAATGATCCTAAGAAAGGTGAGAAATCAGCCTAGAACTACACGGGAGGAGCTGGTCAATTACCTGAAAAGAGCTGGGACCAACGTTTCCAAGGTCACTGTTGGTAATACATTAAGAATGAAATCATGCATGGCACGGAAAGTTTCCCTGCTTAAACCAGCACATGTCAAGGCCCGTCTTAAGTTTGCCAATGACCATTTGGATGATCCAGAGGAGTCATGGGAGAAAGTCATGTGGTCAGATGAAACCAAAATAGAACGTTTTGGTCATAATTGCACTAACCGTGTTTGGAGGAAGAAGAATGATGAGTACCATCCCGAGAACACCATCCCTACTGTGAAGCATGGGGGTGGTAGCATCATGCTTTGGGGTTGTTTTTCTGCACATGGGACAGGGCAACTGCACTGTATTAAGGAGAGGATGACCGGGGCCATGTATTGCGAGATTTTGGGGAACAACCTCCTTCCCTCAGTTAGAGCATTGAAGATGGGTCGAGGCTGGGTCTTCCAACATGACAATGACCCGAAGCACACAGCCAGGATAACCAAGGAGTGGCTCTGTAAGAAGCATATCAAGGTTCTGGCGTGGCCTGGCCAGTCTCCAGACCTAAACCTAATAGAGAATCTTTGGAGGGAGCTCAAACTCTGTGTTTCTCAGCGACAGCCCAGAAACCTGACTGATCTAGAGAAGATCTGTGTGGAGGAGTGGGCCAAAATCCCTTCTGCAGTGTGTGCAAACCTGGTGAAAAACTACAGGAAACGTTTCACCTCTGTAATTACAAACGAAGGCTACTGTACCAAATATTAACATTGATTTTCTTAGGTGTTCAAATATAGCAGGATGTTCAAATACTTATTTTCCTCACTGTATATGTGCAGAGCTGCCAACTTTTCCAAAAACCTTGAGTGAGATTTGGGGGGGCAACCCATATTTTGCCGCGTACAAAGCAATTTCTTTGGCTCTTTCAGCATCATTATCCTTCAGGGTTTAAATTGGGATTAGTTATATGTGGGGGGGGGGGGGATGGGGGCTCTCAATAGGGGAGCTGGGGGTATGCGCCCCCAGGAAATATTTTTGAAAAAGAAACCATTAAATGGCACTTTCTGGAGAGTTTTGTGCAAAAAAATGGATTGATCAAGTCTTACATGATTTGTGCAAAACTGTAGGGTTTGCATTGTTGTAGTATCAACAGGTATTAGGGCATTCGCATTTACATTATTTACATTATTTACATTATTAACTTCTTATGATATAAGAACTGACCCAGACAATGTGCCAAACATAATGAACCACATGAAGAGACAGTAGCATATGTCAGCAACAGCTGAGAAGATTTGGGTCTGTGGTGAACAGGTCCAGGGGTCCCAGGTTTAGGGACCAGGGACCCAAAGTTAAATTAATGTTGAGGGATCAACTTAAGACCACTGAAATTGAAAAAAGAATGAGAACCACTGATTTACATTAATTCTAATCCTTTAACCTTTGTGCCAAGGCTCAGTAATGTTTGGCCTTCATCCTCTGTGAACCACTTACTGTATTTACTTTTTTTGGGAAAATAAAGACTATTTGTTCATTTTATGAAACATTGAATGAATTATTTACATTTAGAGATGCACCAAGGTTGGAAAAGCACAATAGTGGCCCAAGTGTTTACAACTTTGTGCACATTCAAAATATAACTCCTCCCATCTGTGTTGTCCGAGATTTGGAGAGTTGTAATATAGTCTGCTGTGCATGTTATTGCTCCGTTGACATGGTAGTATCTCATTTAGACCGTCTGACAGACACAGAGGCCCATTTGGGTCTTTGGTCTGACAGAGTTTAGAGGAGGCTGTACGCTGCTCATTATCAGAGGTGCAGATGCAGATGCAACGCGTCACTGCCCACAGCAGAGCAAGTCCACTAAAATGAACTGAAGTTGCTACGATTACCAGCCGCGCTGCTCACCTCTATTTTTACAGAGAGAGTTGTCACAAAGCGACGGACGGGTCTGTAATACTCAGAGCACATACCTGAAGCCGGGGAAATGCACTTGGGATGGCTCTTGAAAAAAAAATGTTCTCAGTTTGCGACATTTTGAAACTTCCACAGACAGGGAGCGCTCTTGAACCCCCTCACAGTCTCTGAAAGCACATACTAGTCGATCACGAGTGGGTCAACGGGTAGATCCATAGATAAACTCATCTTTCAGAAATTTGACCGACCGGGTTGACACTTCAGCGTGAGAAATTGGGGATGTGGCGTGTGTGCGTGTGAAACCAGTCAAATGCGTGTGTCTCACGGCCAATGCGTGAGAGTTTGCAGCCCTGGTATCTGTGGAGCTCTAAGCCAACAGAAAGGGGAAAGCAGGGTCTATTCTACAGAGGAGGAAAGAGGATGGTGGCCTTTCAGTTCCCAAATTTAAACACTATTTTGGTCCTTTGTGTTAAGATCCCCCTTACCTGGTTTAACTCAGATACGTCTGCTTGTTGGCGTATGTTAGAAAGTGCTATGACAGAGACTTGGTCACTCCATAACGTTCTTTTTGCCAATATCTCTAATAAACAATGCCAGCAACGTTACTGGCATTCACTTACCCCATTGTTCAACAACACAGCACTCCTGATTGGTGGGAGGCCTATAAAAACTCCACAGTGGTAACAGAGGGGGGTTCATTATCTAAAAGACATTTTTAATGAGGTTAGGTTGTTATCTTTTTCCCGACTTCCTCCTTTCTTTTACCTTAAATTAGGATTGGCTCTCAAGTCATATGGTGTCCCCTGGCAAAGATCTTTGCCCATCCATCCTATCAGGAAATATCAGGAATATCTGGCCGCTTTGAACTCCCTAATTAGAGGGTCTGGGAATGCAATTGCCCAGACCTGAGCATCAATTATAAACAGGGGTGGGTAGTAACGAGTGACATTTACTCCGTTACATTTACATGAGTACGTTTTTGAAATAATTTTACATCTAGGAGTAGTTTACTTGACTAGATTAGTGAAGAAGAAACTGTACTCTTACTCCGCTACATTAGGTTACATTGAGCTCGTTACTTTTCTTTTTACCTCTTTGGTATTCTACGAGTCATTGTTTTTACCCCAACGTACGTCTCATTTTAATGTTTTATTTTGACAGAGAGAGAGAGTCTTCCGCTGAAGGCTCTACCACGTGACTGTGTTTAACCAATCAAACGTCGTTGTGCAGTCACGTGACCATACTCAATCTCAACGGCGGGACAGGTTAGCTTTACAGTCGTAGCAAAACAAAGATGTCAGAATCAACCGTTGCCAAGGTAACGCAGACCAGGGGAAACACCCCCTCCTCCCCGGCCTCATAGTGAAAGCATGTTTACCTTAGGAAAAGTGCGAAACAGCAGCTACATTGTGCGGTGTCCGACCAAAACAAACGGACATGTGAGCATTCAAAAACTCAACATCTAACCTGTGGAAACATAGCGGTAGTTTTAGTTTTTGCTGTGGATAGGTGGATGTTTGTCTTTTAGGTTACACATGCGCATGCAGTATCCATCCAAATTTGATGTGACAAGTCTCTCAATTAAGCTATTTTGTAATTATTTAATTAATTTTAATTTATTTTATTGATTGGATGAACTATAATTTGCCTAAAGATGATTATTTTGTATTTTTGTTAGTCTGGTTGATGCTTGTGTTAAGAAATAAATCAGACGTATACTCAACAGTTACTCACTACTTATTGATTGATTCTTTTTTTTATCAAGCACTTTTTTACTCTTACTCAAGTAATTATTTGGATGACTACTTTTACTTTTACTTGAGTCATATTATTTTGAAGTACAATTTTTGTTTACTCTACCCACCTCTATAATTAGTATCACAAAAAGGATACTCTACCCACCTCTGATTTTAACTGGCATGATGTTTGGTCTAAAATTCCAGAAGTATCCCGCAATCCAAACCACCAGCAGATTCACTACAGTTTCATCCGTAGGACATATCTAATCCCTGTGAAAATGCACCACATGAAGGTAATTAACAGACCTGTATGCACTTTCTACCCAATTAAAGCTCAAGGTACATATCTTCACATGATCTGGAGTGCTCTCCTGTTGGTCAGTTCTGGAACAATATCGCATCCAAAATATCTGCCTTGATTAATGTTACGTACCTGTTACATACAATTCATAAACAGCAAAAGGTTAACCAATTTTGCGTTGTTTATATGGAGCTGTCATCGGCCCGTATAAATGACACACCACACAGGACTTTGGACTCTTAGCTCAGTCTGGCTGAGTCCTTGAAGTCCATGTTGTAGACTTTTGTTTTTGCCCCTTTGCTGCTGACTGTGTATCTGTTTGGTCCTGTGTGTCTTGTGTCCATCTCTCTTTCAATGTCTTTTGTTTGTTTGTTTGTTTTTGTGTTTGGTTAGCTGTGAACTCCGTTCCTGCTGTTGTGTTTTTGTTAGGTCCCCCCGTCCCCGTCTCGCCTCTCTGTGTATATTTTTAAATATGTGATCACAAAACAGCTAGTGTTTTAAAAGTGCAAATTTTAACATACAACTTCAGATTTTTTGTTCTGCAAGTTCTCTCATTGTATTCTACAAGCTCTCACCTTTTGCACTATATTTACCTTCTCATCTTTATTAAGTTTATTAAGAATTTCCAAGCCAAACAGGACCAGCAGGACTGCCCTTAAATAGCAGGGTAATGTAGGACGAGGCGTCCTGATACCCAAAAACAATGAACACCTATTCCTGTATTGTCCCACTTTCTGTATGCCATAAGAAAACAAGAGAAGCTGTGTAAAATGATCAACCACTTTTAACTATTTGTTTCTAGTCAGTTTAACCCAGGAATGGTTTACAGTCATTTAGTGATGGCAAAATGAAGCTTCATAAATCGTCGTGAACCATTTCCTTCACTTTATTTCTTTAGAAAATGATGCACAAACTTTCATGAAGCTTCATTTGGCCATCATTAGTTTACAGTCATTTCACCTGAGAGTGTTAAAAAAAAACTGTTTGGCATTTTGGGAAATTTTCATATTTGCTATTTTTTTGCAGAGAGTTAGATAACAAGATTAATACTACGTTCATATCTGTAAGCTAAATATAAAGCTACTGCCAGCAACGAATTAGTAGAGTTTAGCAGAAAAACTAGAAAACAGAGGACAACAGCTAGCCAAAGGTAACACAATCTGTCATGTCTCGTCTCTGTGTCAAGTTTTTGTTTTTGTTTGTTTTGTGTTTTGTGTTTAGTTTTCCATTTCCTGTTTCATTTAGAAACTTCATTTCACATCTCATTTCCGATTTCTGGTCTTTGTCCTTCCTGTCTGTGAGATTACCTGTTCCTGCCTATATGTGCGAGACTGTCTGTTTTCCTCGTCTGTATCCTTCAAGCATTTTTCCCTGTTTCCTGTTTTCCTGAGTTCCTGATTCCCTTGGATTTTTTGAATGCTGCTTATTTTTCGGATTTCCCTTTGCCTGTCGTTACTTGGACACTTTTGCCTGTAAGTTTTGTTAATGCTCTAATAAAACCATTAACTTCTACTTACGTAGTTTTCTGAGCATTTGTGGGTCTATTTCCTGGTGTGCGTGTTAATTACAGGCTTTGCCGCAAAATGTATTTTAGGGAAATCATTCAAATAGGTGGTATCAGACCTTCAAATTAATATTTACTGACACAAAGCTGTGTGTTAGATATGCATATATTCTTAACCACTTTGACCCACTATCAGAGTATAGTGCACATGTGAACAAAGCCCCTGTGTGTTCATGTGGAAACTGGGGCTTGGACTGAGTCTTGGCTGAGTGGCAGGCCGATCCCATCGGGACATGGAGGAGCATCTGAGCCCAATTAACCTCTGTCTATATTGTGTGTCTCGGTGGACACAGTAGATGAGCCCCAGACTGAACCATGACAAGCTCACATGGTGAGTACTGCACCCTGAAAAGACACCACCTTCGTTCTCTGGGTCCCTAAACAGTTTGTCTGTGCTCCCTGTGTCTGTGTTTGCATATTTTCACATAATCTGTACACTTCAGCTGTTTTGTAATAAATGGGGAAGCACCTCACTCCATGGTGCATGCTGCTTAATAAATAATGAACTATAAAACGTACCAATTTAGCCGGCATTGAAAGCATTCATTTTTCTTTCGTTGCTGCTTGAGAAGTGTAATGGGCTGCACACTCGGCTCAGAACAGGGTGTCACTATCAGAGTTAAAGCTGTCCTGCAGTTGTGATATTATGCAATAATTATGCCTGGATTATTACACCCACAATCAGTGACGTGCGGTGATGTCAGTAAGAGGCTAGGCACTGAGTTATGAAAGTCAAATTACCGAATTTATTGTTTAGGCTAAAACTCAATCAAAACAGTAGGCTAAACGTTACGCACAAGTGCGGCTCACACGCACGGTTGATAGCAAGACATTCCTAATCAATCAATCGGGGGGGTCCTGAGTCTCAGGGCAGCAACTGCAAAAGCCTGATTCCCCCCCCCCATTTATACCTGGACATTGTGATTTCTAAAACTTGCCGATTTGAAGACCGCAATATTGCGGTCTTCAAATCATATGACCGGTTGTGCTCCAGCAAAGTTAAAATTTCAAACAAAAACTCTGGGTGACATACATTTCTCTCACTCACTCGCACACGCACACACACACACACACACACACACACACACACACACACACACACACACACACACACACACACACACACACGTTAATGTCCAGCATCAAAATGCACGTTATGAAACCATCTTTGTGCTAATTATTGCACAGCGGCCAATTATGTTTGTCAGTCATAGTCAGCAACAATGAAAACACATACTGCTCAACTGAATATGAAGGCATATGGCTTGCACTAAGCCCAAAATAGTTTCTGACTCACCAATCGGTAGATTATTTGTACATAAAATCCATCCGACGCTCTTTCCTCGTGAATACGTCGATCATTGCGTTGTAAAACTCGTCTTTACGGGCCTTCAGTCTGCATAGTCTCTGACTCTCTGACAGAATGGCAAGGGCTGAAAGACGTGCTGGCACGGTCTGGTTCCGAATGGATGTTTTGATCAGTTTCAGGGTGGAAAATGTGCGATCCACCGAAGCTGTAGTTGCTGGTATTATATGAGCTGACGGTTTTTCATGCTTGGTTAAAGCTGCGGGCAGGTTGTTCAGATCCCAGGACCCCGTAAAGGTCCAGCCGCTGACTGTTCAGATCCCAGGACCCCGTAGAGGTCCAGCCGCTGACTGTTCAGATCCCAGGACCCCGTAGAGGTCCCGCCGCTGACTGTTCAGATCCAGGACCCCGTAGTAGTCCAGCCGCTGACTGTTAGCACAGCCACGTAGCAACATCTTTTCTTCCAAACCAGTCAGTTTGAAACGATCGGACGAGTTTTTGTCCCTTTTGCTGCAGTAGTCCATCTAAGGCTGGCGTAGACCTCCATCTTGCTATTAGTTCTTTTTTTGAATTAAAATCGAGTTTAGAGGAGTTCCTCGCCGCTGTGATGTCGGCGGACACCGCTGCTGTCATTTTGACTTTGAATTTGGCGGGGATTGTGCTTACAACGTAGCTGGTGTAATGACGTTAGCTACGCAAAAGGCCAGTAATATCTCGATTTTAATTGGTCCATGTTTGATATTTAACGCAGATGATTACTGGCATAACACATTTACGTGCAAAGGCACAGCAGAGTTGTGCTTTTTGCCGTACATGTTAAAGAATACAGGATCGAAGTGCGCATGCGCAACTTCGGTTTATCGCTTGAATGGACAGTAAAGGCACTGCTTATTCTACCATTTTTCTATTTGATTATGCGTAACTGCTACATTTGTCATCGTACGGTCTAAATAATTGGAATAACACACATATAAATCACAAGAATAAACAGTACAAATCTGAATATAAGTTTATTAAATACATTTATTTAATAAACATTTTTATGCTTAAATTTTGGCAGGGTAGGCAGTGCCTAGCTTGCCTACCCTGACAGCACGTCACTGCCCACAATAAGTGTCACACCTTATTTGGCTTGCCAAAAACGGATGCTCAAATATTTTTCAACTGTGTCCGAATGATGTGGAAAGTATTACACATTATGAGTCTATGCAAAGGCTAATCTTATTTTTAGGTTGGAGGCGCAGCAAATTCTGAAGTGTTAAATAACACATTTTGCCAACCTCATACCTGACAAACAAAAGACTAGCCAAATAAAGTGCAACCCATTATGTGTCTTAACTGTTTTCAGTCATTGTATAACCCTCAACCTACAGCAATGGTCAGGCTGCGGTTAAAAAAGGGTACAATACTTGTTGACTTTGAGAGTGACAGTATGACAAGAAAAGTAAACAATCACATTGAATCTGACATCTTCAACTCTGTGGCCTTAGTAGTTGGTAGACGGTCCCTAAGCAATCTAACTGCAGTTTCAACACCGGAACTAAACACATCTGAATTAGCAAAACTTTCATGCATTTCTGTCACATCTACAGCAGTCAGATTCACTATGTTCACTCCGAAGGAATCACTGCACATGGGTAGGCACTTGTAAAGCCATTTTGAACATGTTAAGAGGCTAAACATGTTTAAAATTTGCCCTGTTTAAGCCTGTTGGGTGCTAACTCTAGCAGGAGGATAACACGGTGTAGGCAGCACCGATTTTTTTTTCTCTGTCTACTGACAGCACTCCAAACTTACAAACGACAGAGCTACGTGTTGGAATTGACCAGAATTCTCCATTAAATCTGACACTGATTTGTGTCAGTGAGACGTCAGTTTCAGCAGTCATATCAGTGTACATGCTCAGTACAGACACAGTTGGTCTAGACCAGTGGCTCTTTAAATACATTATACATGTTAGAAAAAGATTGATAACACGTACAGTAAGAAGTCTGTACGCTGTTTTAAACTGTTTATCACCATTTCTGTGTCCAGAAGTTTTTGAGCAACACTGAAATCAAGGTTCGAAGACGCACTTCATCATTAACATAACCCCTCCCCCACTGTATAAAACCAATGTTGCTACTAAAGTTAGAGCCACATTGTTATAAACACAAGTAAAATAGCTGTCACTAACGTACCGCCAGCAGTTACTGCTCACTTCTGTTTGTGTCTGTCGCTATGAAGCAGCACTTTTTTTGGGCACTCTGCTTCGGAAATCACTTTTGGTTCCGGGGATGTGTGCTGTGCCATAGACTGTGTGTGATACTGTTGTATGTGTGCTGTTGATGCGCTGGTCCATGACAGCAGCTCGTTCTTTGGCTTAGCGCATCCAGAGGACACTGTCTCAGAGCAGAGAACACTGTTTATTTTTTTTTACAAATTTAAGACCTTAGTTCATGTATTTGTCAATTATTTTAATCAATTAGATTGGGCTGGGTGGTTAATACCACATTTTCAAGGCTCTGCTTTGCTTTACTTTACCTTGTTACTTTGAGTTGTGAGCTGCTGATGCAAAGTGCATTTTTTATTTGGTGGAATTATTTTAATTTCAATACAATTTTTCTAAAGAAGTCTAACTATACAAGAAAGGAGTAAAAGAAAATATTAGAGAAACAGTTGTCAGAAAGAATACTAATTTTAAATAGCAGAAATGTTTTTTTATTTATTTTCCCTATCCTGTTAATCATCTTGCCACCCCTTAAATCAACCCTGTCTCCGAGATATTATGTGTATAATTTGCAACAATATAACAACAACACACACACGGAAACATGTTGCCAGGGAACAAATACACCAGGCAGCGATTGCTTTCCTTTGAAACCATAATTTGTAAAAACACTAAGTAGAATATACTGTAAATGTCAGTGACCCCTCAGAAATGACCCCTCAGAAATGGAAAATGTTTCTCTGTCTGAACAGGCAAAAGGGTGTTGTGTTGAGATTTTTTAATGGGATAGCAGGGAAATCCCAGCTTAATCTTGGTTTTGTGAAACAGACCCCAGGAGAGAGCTGTACGTCTGAAACTTTATCCCCTATACAGCTTTCAAAGCCCATTATATCATATTGACTCAAATGCTTTAATGCTTTAAAAGTCTATAAAACATGCAATTATTTTCCCATATGTGTAGTTTTTAATAAGGGTGCGCAGAGTGTGAATGTAGTCTGATATTTCGGTAAAAAGCCAATTTGATTTTTACTTTGACGTTGTGCTTGGTAAGGAAGGACAGTGTTCTGACATTAATAATACTGCAGAAAACCTTCCCCAGACTACTGTTCACACAAATACCTCTGTAATTGTTAGGGTCCAATCTGTCGCCATTTTTGAAAAGCGGAGTGATGAGTTAATGTTTCCAGATCTCAGGGAAATAACCAGACTCCAGAAGAAGGTTGAACAGCTTGTGGAGGGCTGCCTGCAGTATAGGGCTTTTGTGCTTTAGCATCTTAGGGCAGATGCTACTTTACTTTAGCATGTCAGGGCAGATGCTACTGTGCTTTAGCATCTCAGGGCAGATGCTGTCCACTCCACAAGTCTTTCCAGCCTTCAGAGCCTGCAGTTGGCTCTGTATTTCTATTAGTGTTATTTCTGTATCTAGGGGGTATCTGTATTTTTGGTAGTCTTTCATATTTTCCTCTAACTGGTGAAGATTTTCAACTACTGAGTGTTGTTGGGGGGTGATTGCCAGGGTTCTAAATTAACACCCGCCAACCAAATGCGGGTTGAAATTCATTTTGGCGGGTGTTACTAAAAACTTACTAGCCAGTTTTGCCGGTGATGCGAGGGCATTACATGCATGATACACAAGGCTCTGTTCACGGCTCGGCTATCCCCTGGCAGTACTTCCTACATTTCCCAAGAACACTGTGTGGTAATGCTGCGTGATGACATTTCATACGCCCATTGGCTGCTCGCAGTTTGCAGTCAAACCAGCGCGAGAAACCATGGAAACGAACAGAGCCATAGCATGGAGCATAGACTGAAAGAGGAGGGAGTTAGCTAGCTAGTAAAATAAAGTAAAAAGTTAAGATTAGCTAAACTAAATGCGGCGGTGGTTGGGACAGACTTCTGGGGGCGAGAAGAGGAACGACGCAAGGGATGATGATATCGACAGAGAAACAAATAAAAGAAAATTTAACGCCAAATGGGTGACGGGTCGTGAATGGCTTGTGTTTGATCACGAAAATGTTGTCATGTTTTGTCAGGATTGCCGCACGTACGCAAAAGAAAAAAACAAATTGAACAATTTCATGGTAGGAACTAATAATTTTAAAGTCGAGGCAGTAAAGGACCATGAGAGTGCCCGAAGTCATCAGGAGAGCCTAAGGATTAAAACGGCCAAGATATAGATAGATAGATAGATAGATAGATAGATAGGTAGAGAGGTAGAGAGGTAGAGAGGTAGAGAGATAGAGAGATAGATAGACCCCAAACTTGTAATGAAATGTTTGCACTTTCTGTGTATATTTTGTTGTATGTATTGTACTTTATGTATTTTTAATACCAAAAATGTTAATAAAATGAACACATGCATTCAGTGCCACTCATAATTTCTCTTATTTTCACCGGACAAAAATTGGCTAGTGGTATTTCTGATTTGCTGGTAACTTTAGAAAGTTTAATTTAGAACCTTGATGATTGCACTATAATCAATATTCTTATACAAAAATTCAAAGATCAAACCATTTTCTATTGTTAATTTATCTTTATTTTTTCTTGGAATTCCACAAATTCCAGAAGAAGTTTTGGTCAATGACTTCTTTTATTTTATTAAGTTCTTATTTTATTAAATTGTTGTAGTATTTTAGTACCTGATATGATATTGGACCTGTATTTGGCTCTCAAGGGGTTCTCTGTGTTTTGGGTTAAATAGTTAGTTAGTTGTTTTCTAGCATAAAATCATTCATTATCATACCATTTGTCTTCTGAAGGTTTGTGCTTTGTTATTTTGTTACCATAGTTAATTATTTTGAGATGTGATTTTGTAGCTAATTCATCAAATATATTATTTAAATGCTGTGTAGCCAAATGTACTCCATCTTTTGTGCATGTGTAGTTAGTAAGTCTGTACAGGTTACATTTTGATTTGACTTCTGTACTGCCAAGTGCAGGTAAATAATCCTCTATGTTGCTGCATTTTTTCCATATATATGTTTGAGGTCATACATTTTGCTGGTTTCTGATTCTGGTTAATGCTATATTTTGTAGACTTATTTAAATAAAGTGTAGTATGGCAGTGATCTGTAAAGGGAAGTTGTGGTAAAACTACAAATGCATTGATATCCTCTGGATTGATATTGGTTATTGTATAATCCACTACACTGTTATCTAAAACAGAGGTCACCTGTTTTGGGCAACAGAGGTCATCAGAGGTCCTTCCATTGACAATGTATTAGCCCAGGCTTATATCTTGTTTTCTGTTTTTGTTAATAATATTATCAAAACTTGTCTTTGTGGTATTGTGTGAGCTGGGACAGGGGAGGGCCGAATATGTGTTTGTTTCCATCTACTTTCCAGTTCTTGCTTTGAGATCTCCACATATTAAGATGTGACCCATTGACTTGAAATGAATTAATTGTATATTATATAAAAATTAATTTATCTCCTTTTGGAGTTCTTGAAAAATCTCTTCAGTGTAGTAGGGGGTTTGAGGGTGGTATATCGATTGCACATAAATATATATCTCTGGTGCTATTAACTATGCCTCTGTTGATTTTTATACAAAGGTGAGTTTTTCCTTTTTTCACTGGTGATCATTTTTATATTGTGCTTTATGCCAAATCAATGTCCCCCCTGAATCTCTTCCATTTTTAACATTTATTTTTTTTTACAGAAGGTACAGAAAATTCTATGTAATCATTAGGACAATTAGATAAATGTGAAATACAATTAAGTAAATATGAATGGTTCCCTGTTTCATATAGAATGATGATATCTAAATTATTTAGACTTTTTACAAATTCAGGACCTGTAGGTTTATCCCCAAAAGTTGTGGAATATAAACCCTGAATTTTCCAAATGCTAATTGAGAATGACATTTGTCTAGATACCAGATCTATGTTTCACATAGCAATATACAATTAAAAAAAGCGTTCTCTCTTTGGTTAGTGGGTTCTAACAGGTAGATTTCTTGGTTTGTTTGGTTGTCTGGTTGTTGTGGCTGTTTTGTGTAGGGGAGGGTAAATCTCTTGGGTAGAGTGGCGTCTGCGTGGGTGAAGAGAGTTCCTGATTGGGTGGAGTTTCTTCTGTGCTCAGGTGTGGATGTGCCTCGGCTTAGGGATGTATCTTTTGAGGCTCTTTGCAAATAGCCCCACAGCTCTCTCACTGAGCTGGATGTGGTTGCATAAGTGCTGCTAAAGTAAGTCTCTGTGGAGGGCTACATGGACGTTCTGCAGCATGTCTCCGTGGAGGGCTACATATGTAAACATCCTTGTTTACATATTATGTGCTTAGCTTCCTAGTATATATGGACATAGAAAAGAAAAACACTGAATAAATTGGACTCTAAAATCTAGAAACTATAAAGATAATTAATAATATATATATATATATATATATATATATATATATATATATATATATATATATATAGATAGAATAATTCTCTATTTATTTAGCCTTGTATTGTTGGCAGGAGAAATTATATTAGGCTACTAGCCATGCCGTGCTTTTATCTTCTTCTAATAAAAAAGGAAGCTTTTTGTCCTCTACAGTACCTAGCTTATTTACAAATTTGCCTTGCCTTTTTAAAAATGAAAAGTATAAATTCAGAAAGTAGTATTGACAGAAAAAAAAAAAATCTTTTCATGGGATTTGTTGACAATAAAAAAATATCCTGACTGGAACTGTCTGCTAATATTAATGTGATTAACAATGACAGTTCTTCACTGAAACCAGTGATACATTTACAACTACAGGTTAAACCATGGTGATGTTAATGCTATGTTCAGCCTGTTTTTACTACTTACGTTAGACACTGTGGAGCAGGCCTCAGAACAAAAGACTGTAGGCCTCTTTTCAGTGGATCATCACAATGTATTGAGATTGTAGGGATGAATTCCACACAGTAGTGGTGTTTTCGTCAACCTATTTTATGCCCATTTCGAAGTATTGCATTAGAAAATGTTGATGGAAACGCAAAATAAAAAATAAATTTAAAAAAAGTCCTCAAATTCCCATGTTTTTACGCTTGCTTATGGTGGTGGATTTTTTTATAAAAGAGTTAATGCGCAAAATGGGAGATGGAAACAGCTTTGCCGAATAAGTGGTGACGTAGCGAACATGTATGGATTTGAGTCCCATCCAGTGTGCCATCCGCTTGTGGCACAAGGTGTGTAGTGGAGTTGCGGTGCATTCTTGCCTGTGCCTCAGCCACATTGGGTAAATTGATAAATTGGTTCAACAGCTTAAATTGTATGGCCCTGCAGGTGGCCAACTTGTACAAAAAGTTACCTCTCTCCATTTAGCCAAAGAACTTAGTTTCTAAACTCTTTGATTAAGCAAGCAGGTTTGCAATCTACAACTATGCGCAACTTGTGACGAAACTAGTCTAGTTTATTTGCTCTAAAGCAGTTGATGGAAATACTCCTAATTCCCCTATTTATTTATTTTTGTCTTTTTTGCGACATTTTAAAAGTTTGCTTAAAACTCTCTTGACAATTAGATGTAAAGATGGCTAATGTGTGCCTCATTTGTCCATCACTGTTATTGTATTATACAAGATTTTACCTCTGGTCCTCACAACCCCCCCAAAAATGTGCATGTGGATAATGAATGCAATTATTAACTACATTTTACATATCAATCAATCTAGAAATCATAAAATGATCACTTTACTATTTGCTGTGTATATTGCTGTATCATTATCATTAGAATTATTATTATCATCAATACGCTAACCTTACATCCACTCACATTTCATGTTTGTTGATCAACACCATAATTAATTATGAGTACATATTGTATGTGCATTTTTACTACAAAGGAGCACTGTACCTGCATTATCTAGTATTAAATACTTGATTTAGGTTTATCAATGCATATTTTATGACACTAAAGAAATATAGATTAAATTTTTATTAATTTTTATTTTTAGAAACTTCTTATTTCTCTCATATGGATTGCCACAGCTGCAGTCAAAAGATGCTGCTTACAGAGATTTAAGAAAAACTAAATGTTGGAAAAAATAAGATTTGGAAATGAGACATTCTTTCTTTGAGAGAAACTGAAATATTATTATTATTACCATTTGAACTAGGAGTATTATCTGAATTGAATTGTGAGAAAAGAAAACAAAAAGGAGAGGAAAATCTTAACTTTCACAGGTGTATTATGAGATAAATGACTTTTTGACAATTTGTTCTGTAAAAGAGAAATAAATTGGACTTTTTTGCTAATGCCACATTGGCATCAATAGGAGTTTTGCATCTGTGCTGCTGCTGGCAAACAGCTGCATTGGAACAACAGGTGGATGTGATCCAAACAGGCCTAAGCACACTGCTGAAAAACCTGCAAAACATTATTAAGGTGATGAAACAGAGTGAACAGGCCACGCCTGAGCAGCACGACATATCTGTCATATGAATGCAGTGCAGTTATTCTTGTGACCAGATGGGGGCATCAAACACAAAATTCTTCTCCAGTACAGGAGATATTCCCAGCAGTCACAGTGGCTGTAAGGGACAGAACAAAAGCAAATGAGTAATGCGACACATGAATCCCTTTAAACACATAATAAAACGCTTTATTTTAATCCAACAAATGGGATTAGAGCACATGAGATTCAAGGTTTTTCCAATATTTGGACACAAGAAGCAGTGTCCCAGCCACATGGCCAGACTACCAACGACAGCTGATACGGAAGAGGAGGCTTTGCCAACTGTCTGGCTCATTCTCTCGTAGGCTTGCTTCTCTCAGGCCACTCACAGCCAGTATAGGAACATGTCCAAGACTGTCAAATATCAGCACAGTCACACACACACACAAACACTCTTGCAGTCCCACGTACAGTATTAACCCACACACACTGGAGAGTCTTACGGCGGAATGCTTGATTTGCTCCTGTACTGCAGGTGAAGAATGCAGTTTGCTGTGAGTAAATCAATTATCAAGAATGGGCTTTTTATTTCATACAGGCTTTACAATAAATTATATTAGAAGTCTGCCAGATTTAGCTAAATGAGGAATAATTGAGACTGAATGCTCTATCAAGAAAATTTATAAAATCATCATAAATACATTTACAATTCACTATTCAGACATTACTCTTATCTTGTGTATACTCCTTTGTGCAATAGATTATTGTCTGCCACAATATGTCTGCCAAACAGGAAATGAATACAGTTAACATTTAAAGATGAACATTACATTGAATTACACAACGGGAAAAAAAACTCTTAATAATATGACATTTGCTTTTCAACACAATATGCTGCATACCATTTCTATCATGTTATGATTATGCATGAAACATTTTTGAAACATGTTTCTAAAAATAATAGCTTGACAAAACAATTCCAACCTAATGTCTGCTTACTAACTTTTTCTGTTGTGGTTGAAAGCTCCAGACAAATGGTGGAAAGAGGATATTAAATTGGGATTGTTTTCTGAAATATTACTATTATTAATATTATACAACAAGCAAAAGACAGCATACTTACACTAACGCATGTACATTAGAACCTGTGATGAACCAAACTTCATTGAAAAATGTGCTGAAAATAATTCTTCCTTGCATTCATTTGTTGATTGGCACTGCACAATAATATCTCAAAGTTATTGATTACTAGATGAATTAGGCAATGATTGCATCCCAAAGTAAGTACTGAAACTGGGACATCAACTGTTTTTCCTGCTGACTTATTTGCTATGTCATTTAAAAATTAACAGAAGATGAACATGACGTAAAAGAACTGACTCTGTGTTGGTTGTTTACATCAGCAGTCAAATATTCAAAGTCAAATATACAGGAAAAGATGTGAATGATGTGCCAATAGTGTATGTGTGTGTGTGTGTGTGTGTGTGTGTGCTTTAGTTGTACCAAATTAACCAAATTATGACTGTAATCAATAGCCTACCTGTAACATATTATTTTGAAATTATATAGAGGTTAATCCCACCTCCACACAACTTTTAGCTTGTCCTAGTGATGACCAAATGAAGCTTTATAAAGCTTTGTGAACCTTTTTCTTTATTTTCTGAGCCCACTAGATGGCACTCTTGGATCAAAGAAAAAGGCTCTAGGAATGGCAATTTCAGTTTACTTAAACCCTTTGTTGAACAGAGAGCACCATCCCTTGGGCTCAGAAAATAAAGAAAATAGTTAACAAAGATTCATGAAGCTTTATTTGGCCATCACTATTTTGTAAAGGTTGAAAAAAAAAAGTTTAGATAAAATCTATCTTCCCCCGGATCATCAGTGCTGGGGCTGGCCTGCAGGTGAAACCCATACTTCCCATCTTCCCTTTCTCCAGCCTGGATTCCTTTGTGCATCACTTGGCTCAGTCACCTGTTGCAAGAGGAAACCAGAGGTGACCCTTCCGGCGAGGCCGACCACTGTCAGGTTTCAGGTCCGACTCCCTTTTCTCCCATGGGCTGTATGGACCAGAGCATGGGCAACAGGCCACGCTGCCGCTCTAAACTCAACCCAGGACTCATCTCACATGAATAAATAAATAAACAGACATACATATAGATAGATAGATAAATAGACAGATAGAAGCAGGGGGTGTAGCCACATTAAGGCGCTCATGTCCTCCTTTCCAACACTCCATCCATCTCCTCACTGTTCTGATTACTTCTCTCCTGCAAAACACACAAAAAGAGAAATGTGAACAGCCTATGCCTCTGATTGACTGATTTCCCACCTCCTTCTCCTTTTTCCCCCTCTTGCAGCCCGTCTGACTGCAGCAGTCTTGAATAATAACCACCTTTCCTCTCTCTCTCTCTCTCTCTCTCTCTCTCTCTCTCTCTCTCTCTCTCTCTCTCTCTCTCTCCCTCTCGCTCTCCCCCTTCTATTTAAAATGCCGCTCACAAGGTGGGCTGGCTTACCGATTTTAAGCAAACACACACACACACTCACTTTCTCTCTCTCTCGCTCTCTCTCTCTCTTTCTCTCTCTCCAATCTGACAGTCCAATGCGACGATTTGGCAGGTGAAGAGGTTTTTTTTTTACCCCCCTCCCCACACACACCTGCTTTTCATCAGCTTTGATCTTGATGCCCTTTAGAGGTTACACATGGAGGGTTAAACAGGTAAGAGGTATTATGTAAAAAATTCCATATAAATAATTATAAAATCAAAATGAAGTGTGTCATAAAAACAACCATTAAGGTATGCGCTCAAAATAAGGATCTGTTTCAAGGTCCAAAGTTTTTATTATAATTGTCGGTCGATGTGAGAGACACCCCCCCACCCCCCTCTCTCTCTCGCACCTCCCTTCCTCCGCCTCCCTCTCTCTCTCCACGTCTCTGCATTCTCCTCTCTGAGTCGTGTGGGAAGCTGCTCAGTGAATGCGGCTGCAGAAGAAGCCAGCATACTTATGCGCCTGACACGGATACTGTTCTGTCTTGCAGGAGAAGGGGGGGAACACAAGCCTACTTTCCTCTCTTATAACTTCCTCCATTTCCCCGGGCTGGATATAATTTTAAAATCCTTACATTTCCTCTCCAAGTTTATTTTTATGACATTCTCTGTGATGGATGCGCGGAGTTTCCAGCTTTTTACTTGCACCGCAGTTGACTAAAGGCTGAATAACTGCATTATTCATTTTTACGCACCGGTTTCTGTTGTCCTGACTTGTCTCTCTTGTTTCTCTCTCTGTGCTTGTCCGCTTTTTTTTCGTGCGGGAGAGGATCTTCGATATCGCCATATTCCGTCCTTTTTAAAAAGAAAAGAAACATTCCCTCTCATTGGATGGAGACTGAAATAAGCATTTCTTCTGCCTGCAAGTAAACAGACCGCTAAAAAACAACAAATGTTTTGCAAAGAGTTAGAACAAATAACTCGGTTTATGCTGCCCCAATGGACAATAATATACTGATACAAATAACCTGATGGGAGCGTTTTGGCTGCCTATGCCATCTGAAGCATTATCCCTGTGCGCAACTTCACTCGAAACAAACGAGAATTTAGTCATCGGATCGTTGGGGGTTGCTGAGCCGAGCTAAATCCAGACGCACAGTGTTGGCCATCCTCTCTCCCCCATTTTTTGCTCTTCTCCTCTGCTCGCCCTCCTTTTCCAGTTTCCCCCTTCAAAAACGCTCCAAGAATGACAGACTTATTTCACCGCATCACCGACCGCCTTGCGCCTTTTTTCACGCCTTGGAGTCGCCGGACGCGCTGTCAAGATCTCTAAAAACTGTCTGCCTCTCCCTTTCTCTCTCTCTCTCTGTCTCTCTCTCTGTCTCTCTCTCTGTCTCTCTCTCTGTCTTTCCCTATCTATCTTTCCCCTCCTTTCTCACCGTCTTTCTCTATTTCTGCAACCAAATGAATGCACTCTCATGGAGGTAGTACAACCACCTTGGGGACCGAACAACCAGAGGGGTGATTTTTCCAAGCAAGAGGAGCCCGTCAGCAAGAGACGCATCGGGTGAAATCTGAGCTCAACCCCATTCCCCCTCCCTCCCACCCTCCCTCCCTCCTTTCTCTCCATCTCCAGCGCACCCCCGCCAGTTTGCACGGGTCGGGTTGATATACAGTAGCCTTCATGGGGATATAGGGGCTGGAGAAACCTTGTTGCGCCCCTACAACTGTCTGCGTTCTACTTCAGCTTCAGAGGACTGTTTGCGCACATCTCCATCCATGTCTCACCATTGCTGCCCCGTGTCTCCAGAGGGAGCCGCATTCATTAGCACCTCAGCTTTGGGTAAGTCCAATTGGTGCTTGAAATTTCATCCATGTTCATTTAGAATTAATTGGATTTGAAAATTCTAGATTTGAGGACCTTTTTTCTCGGTGTCAAATGTGGAAAAATAAAAGGTTCTCTGTGTGATACTCAAACCCTCTCAATATGTCAGCAATGGGCACAATCCCAAATCTTTCCCTCTCTCTCACAGTTGCTTTCCTAAATAACCTGAATGCCTGCTTAGTGGTGGTGGTGCGGCTAATGCTGGCTTCAAATGAGACCCCCATGAAAAAGAGAAGTGCAGCCGTTTGACTTTGATTATGTTAAATCTGCTGAGAGGTGAAGAATATAGCCGTGCTAGATAGAGACACTTTCCAAGACAATGCTTCATGCTTTGAATGTCAGAATTAAATGCATAGATGGGCAGCACCTCCTGGGTTTGAGTCATTTCCATAGCATATGGTACTTTTCCTGCAGTATTAAATAATCTGCATCAAACATTTGTGGTGTCCAATGAATCATTGTGCCAAAGCGCAATCATTAGAAAAGTGTACAGTTAGCATGGACATATGTTTATATATTTTTACATAAACCATATACATTTACATTAAAAAGTAATAATACCATACTTGATAAGGATTTCATATTTAAAAAAATATCGTATTAAATGTTATAATTTGTATATTATAATTTCAGTATAATCAATATCAAATATGCATTTTGATGGTTTGCTTTCCGTTTGTGTGTGTGTGTTTGTGTGTGTCATGCGTCCCTGGGTTGTTTTCACATATGTGCGCCTGTGTATGTGTGTGTGTGTGTGTGTCTGTGCATGCACCTGTCTTTTTTCTCTCCAAAGGTTACTAAATGGTTTTCTGGAGGAGGATTTCTAACCGGCGAGATGCTGCTCGTACTCCTGCTGGCAGCCTTTTCTTCCTCCCTCTCCGGCTCCCTCTCCTCCTCCCTCTCCTCCCCCTCCATGTCGGATAGACCTCAGATGGTAGACCCGTCCACCTCGGACTTGATGGCCGAGACCTGCAGTGCCTGCTCCTGCATGTCAGTGGAAAACGTGCTGTACGCCAACTGCGAGAAGATCACTGTCTATCGACCCACGCAGCTCATCCCGCGGCCTCCTCCCTATACCACCTGAACTTCCAGAACAACTTCTTAATCGTACTGTACCCTAACTCATTCCTCAACTTCACCCACGCCGTGTCACTGCAGCTGGGGAACAATAAACTGCAGAACATTGAAGGTGGAGCGTTCATGGGGATGAGCGCGTTGAAACAACTGCACCTGAACAATAATGAATTAAAGGTTCTGCGAGCAGACACTTTCCAAGGCATAGAAAACTTGGAATACCTTCAGGCTGACTACAATTTGATAAAATACATCGAAAAGGGAGCATTTAACAAACTGCACAGGTTAAAAGTGCTCATCTTGAATGATAACCTCATACAGGCACTTCCTGACAACATATTTCGCTTTGCGTCGCTCACACACCTGGATATAAGGGGGAACAGGATCCAGAGGCTTCCTTATTTGGGGGTTCTGGAGCATATTGGGCGCATTGTAGAACTGCAACTGGATGACAACCCCTGGAACTGTACCTGTGATTTAGCACCTCTCAAGGCGTGGCTTGAAAACATGCCCTATAATATTTTTATTGGCGAGGCCATATGTGAAACACCAAGTGACTTGTACGGGAGACTCCTGAAAGAAACTAACAAGCAGGAGCTTTGTCCCATGGGAACAGGAAGTGACTTTGATGTTAGAATGCCACCCTCACCGCCTGATAATGGGCAGTCACCCTCCAAAATGTCCCCAACCACTCTGGCTCCCATGGCCACCAAAGCGCCAAAGACCACTGACTCATCTAAGATTTACGGTAATGGTATTGTGGCTGGTTTACCCCCTTTTGGAAGAAATAGACAGATTGTTTCGTTCCAGACACGGACCCCTCCATTGCTGTGTCCGCAGCCCTGCAGCTGTAAAGCCCACCCCTCTGACTTTGGCATCAGTGTCAGCTGTCAGGAGAGGAATATTAAAAATTTAGTTGATCTCCTTCCCAAACCCCCAAATGCCAAGAAACTTCACCTGAGTGGAAATTACATCCGTGATATAAGCCCGGCTGATTTCCAAGGCTTTGAAGGCTTAGATTTGCTACATCTTGGCAGCAATCAAATTGTCACGGTCCAAAAAGGTGTGTTTTCTAACCTAACTAACCTGAGAAGGCTGTATTTGAATGGAAACCAGCTTGAACAGTTACACCCAGAAATGTTTTTGGGCCTCACAAACTTACAGTACCTATATTTGGAATACAATGCCATAAAAGAAATTTTAGCAGGTACATTTGACTCCATGCCAAACCTACAACTCCTGTATCTCAACAACAATGTTCTGCGGAGTCTCCCTGCCTATGTGTTTGCGGGTGTCTCTTTAGCCAGACTGAATCTAAAAAACAACCACTTCATGACCCTACCAGTGAGTGGTGTCTTGGACCAGCTGCAATCATTGACCCAGATAGACCTCGAAGGGAACCCATGGGAGTGTTCCTGTGATCTTGTCGCCCTCAAACTCTGGCTGGAGAAGCTAAGTGATGGAGTGGCTGCCAAAGAGGTGAAATGTGCCTCCCCTGTGCAGTTCTCCAACATTGAGCTGCGCCTCTTGAAAAATGAGATCCTGTGTCCAAAGCTTATTGCGAGGCCGCCGTTTATTCTCACTAGCGCAACGCCTGTTTCGACCTCACTGGCGCCTGCCGGAGTTGGAAAAGCACCGCCCGGAGGGCCTGTGCCTCTCTCCATCATGATCCTCAGCATCCTTGTAGTGCTGATCCTCACTGTGTTCGTGGCTTTCTGCCTGCTAGTCTTTGTCCTGAGGCGAAATAAAAAACCAGTAGGGAGGCAGGAGGGGCTTGGGAATCAGGAGTGTGGCTCCATGTCATTGCAGCTCCGAAGACGCAGTCACAAATCAGGCAAAAAAGGCTCCATCCCGGGAGACGACTTGGGAGGCGAGACATTCATCCCCCAGACAATCGAGCACATTGGCAAAAGCCACACCTGCGGGATTGGACGCTCCTCAGACATGGACGCTGGGTTCAAGTTTGCAGACTCACAGAGGCAGAAGATTATCCTCCGGAACAGTGCCGACAAGGATAAAGACTCGCTTTCCACCCTGGAGCGCAACAAACGCCTCAGCACCATTGACGAACTCGAGGAGTTCCTCCCCCACCGAGAGCCCAGCATGTTCATCCAGAACTTCTTGGACAGCAAAAGAGATTTCAACAGTATAGGGATGGGCGGGTACGAAATCCGTTACCCTGAGAAAACGCTGGATAAAAAGATGAAGAAGTCGTCGCTGATAGGCGGGAACCACAGTAAGATTGTGGTAGAGCAGAGAAAAAGTGAGTATTACGAGCTAAAAGCCAAGCTCCAAGGAACGCCTGATTACCTGCAGGTGCTCGAGGAGCAGACTGCGCTGAGTAAAATGTAGGGATTGTTGCATTTGATTTAGTTCATTGATTACACACACACAAACACACACACACAAGACAGAAGTCAGACACACATACAGGCAGATAGACCGCCAAACACATCTGCCTTTCTCTGGTTCCTTTCCCCCACTTGCCACACACACACACACACACACACACACACACACACACACACACACACACACACACACATGCACACACAAAAACATATACACACACACCATTAAACCCCCCAGAGCTCTCGCTTTCTGTCTTGATCTCCCTTTCTTTCTGCAGCCACACATGCACTCACACACACACTCCCACACACAGCGAAAAGTGCCTTCTGGAAATCCTTAATGACCAATGCAGAGATGGACAAAATGGCTCCACGCTACAAAAGCTATTACTAGAATCAGCGTGGATCTATTTCACAGTAAAAGACCTTTTGGATTCTCCATGCCACTACATGTATGAATCCCACATACATACAACAGGACACCCTAAAAAGCAACAAGACAGTCATAGTATTTTTTGTTGTTGCTGCTATTAAAATGGGTATCTATCTTCTTATTTTTGTTGTTCTTGTTGCTCTTTTACCTCCTCCTTTTGTTTTTCCAACCAAATCAAAGGGTGTTGAAAACAGTGCTTGAGAATATACCTTGCCGTCTTCAACCCTCATTTAAAAAAAAACAACAAAAAAAAGAGAGAGAGAAAAGATTAGTTGTTGTTCTTTTGCTTTGGAAAGTACCCAAAATCATTGCTTCTGGGATGAGAGTAACAGAGTTGGTAACACAGTGGATGCTACTTTGCTTTTTGTTTTTTGTATTTGCGGGGATATCTGTTTGTTCTTGGGGATGCCTCTGGAGTCAGCTGCAGACTCTCTGCAACCATGTCTGGATTACACACCAATAGCAGTACACCTGCTCTTTGCCGGCAGGCTAAGCCGCTCCTGTTTAGGCACTGCGAAACTCTTTTTGGGGGAATGATTTCCATGACTTGTTCTCTTTGTGTAAGGAGCCATGTTAAATATAGTGTCTTCTGAATGGAGTTGTCTTTCTCTTAACTGTATGTTTTGGGTGAAATATAATGGCACATACACTGTCAGAGGACGTTGTTTCTGAAAAATGAAGGGAAAAAAACCCAAGGATAAATTACAAAGCTGCTTGCTATGTAAGCGTAACCTGGAATTTATTTTGTAAGTCTTACATGATTTGTATCTGTGGGACTGGTTTGTAAATTACAAGAAAGGACAAACATCTACAGACACACAGACACACAGACACAGACACACACACACACACACACACACACTGTACAACGGAGCATCATCATCAAGAGACTACAAGCCAGAATTGTCAAACCGCTAATATAATTCAATCGGTGATCCACCTCCCCTTGTCAGCTCTCAATTCGTAGTAAAAGAAATTTAACAAGATAGTTAATTTATTTTTCTATGCAGGATTATTTAAAGAGTTATTGGTAATATAAAAAAAAAAAAAAAATAATAATACACAAAGAGCGGAGAGGACTTGATGCATTAGAGCTAATTCAGGCCACTATAAGTGACTGTCGATTGAAGGGTTTCTTGTTTCTCTCAGTTTGCTGAAGAACTGGACCCGCTGGACGACGGGTTGTGAAATGTGATCTGTGATGTTTCCTTTTTTTACTGTGTCGCACGACAAGCCGAGGCCTGATAGAAGTCTGTGAAGTTTCAAGCAGTTTCCTTATTCTTATATCTCCCACAGTATCTTGTAAAAGGTTTCTTATTAACATTATGCAACCAAAATAAATGTGCATTAAACTTGATATGGTTCCAGAGTTGTTGGGATAAGAGTGGAGACATTTTACAGGACGAGTAAAAGGCTACAAATTGAAGCTCTAAAAATTGTTAGATCAGGGCAGAATCATATCATAAAAACACCATGTGCAATATTAGTAAAAAACATGCTCGGTCATGATGGCTTCAAATAATTTTGTTTAATTTATTTAGTTTGAGGTTACATTGTCAAGACAGGTTCTATTTCGAAATTCTTTTTCTCTATCTGGTCCTTATTTAAAAAGTATTGTTACGTTGAAATTATGAGTGTTTATTGACATTACAATGAATAGAATGTATCTTGGAAAGTATATTAAATACAATTTTCTATCAGTCATAAATCTCCTGTATATTGGTTAATTTTCTCTTGTATAATCATGTTAAAATCAAGGTATTAAAATCAGCAGCTATTTGCACTGTGTCCCCCTATTTCTTTTAGTTAACATCATCTTAGCATTTCAAGGCTGCTTTACTTTAAGAAAAAAGAAGGGGAAAAAAACATCCACTGGCACTGCCAAACTCTTTTATACCCTGCTTGGCTATTTCCCCCAGAACAAGTTGGATTGTGTGACAGCTTAGTGTTGGAAAGACTGCAGCTCAAGTGACAGGATGTTAAACTTTGTTTTGCTCATGTACAAACACTGACTGCCCTTTAGACATCATATGTTTGCGTTGAGTTAAAGGAAACTGGTTGTGGAAACAAGGAAACTGGTGCTTATTATTATTTAAAGTCATGAAATAATTTGTGTTTGGTAAAAGTTCATAACCACATCTGATGTGTTGGTGTACACTTCACCATCTCTGGTTTTCCTTTGTTGTTTTTTGAAGCTAAAGTTTTACTTGAAGCAATATTATCATGCCATACTAAACATTTGAAACCATAATTTAAACACTGGCTTGGTGCTGTTTTTTTGAGGTTGGTTGTGATGGTCTAAAAATCAAATTTTAAAGATGTGATATTATTCATTTCTATTTAATTAATTCAGCCATGTACATTTGCCTCATCATGTTCTTTTTGTTAATGTCCTTCTCTCTGTTGTTTCCACATCTAAACATCCCAAATGTGCTTTTGAAGTTGTTTATTGGTTTGGCACAGGCCTTATTGTCTGGCAGGTATCTTTGCTCCATCTGTTTTTAGTCACCTTTCAAACATTCATGCCTGTTCCATTTTAAGGTTAAAAAATTCAGATTTACTTACTACCAACCTATCGGGCTTTTGGGAAACCAAGTAGCAGAAAGTATGACTCATCCAGACGCCAGAGAATTGTCCTCATTAATTATTAATACCCTTGGCAGTTATGAACTAAAAAAGGGATGTGGGGGTGGGGGTTATGAATCTTATACGTCCGCCCCAATCCAGCCTCTGCTCCCAATCTTTCCTTCTTTTTCTCTGTCACATTTTCGAAATATCAGTGGGATACAAAAAAAAAAAAGATTCAAATTGGCTGGAAAAGTGTCTTTTCATCCCAACGTTTTACTGCAGTGACTTGGCGCCGATGCAGGGTTCTGTTCCTGGAAGCTCCAGGGGTCCTTCAGGGGCTACCATGGCATCCCTAGAAATATTTAGTTTTCACTGTAATTTAACTCACTAAACATAAGTATGCATACATAATACTTCTGCTGTGATCACCTCACCTGCTGCAGACACAGTAATGCCATGCCTTTCTAACTCCTAACTGATGTATTCGAGGGTGAAATGCTCGTCTATTGGGGGTGGTGTGGGGAGGGTAGCAGGCGTTATGTTTAAAAGTGGCCACAAGGGGTGCTGTGAGCTAAGAACACAGCAGAGAGTGGTGATCTAGTATGACTGGACTGCAGGAACATTACTGTGAGAGAGAGAAAAATAAAATCATTTACATTATTTTTTTTTGTAGTTTTGTCTTAACATTGCCTCTTTTTTAAGGCATTGAACATTTCCAAGGATGTATAAAAGGCTTTATGATGATTTTCCCAAACTCTACAAACTGAATTCCTTTCTGTTTTGCACTGCATGCAAGTACATCTAACTCAGTTTTTCATCAGTTGTCACTTCTGGATTCTTTTTTTTCTGTATTGGTGCTGTTGTCACACAGTGGTGGGTTCCAACCTTTGGCCCAACCACAGAGTTGGGAGATAAATCTGAGCAGTTGTGAGATTATTAATACAATTAGATAAAACATTAAACAATTATAAAAACAGGATAGGAAAGCAGAAGACAAAATAAACATCATGACATACACAACATTAGGTAGATGCATCTTTTTTTGTATCTTGTTAACTGGATAATTGCATCATTTCATTATGTTGTGTCTACACGGCTCTTAACCGTCCTGTTGTCCTCGGGTCAAAGTTGACCCATTTTCTAAAAGTTTCTACATCAGAAATTTGTTTTCCTTTTAACCAAATGTCCAAAAAAATGTAACGTGGATAGTTCCCTACAACAGTCCTATCATGCAAAATAAATGATCAGTTCTCTACTTTCATTGAATTTGGTTGTTTTAAATTTCATTTTAAAGCTTTTGAAAAAAAATGATGAAAGAAAATTGAAAAAAAAAAAAAAAAAGTAAAAAAGCACAGAAAAAAATTGTCGAAAGCATCGGAAAAAGTGACAAAAAATTGGAAAAAAGTTTAAAACAAATCGGGAATACGGACAAAAGTTTTAATTTTGACCCAGAAAAACAAAAAGTTGCATGGTTAACGGGAAGACAACACAAAAGTTAAAAAACGTGAGTAACTGTCAGCCAAAGACATTGCCTTGTTTGAGGGGGTCACAAGCCAAAAGGTTGGAAACCACCGTGTTCGATCATGCCAAGCAGCAAACAATCTCCAGAATGTGACGCGATCATTGGTGTAATTTACAAGGAGGATGGGGTGGGGGGGAGGTTACAACCCCACCAATAATCAAAACTGGCCAGCACCACATCCCCCAAATAACTAATAATAATTTCCTTTACATAATTAAAGATGTGCACCATAAATTGATGCAGAAGGGCACAAATCGTTGCAGGAAAATTCACCAGAAAGTGTGATATGCTCAAAATTTTATGGGCTCAAACCCCCCCCTTTTTTGTTTTTACTGCACATTACTGTAAGTACGTTGTATTAGAAAGTGTCTTCTTATTCATCTTGTATATTTATTCAGCTGTATTTTTTTATCCTTTTTATTTATTTAATAAATAAAGGTAAATAAATGTATTATTCCTGTCCTTCCGGGAACAGGAATAATACATTTATGAGGTATCTTAAAAAAAGGTACATGTGATAAAAAAAACAAAAACACAACAAAAGTCATTCCCATATTGTATTAATTAATAAGCCACTTTAGAAATCTCTATCCTCCTGTGTTATTTTGTGTATTGTAAAAAAAAAAAAAAGTCCAACAACTCCTACTGGCCTTGTTAACCGACTTCCATGCATCTTTGAGAACCGAACAGAGAAATGAGGCTCTTGTTACACAGTGTAGTTGTCAGTGCTGTTACATGGGACATTCTACACACAAAGGTTTCAAGTGTGTATAATATCTAAATATGAAGATGTTTTGGAACAGTGTTTTTTTTTTTTTTTTTTTTTACAGCTGTCATTGATAAAAGAGTCTCACAACTGATGATTGGTAATTCAAGGTAAATGTCACATTTCTTAACCTCCTTGACCTGACTTCTCCTTAACCTCTTACTCTAAGCAGCTGTTTTTATTGGTATTTTGAATCTTGATCTAAATGTGAAGGATGTGTGAAGTTTCAACTACAAATCATGCATACTAAATGAAGTCTCCACTTCAGTAGCGCTGACATTCTTTCCTATCTCTATTCTCAAGGTCTTTACAATATATAATTTATTGTCATAACATTTTATTCCCAAAGATATGTTGTTTTTTAGATTGATTTGTGGATTGATAAAAAGAGATATCCACAATAGAGTTCTGTCCACTAGAGGGACTTCCAACATTAGCCTTGCCTTGAACGGAATTACGGCGCATTGCATTTCCGACACGCAACTCTCTGTTTACATTATTTTCCACCACGAGCACACAGCGAAAAACACATCAACAGAGAACTCTGTTTAATGAAACATTATCTAACAAGTGTATTGAAGGGGCTCTGTTGTAAAGGCTAACATTGCTCGGTTAGCACAATGACATCATGTTAGAAAGCACAGCAGCTATTTGAAGGTAATATATGAAGTTGAAGCTACTCTGACAGCTGTATGGTAGCTGACATAAACTCTAGCTGTCTCCATGAAGCTCCCAGCTAGCTAAGCTCCTATAACTCGCGATGCAGTTAGGAAACAAGAACAAGCTAACTAATGATAACATAAGCACTTTAGCTTGGTAGATGTTGATTTTAAAGTCTTGTTAAAACAATTTCCCAGCCTTCTTCCGATTTCCAGCCGCAGCAGGTCACATCCACTGTAACGTGCTTCGTGATGTTAAGACCTCATAATGTCTTGTGTTTCTCACTCCCGCTAGTGTGTTGTTCATTAGATGTGACTAGACAAAAGCATTTCTGCATGCGGGTAGGCCAAGGTGAGAAGAGGGAGATTATCTAACGATAGCCAACATATTTTGGCTGAATAGTAATTTCAGCATACGAATGCTATGGATCTTTTAACTATTCAAATTATATTAGACAGCCCTAATCCACAATGCCCTCTGTCAAAAAAAACTGACTTTATGAAACAGGAACTTTGAATCTGGCTTTATCCAATGACTAGATTTCTGTTCTGGAAATGTATACAAATTACTGCTGTTTCATAAGATAATGCCTCCTTTACATATCTAAATATAACGTTTCAGAACAAGAGAAAAACAAGAAATAATTGTCTTGATGTAGTAATCAACTGAGAAACTTACATGGTGATATCTATTAGTTAAAGATGTTACCCTACTCACCTGGAGTGTCTTGTCTTAATGAAAGTGCAATGCTAAATAAATTATGCAGGCTGGTTTTAAAACTCTGCACTACATTACCCTCTCACATTTCTGTACTGACAGAAAAAATAATGTAGGCCTGATGCTCAGTGTGATGGGTTGAAAACTCAAGCAATTTTAATGAGTTTGAAATAGTTTCCTGACAAAACAGTAGCATGATTTGCAAAATAGTAAGTTGGGATGTAAAGCCTAAGATAGTCCATTGTTATGAATTTGCTAAACCATGTAAAACCACCGGTATGGTTTTTTCAACACTTTTTTTTTGCGTAGTATCAGATGCTGACAGCCACTGCTCAAGCGTTCATATTTTACGAGTTCAGAGTGAAAATGGGTTGGGTTTTCTAAAAACATTTTTGTGGGATTAAACAATGCTTTCCTGCACAGCATAATGATGGATCCGGTGTTGGTACCAGCAGTATTGAAATGGTTCACCACCGTTGGTTCTTTTGTTGGCTTTCATACTAGACTTGGTTCACATTGATTGATGGAACCATTGGCCAGTTTATTTATGTGTTATTTGCTTTAATTGCACTTTCATGTCCTTTTTAACACCTTATTAAGCTGTGGTGGCCCATGTCTGCTGAATCCCAACCAGTGCTCAGGAATAGCGGAGCTTGTTTTTTTGGCATCCGCCGCAGACAGGCAGCCATTTGAGGAGGGATGAAAGGGGGTAGCATCTCCCCGGCTACTGCAAACTACCTCAATGAATCCCCAATGAGAGGAAAGACAATGCCTTGCTTCCCCACCAGCTGCTTCATTAAACGTGTACAAATCCACCAGTGCTGCTCTGTTGTGGCTACTTAGCTGTCATTTTCACACCATTTAGTGACATTCATAAAAGCCGATCAAAGGAAATCTCCTGCCATCACAGCCTCAGAGAGTCATTATTTCCATCATTCTCACTCCCAACTCGTAAAATACGCTTGGGAAATGGCTGTCAGCATCAAATACAACACAAAAAGCAACTTCAATGTATGTATGGAACGCATGGGGCAGAGCAGTAGCAAGACCATGGCGCTGTGGTAGTGAGTAGTATGAAAAACCATAAGGAGGTTGGTGGGTGGTGGATGGGTCAGACAACACAGGACTTTCACCCAGGAGACCAGGGTTTGTGTCTTGTTCTTGACCACGTGTCACATAAACATACATTTTATAACCCCACCCACATCTATTCCTAAACCTAATTGTCCCGTTCTTGTGCTGCATGTCAGTCAGTACGTCTTGACACAGTGCGTCAAAAGTGACGTTACGATTCGCAACGCTAAAGGAGACTCAGAGCGCAAGGGCGCACTTTTAGCGTGAATAACAAATGCCAAGGACTTCAAGAGTCCTGACGCTAAGGAGACTTTTAGCGTGAATAACAAACACCAAAGGACCCTGACCAAGTGTCTGTATTTTAGGCAATGGGAGAGTGAGAATGTGTCGTCGTTTGAAGAGTAGATATACACACTCATGAAATGTCAGCATTAATGTGCAAACAGTTGATAGAGGCACGGCCCCTTTTCACAGGACAGTAGCACAGTGTGATGTGCTAAGATCTTCTCCTTTTTCTTTTGCTTTAATTTAATGCAGCCACATATAAACACCACACTCCAGTCTTCCATGTCTACGCTATGGGAAATGAATTAATTTTATTTCCCATTATAATTCTGTCTTTTCAATACTTTATTTGCACCAGCTTGGTCTGAAAAGGATAATGAGTTCCTGACCAAATGAGATATCCAAATTCTAAAAAAAGAAAGTGAAACCTGCTCTCACAAATTGAGAGAATTAAAGTGAGAAAGTAAAAGTCACTATTAAATAAGACTATTAAAACTCTGTGGCAATACACAGAGTTCTAATTTGTCTTCTATTTAGAGTAGTGAACCTCAGAAAGAGTCATTTATTTTGTCCTGTCATATTTGATTTCTGTTATCAAAGCGTTGTTTCTTACAATGTACACATTCCTTTTCCTCTCAAACATAACGTGAAATTACCTTTGTTGAATGGCTGGTAAAAGTTGGTGTGTTTATTTTTAAAGGGTAATTATGTTATGTTTTCAACCTGGGCCCTATATTCATATGTTTTTGTGTGTAAGTGACTGATGGGGACAACAATCTTTGAAATTGGTCCAGTATTTAGCATGAACACTGTGACCATAAGCCACAAACTGGGCTGCAATGTAGGGCAAAAGTGCATTGTCCATTTTGTCTAGTAAAAGTGACATTTTTGCCACTGACAAGCTCTGGTAATTATTCTAAGTGTCTGACATTATGGAAAGGATCCCTTAAACCTCTTTAAGACCTGTTTATTTAATCATAAACAGCTTTAAACCCACCAGACTCCATTTAAAAAAACAATAATACTAATTTTCAGTACACAGAGCCTACGCCGTAGCCATTCTCAGAGCAAATCCCTTTGCTCTGAGAATGAGTTCAAATTGCTTAGTGTTTTCGGAGCTGTTTTGTTGGAGCTGTTTCACAGCCCTCTACAATCTTTCTCTGGCTGAGAGCAGCTACTTCATTTTCTCTGTGCATTGCATTGTGGGACAACAATGCACCTTAACAGCACAGTTAAATAAAACACAGAAAACACATTCTAACTTCATTAATGCATGCTTGGTTTTGCTTAGCTACTTTACACGCCTGAAGCTCTAAATTGCTTGTTTTGAATCACCCCACTTAAGCAGCCAAAATAGCCTTGAAAGTCATTAAAACTCTTATAATTTGATAGATAGGCCTTCAAAATCATGGTAAAGGTTCCGGAAAAGCTGCATGGGTATTGTATCTGAGCATAGGCTGTGATTAATGTGCTGCTGTTTTCTCTAGGTGCAAACCTACACCTGTTTCAATTTTTTTACATTGATTTGAGAAATCAATAAAGGCATAGGGACCAATTGCAGAAAATTAGAGGAGACATACAGACCTTTAGGACTGCCCCTAGAGGTTGTTTGTGTGTATGTGTATCAATCTGTTTTTCTTTGCTGACATCTTAGGGGAGCACATCAGAGCCTTTCCCTTAGCTCTTTAATCAATAGCTCATATTTCATTATGCAACTTGAGCCCCCCCCCCCGATAATATAGCTAAGAAACCTTTCATTTAAAACATCTAGTAAAATAAAAATCTTCATATAATACAATGAATGGCTTTTTTACTGCTTACCATCACTTATCACACAATACGGTTTTGAAAAGTCATCAAGTATTTCCGTATGTTACATGCTCAGTTCCTTTTGGCTTTTATTTTCAGAAAGAAATCCTTTTCCTCCATTTCTAGAAAAGCAAATTACAAAATATTGCAGACTTTATGATTGGCGGGTGATCTCAAATGACTGCAACTCCAAGCAACTCATGGGATACCATCTTAAAACTGTTCGCAGTTAAAGCTGCAATCATCCCTTTTCCTTTCCCCTGCCTGCCAATCTGTCTGTTTTGCCTTTCCTTTTATCCATCCATCGTCTCATTTCCTTCTTTACTCTTTGCTGTACCTGAGCTGAATTATGATCTATAGTCTTCCCTGATACATTGTGATTTATTGGGCTTTTCAGCTAATTAATGAATTGGCCCCTCAAGGACATATAGCTGGCCAGCTTTGGTATTAATGTGGACTCGGTTGAAGGCAGCTCAAAGACTCCTGACACCCCAGATTTAGCGCTTACAGTGTTTATTTGGATTTGTTTTTAGCAGGGGGTTTGTTGGCTTTAGCAGGGGGTTTAATTTTTTTAAATAGCTACCAATTGCATTTCTAATAGCGTTTTGCATATTGTCACATATAGACATGCCACAGGGAGATGATGGCCTTTTTTTGTAATAAAATGGCAAATAACTTTCTTTTTTTGAACCATTTTGCTTATTTTTTAACATGCTGCTCGACTTCAACACATGTTTTTTATAAAAAAAAAAAAACTTGGCTAGGTTTAGGAAAAGATTGTGGTTTAGGTTAAAATAAATAATTTTTTAAAGGAATGGCAGTTCAGTGTGCTTTCAACCTTTTGTTCAACAGAGAGCGCCATCAGAGCGCAATAGTTGATAGTGACTGTATGTGACGAGTTGGGAGTGAGAACGGGTTGATTAACACACAGGTAATAGCACAGCTGTCTCTCAGTGAAGCAACATTTTGTTTTCCTTCTACAAGGGTGACATGATTGATATGATGTGTGTGTGTGTGTGTGTATATATATATATATATATATATATATATATATATATATATATATATTATCACTATTTAATATTTTATGTTAACAATGGATCAAATGTGATATGTGACAGGTGTCCATCATAATGACGGACCCACAGAGAATGATTACTAACAATATGCTAATTCTGCAGTTTTGTAACAGAACCAACATTACGTATATAATTTACGTAACAAATAAACTCATTTGAACCAAAACCACAATATTTTCCTTAACCTTACCTAGTAGAGTGCGGATCGGGCCGGATTTTTCTGTCCGAGCCCGGCCCGCGTCCGACAGAGCAGTAACCGAACCCGACCCGAGCCCGACAGGCATTAAGATATTTCTGTCCGAGCCCGACCCGAGCCCGACACAGTTAAAGCGCATCAATGCAGCGCTGACTTTCCTTCGTTTTCAATAGTTTTAAAATGTCTTGCGGCCAACTTCTTTTTAACATCTTCCATCGTTGCGCTGCCACATGGAGCTTAATACGCACGTCTTTCGTTGTCACAGCACACAGGAAGACGGATGTTAGGGTAATATTTGACATTTATTTTAAGCTGTTTTAAATTCAAAATGTTCAATGCCTTATCGCGCTGATGTGACCGAGCCTGACCCGAACCCGAGCATCCTTTCTAAAAATCTGTCCGAACCCGGCCCGACCCGTCGGGTGCCGTCGGGTCCCGTCGGGCTCGGGTCGGGTATCCATCCTCTATTACCTAGTAGTTTTGTCGCCTATACTGAACCATACCCTGCATGTTTAAAAATTACCACAAAGGGGTACCAAGGACGTTAAAGCATGATGCCAAGGGGTCCTGACTAAGTGTCTGTATGTGACGAGTTGGGATTAAAAATGTGCTGAGCATTTTGAAGCTAAAGAGACAGATATACATAAAAAAGGGCTTCAAAAAGAGTAAATATTGGACTTACTTTCACACCATTCATTTTAGGTAAGCTCTAACAATGACATCATGTGTTTATAGCTTATTCTGCTACTCCATATGGCCAAACATTTGTATTAATTTGTCATTAAATGACTAGCGACAAACCACCCTTGCATGCACATGGTGGTTAGCTTGCTATCCAGTATTCCTTTAGATTTATACTGAGTATGTTTACATGCACACTAATATTCCACTATTATTCCAAATTTGCCAAGCTCTAAGGTTTGTCTTAGTTTTATGTCAAACAACAGCATGACAGTGGTAAATTCCTTCTGTTTCTTTTTCCTTTATTATATGATGTGAATGTTAAAACAACATGTACCTACATCCATATAGGCCACTGAGTATTGATGACACGTTTTTCATGCAATATATTGGAATATGGATCTGTACTGCTATCGACTAGATTAAGGAAAATCAAGAGGAAGATCGATGTCATCATGCATCTTGTTTAAAGTCAGTGCCCATTCCGTCAGTTGTTGTGTGTTTTATCATTCATATTATTGCACTTGTAATATTTGTTTCTTCTCTCTGACTAGTCCATTATTGTTTGGTTTATATATTCAGAACATTAATATGAATATTTAATTCACATTAATAATGCAAAGGGTGACGATATTGATTTGTGCAGGGAAAAATGTGCCAAACAAACCTCTTATGGGCCTGGAATAACATCACAGTCACTAGCACAACCCACAGTTAACTTGTTGTCTGTTAAAAATAATTTCATGTTTTGTTGCTCTGTATGAATGTAGAAACATATTTGAGCCTAAATATCATGTGGTATATTATGGAAAGCAAGATTTATGACTCATCTTAAGAAATTGGACAAACATGCTGTTGTTATTTTACAGTTTTGAATCTGCTTCACCAGCATATATGTGCATAACCTTTATTTAATCAGGTGGCAAGAGAGACCTAAGAGCAGCAGAAAGCAAGAAAGAAAAAAGGTAAAAGACTCACACAAACTCACACAAAAATCTGTTACTTTTATTCATAACATAAAACCAACTGGCCATCATTAGGTAAAAAAACACAATGACTGTGTTGTATGTAACAGTGGGACATCTGCCTCCCCACCATTTGAAATGCTAAATTCTTTCCTGCAGATTTGACAAGATGCTTTGTCTGTATCTTATAAAACAGCAATGATCCATGGTATCTCCTCCCCCCTCCTCCTGATATCTGCAGTAACATTTTTGCTTTTTGGCTGGATGGGCTCAATATCAGTACTGAAGGTTTGATTTCCTTCAGTAAATGTCTTAATTTAACAATGTTGCCGCTATGCGTTGCTGCTATATCTGTCACTGCTACGCATAGTTGTTTATTTATTTGCTGCACTACTGTACATGTCTTTAAATAAAAACAATAGCTATAATTTATATATGCTACAGCCTTAACAGTGTCCATCTGTGGGAAAGACCAAATTAATGTTCAATATTTAATGTTTTGTAAGGCTACAACTAATCAAAATCTGGGTTTAGTCTAATTTTTGGGATAACCAGGACAGAATTCTGGAAAACTGCTCGTAATTCAGGACTGCCCTAAATATTTTGTGATGTCTGGTCACCCTGGAGACAATCATCGACATCACTTAATATTTGTGTTCCATATCCATGCCATATTGGTAATCCAGCCTGAGTAATATCTCTACATACACAGTAGATTAAAAATCTTGAATACAACTATTTACCTCAAATATTCTTAAAATAAAAATGCAATTCCTACATATTTGGACGTAATGAGCGACTTTGTGAGTCACTTAAATGCACAAAAATGTTTGGCCTGGGACTGTGATGGTTAACTGTCTTACTGTATATGGCTGTATTTTTCCAATGATTTGGGTGTTTAGCTGAGTGGCATCACTGACCAAGTCAATGTGGGTCAAGAGTGTGTATCAGGACACCTCAGCAGGGACCTGCGAACATTCTGCAACAGATCACTCTGCTCAGAGGGCAGCTTTCATAACATAGTCTCCCTTTTTAGTCACAAGATGTGTTTTGCATTGTGCTGCATTATGCAACACCACTGTCACCAGTTGAACTAGTCTGTACTATTTTTGCTGCTGTTTTTTCAATGATACAATAATTGATGCAGCCAGTTCATCTTTACTAACTGGGATGTATGGCATTTATGTTATTAGATTTGTTTTAATCCATCAGTTTCATCTGCTAAATATTTTCTGTGTGTTTGTGTGTGTGTGTGTGTGTGTGTGTGTGTGTGTGACTAGAGCAGTGTTTCCTTACCTGCAGTGCTTTCATGCTCTCATATTACCAGTTCTCTATCACCTCCTCTCTCCCCCACACACATACTCTCTCTCTCTCTTGCTTGCCAAGCCAGCCGGTGTTGACGATGCACTAGCTGTTGAAAGAGAACGAGTGTGTGTGTGTGTGTGCTGTTGACAGAGCTGAGAGATTTAATTGACACCCACAGAGAGAATTATACAAGCTTCCAAATGCTGTGTGTGTGTGTGTTTAATGTTTGTCTGCATTTATATGTGTGTGTGTGTACGTGCGTGCATGCGTGTGTGAGTGCATGCATGCATGTCCATGAAAGCTGTGCGCATGTGAACAGGGTCCCTAGTGTGCATGGAGTGTTTTTCTCTGTGTTTTACAGAGGCAGCTCACATTACTGTTTCCCTTCTATTCTCCAATGCCAACGCTCATTCTTTCTCCTTCACTCTTCTTTCCATCATTCATTCTAATTAATTCCTTATTCACTTTCTCTCGTTCCCTCCTAGTTGTAGCTCATCCCCTGATGTGCTGTATAATCAAGATATTTAATCTATTGTCTTTTTACAACATGCTGCAATACAAACTTGGGGAATTACAACATATCCTGCAAGCTGTTATCGTCCTGCTATCTGGCTCTCACACACAAGTGTGCATTGCTATACTTTTCTATATTGGTTGTGCTTATTGTTCACTTATGCCAGTGGTGCAAAACCACGATGAAATGAAAATCAACATTACAAGTAAATGTCCTTCAACATTTAAGGTGTTCTAATCAGTATTTCCTTATGAACAAAAAATGACATGATTATGTGTAGTGTAATGTACTGTAGCTCCATAGTGCCAGATTTTTCCCCTCAGGAATTGGTACCATTAAGACCAAAACCAAATCGTATTATGGAGAACTGACCCTGGATTTGCCAAAAATGTGGTGGCAGTAGCTCAGTCCATAAGGAGTTGGTTTGGGAAACGGAGGGTCGCTGGTTTCAGTCCACATACGGACCAAAGTATGGTGGTGGGCTGGTAGCTGGAGAGGTGTCAGGAGGAGTCTTAATAAAGGAGTCTTAATCTTGTCAGACACCGCCTACCAAGAGCCTGGGTCTGTCTGAGGTTTCTTCCTTAAAGGGAATTTTTCGCACTGTTGGTTGCTCTGGAGGGAACTACTAGAACTGTTGGGTTCTTGTAAATTATGGAGTGTGGTCTACAGAGATGGGAAGTAACAAAGTATTTGTACTTCGTTACAAATACTTCATTACTGTACTCAAGTAAATTTTTCTGATATTTTTACTTTACTTTACTATTTATTTTTGTGGCGACTTTTTACTTCTACTCTACTCTATTTTAACACAAATATCGGTACTTTCTACTCCTTACATTTTACAAAATTGTCTTGTTACTCGTTACTTTTGTAGCAAGAGAAAAGAAAAAGAGACTAGCTGTCTGGAGGATAATCAGCTGAGATTGTGTGTGTGCGTCTTAACTGTAAGTTGTATAACTTATGTAGTCAGTTCACTTAAGCCTATTATTGGTCTACAGTTCTTGGAAACTTAGCTAGAGAGAAGTTGTCTCCGTCTGTTTGTTGGAAACCAGAATCAGTTTTAAGACGGTCCTAATCTAGTACTCAACTTTCACATCATTTCACTGGAGTTATCGTTATTATTTTTTACGTCATCAATACCATATTCAATCTAAATGGATGTGAATATATCTACTGTACGTTGCATTTGACGCACAACTAAGACAGCTCAACAGATTCAGCATTCTGCATTAATTCACAGAAAATCATTGCGGCTTGATGGCGCTAATGTTAGCACATAGTAGTATGGATGACGCTAACGTTAGCACATAGTAGCATGGATGGCGACATGATTGAAAATGAAGAAAACAGAGATCTGGCAGACAAGCAGCAAGACATTCCCATCATCCTCAGCTGATGTTAGAGAGATGTTTGAGACAGTAGGCATCAAGGACTCCTGGCCAATGTGCTGGGGAACTTATTCATTAATGTCTGTTTAGTCATTCATATTTAACGCTTTATTTTCTTTTCAGAAGCCATATTTGAGCACACACACATACACATAGACTCATTTAAATGTTAAGGGGGAGATTCAAAATAGGAACTGGATCTGTGAATTCTCACAGAATCACAACTGAATTCATATCTTGCTAATGGGTCAAAATCTTACTAACCTGGAGTTTCTGTCATAATAATCCTAAATGTTATACATTTGTTACACATTTAAAATGTAGCCATTGCCATATAAAGAGCATGTCCTCCATGTCCACTGACGCTCCCCAGCGTGCTCTCTAGTAACATTTGTGTGCTCCAGGAAGCTGCATAAAAAATGGTTGTCATTCGCAAAGCTACTTTTACTTTTATACTTTGAGTATTTTTTAACACAAGTATCTGTACTTCTACTTAAGTATGGAAAGTGAGTACTTTTAACATCTCTGGTGGTCTAGACCTACTCTATCTGTAAAGTGTCTCGAGATAACTCTTGTTTAAATTGATACTATAAATAAAATTGAACTGAAAATTTAATTGAATCTAAGTCAATGTCATTAGACATTGTCACTAGTGATGGCCAAAGCTTCATGAACCAGTGTCTTTATTTTCTGAGCCCACTAGATGGCAATCTTGGTTTTAAGAGAAAGTCCTAAGGCATTGCAATTCGGTATATTCTCAACCAATTGTTGAACAGAGAGCGCCATCTAGTGGGCTCAGAAAATAAAGACACTGGTTCACAAATATTCATTCGGCCATCACTAATTGTCACCACACTTGGTGTTAAGAAACACTTCTTTATCTCTACCCTGTGTGACGAAATGGCCATAAGAATTGAATGGACTGTTCTTATATGAATGTGGACATAATGATTCTGGCGTTGTGGTAGGTATTTAAAGGCCTCCCTCTGCTGACCCATCGTCTTTAGATTACATTTACATTGTTAAATCTGATCTTGTCTAACAGGAGTAATACAGTTGTGGCAACTGGTGGCCAGGTTGGGTCAGTGGTAGAGCAAGCGCACATGTACTTTGAGGTTTATGCCTCAACGCAGAGGTCCAGGGTTTGAATCTGACCTGTGACAATTTCCTGTGTGTCTTCCCTTTCTCACCAAACTGTCCTATCAAAAATTAAAGGTGGAAAAGCCCCAAAAATAATCTAAAAAAAAAGAGCAGCTGTGATCCAGGCAACTGGTGTATTTGATCTTGACATAAATGACCATTGCCCAGTTGTGGAAAGCGGAAAAGGCATTAGACCATTTCTTAACAAACTTTCAGGATAATAGGTTTTCCTCTGAACTTTCTTCAGAGGAACACCATCTTCAACGCAAGAAACAGTGCATAGTCTCCTGCTATACAATCAAAAAATAAAGACCACTGGCATGCTTTTATCCATGCATGTCTGCTGTAAAGAAAGCAAAATCAAATTACTACTTAGAATTAATCCACCAATACCACTCAAACATAGCTAAATTCTGGAAATCAGTAAATTCTTCAAATATTAACATTAATCCTTTACCATATAAAATATGACAACTGTATATTATCTGGCCAGGAAGAAATTTGTCTAGCCTTCAACAAGCACTTGTCGCTGCTGGTCATTTATTTGATGACACTCATACTGGACCCTTGTCTACTAATGCTGCTTGCCCTTTAAACCATGCACTTCAGTTTACAATGAAACCTTTTTCTACCAGTGATGTCGCAAATGCATTACAATCCATTGAGTATTTATATTAAAATATTCTATTTTTTTTCTTTAATTTATTTTTTTTCTATTTATTTGTATGAGCCCTCAGCAGCCTGGCTTCTGACAAATGCATAGAACAATCATTCCCTTCTTATTCAAACATTAAGAAATATTGGATTTGATTCACTTGCTTGTAGCTCGTTTAAAAATTACCTCTCTGACCAAACTCAATGTATCAAAGTAGAAAATAAAAATGTTTACCAGTAACAAATGGTGTTCCACAAGGATCAGTGCTAGGCCCTGTCCTATTTATTGTATTTCAAACTCTCCACAGCTGGCTGTTGAGAAATTACAAACTTCCTTCAATGCCCTTCAACATGTTTTAATATATCTTAAACTAAATAACTATCCTGTCAAATTAAAGGCGGAAAAGCCCAAGAAATAATCTTAAAAAAAATAAAATGAACAACTTCCTGGAATCCCAGCACCTGAAAACTGCAATTTGTTTGCATTTGGTCGGATGGGGAGGTCACACCAGTCAAGGGAGCCACAAGTCTGTCCACATACATCACCCCATTTAATTACTCCTGAGCCAGGTACAGCTGATGAACAGAGACACAGACAAGGACTTTCAATCCCTCCGAGCAGCAGAGTACATATATCGGGGTCCTCAACCCACCATCCCAGATTTTAGTAGAGGGGACCCACGCAGGTTTGCTTGGCTAAAGACTTCCCTGGAAATTCTCCTCCCCAAGAATGCCATGGAGAGGTTTAAATATCAGATTCTAGTAGACCATCTCAAAAAAAAAGCACTCTTCATTACAGACTCATACACCCACTCTACCCAGCCCTACGCCGACACCAAGAGCACTATGGGCAACCTCACCAGCTAGAATTAGGGCGCATTGCGAACTTGATGGAGGCGCCTAACATCTGTAGTCAGGACATCGCTTCCTTCCAAGGCCCTCAGAGTGAGAGCCCTGGTTGGCATGCTCAACCAGCTTGGAGAGAAAGGCCATATTGACCTTCATGTCCCCAGGCTTAGGTCCAAGCTCCCACAAGACATGTGGTTTGGGTTTATGAGACACCTATGTCCCCTCTGCATCCATGTCCCTGTAGTTTGAGCTGCATATTCATGTGTTTGGATATGAGTCTCAACCCAGAGAGAACCCAGGGTAAAAGGGAGAAACAGAAGGACTCAAAGTCTGGCAGGCCAACCACAGTCCTCCATGGAGCTGAACAGTCTTCAAGTGGCCCGGCTGTCTCAGTATCCACCAGTGCCAATCCACAAGGCAAAGTTGCCCTGCCCTGCCCATACTGTACCAATGCCCTGCATTACCTGAACAAGTGCACTAAATGTAACCATTAAAGAACTGAGCAGCGGAGAGACTGGGTCAAGAGAAATAGGCAGTGCTGGCGTTGTGGTTCCTGTCACCAGGCCGCACAGTGCAAACTAAAGGCCAGGTGCAAAAAATGTGATGGCAGATATCTGGAAGCTCTCCACGACCTTAACACTAGACCAGCCATAGGTAACCAGATTTCTCAGACAAAATCCAGGGACATTTTGAGCTCAGAAGTGTAAATACCTCCAGAACAGGTCATGTTTTTATCTTTGTAAAACTTAAAACAGGGACACAGCCCCAGGGGCATCACAAGACCTAGAGCTGCACTGGGGCACAAGGGGGGTCCATGGGCCTGTCTATTTTAAAGGTGCTCTAAGCGATGTTGGGTGACATTACTTCTTGTTGACGTTCAAAGTATTTTCAAACAAAACGAGACTAGCTTGCCAATCCCTCCTCCTCAGCCCCTCCCTCTGTTCGCTGATTGGACCGCAAATTATTTGGCCGGAGAAAGCCCGCAAATATACGGCAAACCCAGACGATGTGCTGAAGGAAAATGAAAATTGAGCAAAAGTACGTAGAAGGGCGGAGCCAGGCTATCAATCTGGTGCACTTTGAAAAGAAATTCAGAGGTTAGACTTGATTGTTCTTATCTATGGATGGAAATATTTGTGCTGTAGCCTGAACTAGTTTGCACTTCAGAATTTTAACCATGCACACACAGGTGGAATTGTTTTTTCTTCATATTTTTGCATTAATGTCACTAGGAAGCATACCAGTAGAAATATATATTCATATTTATAAATGGGATATATAAGTAAGTGGGATTGTCTGGAATATGGCAATATAATAACCATTATGGTGGGATACACTGGCTAAGCAATTTACAAAATTGTCTGTGCTGACATAAATAGTTCACATGAGAATACATTGTAACAGATTGGTTGCAATTTCAAAAACGGATTACTTAGGAACCGCTTGTTGTACTGATGCATGTGTTAAGTGAAGAGTTTGTGAGATATTTCACAGAAAGTAATGGGTGTGCAGATATTTATGCATAATGTAAACATGATAACATTTCATGTAGGCCCCATTCTCATTAGGGGCTGAGCCCCCCAAAGGTCTGTTCCTAGACTCACCCCTGCCACTACTTCATACACCTCAGAGGGGAATGTTGTATTGTTTACTGAACTACATTTATCTGACAGCTTTTGTTTTATTTTGTCAGGCTTGTTTCTGCAATAGCTCATTGAGTATCGGATAAAATAAAAACTATTGAGGAAATATTGTCCTTTGACATTGATGCAGTATTAAACGAGATCGCTGCAGTCGGCAGCGGTGAAACAAGCTACAATGGAAGTTAATGGGATAATTGTCCAGTTTGTAGTTACGTTCATAAAAGTGCTCGTTTTGCTACTGTCAGACTCAGATTAATATTCTAAGTGTCTGACAACAATATGGAAAGGATTTCTAAGGAGGTCAACCTTTCTGTTAAAGATTTAGATCCTTTTTTAAAACATAAAATGTCTGCGAAATTGCGTTCGCTAAACCCACCAGACTCCATGTAAATAATCAGTGATTTTAGCATTGTAAAATACATAGCAGCGCTCGCTCTGGCTGTCTTGAGCCTGTGGGTGGAGGGTGTGCAACTATCGGCTACGTTTGGTCAGTGTTTTCTTCCTTTCATTCCAATTTCAGGTCTGTCAGTCACAGTAAAAACCGGGAACATTTAGTTAGCGAAATAGAAAGAGTTTGGCCTCATAAAATAATCCCCCAAACAGCTGTCAAAATTGACCAAAAACAATACATTTTGTTCTGTCAATAATTGATATATATATAGGCCTATATATTCATCACAATCGAAAATATTTTTGTTTTTACAATATTTATTAGTGATGCATGCAATGATTACAGAATAACCAAAAAATGCAAATAATGGCAATCACTGATGTTTGATATCCAAAACAAATCCAAATCAGAAATAGTGTCTAACTATTGCGTCCCTTGTTGCACGTCCTGTTTGCTCGTTCTTGCACAATGCAGGAGGTTGGTTAGGGTCTCCAAGGGGCTCAGATGCATCATTGTCAGCACAGAGAGGGACATTGCGCTTAGTAGCTATGTTGTGCAGGACAATACAGGCAAGGGTTATGTTGCATGCTTTCTGTGGTTCCGCTCTCAGGTAGTTAAGGCAGGCCTCTTAAGAAATTATTAAGAAATTATTGTTGAGTATTTTACATTAAGTCTTTTTTTTTTAAGTCAATACATCTATATATGAAACTTGTTATAAATACCCTCAATGTACAGTGTTTGTGTTAGTCTCAGATGAGCGGACTGCTGGAAGAGGATGGGGTGGGGTTTTTCTTCTTTTTTTTTAATGTGTGTGATTTCATTTCAAATAAAAATAAAGTTATATTGACCCCACACTGGCCATTCTACTTGTTCCTCTTTACATATGTATAGTTCTACTTTGTGATGTCTCCTATCCTGTTTGAGCACTGGTTATCCAGATTTGGTGATCCTGAAAAGTTCCTATCCGGATCAGATTGATCCAATCCGATGTTGCTTTGAAAAACTGGCTCAAAAGTAAGATGGATTACGTGATCGCGGATCGCAAAAAAAAGGATTACTAAATGCGGATCAATTTGATCCAGATTACATTTTTTGAAAAACCGGGCCCAGGAGCTCTACACATGAACTAACATGAAAAACGATATTGACCTTGTAGTTGAAAAAGGAGCCTCATGTAAGAATTAAAGCTGCAAGCAGCGTTGGACGGGCCCTTACTCCTCTGCGGGTGTGGGGTTACTGGCGGACGCCACTCCTTGGAACTCAGACACTGTAAATTGTCACAAATGAAAAGGGATCTCCCTGCTGAGTTCAATGATACATCACACAAGAATCTGCATCATACAGTTCATTAGCTGTGAAATGGGGCGTGGCTTAAGCATGTGTGGGGCAAATTGTCACCAATGGAAAGGGAACTCTATGCAGAGTGCAATTATACCTCACGCAAGACTCAACCTTAAATTGGTCACCAGTTACGAAAGGGGGCGTGGCTTAAACATAGGTACCAAGATTCGTTGGTCTACGTTAAACGTACTGCAGGGGCTCAATTTCATAGGGGGCACTTGACAGCCATTTTAGTGCACCTATTTCCTTTCCTTTCAAGAATTCCTTCAGTTTTTATAGGGCCTTCGCCGCTGTCAGCGCTAGGGCACTAATTCCAGTTCCTCCTATGGAGTCCATTAATTTGCATTTGGAGACTGATGAAGAGCAGTTAGTCCTTCAAAGTAAGTCAGTAAAGAGTCCCAAGTTTTGTAAAATTTTCTTGATGATCCTCTGAGGGAGAATTTATTTTTTTCTAATGTTAGAAACATCATAATGTCAGAAAGCCACCTGGAGGCTTTTGGTGATGTAAGATAGACACTTTTTGATTGGCAAGATGGCGGAGAGCGTAAACAACAACTGCTAAAGTGAGTTGTTCAAAAACCTTTCTCATTTGTAAATGATGTACAATGTGTTGATGCTTTTGATGCTAGTGCCCCTAGCACTCCCATTCAAAAGGCCATTTGACTGAAAAACAAAAATACGGTAAATTTTAAAAGTTCCGTCCTATGCTTTTAAACTAAAGTTTGACTCGGGTACATACATAAAAAGACCCCTAGGTTGCATTTTGGCAAAAGTTACACTTTAAATATAGGTTGTGAATGAGTAAATGAATGAATGGTGCAGATAATTTGTCAAGCCAATTCATTTGTTATGGTTATCCTCAAATGTTGTTTGGTTTTAAAAGGGTATACATGTTAGTTACTTGCCTATTTTTGGTAAGCCTGGACTGTATTTTCCTTTGTGTCTAAATGACTAATGGGAACAATAATGTTAGACATCCAGGTCCAGGATTAGGCAAAATCACTGCAGTCAGCAGCGGCAAAACAAGCTACAATGTAAGTTAATAGGGCAATTTTCTAGCTTGTATTTTACCTTCACAAAAATGCTAATTTTGCCATTGACAGACTCAGGTTAACGTTCTATGTGTCTGACAACATTATGGAAAGGATTTCTAATGAGGTTGATCTTTCTGTTGAAGAGTAAGATCCTTTTTTTTAAACATAAAACATCCTCAAAATTGTGTTTGCTAAACCCACCAGACTCCATGTTTATGTGTCATTTTAGCACTGTAAAATACACTTTATTCAATTTAGAAATAAATAAAACAAAACTATGAAAATTCGTTTTGGGTCATTTATTCACTTTTACAACCATCACAACTCTAGTTTTGGTTGAAATAAACACATAGTCTACCATTTTACATGTGAAAATATGTTGGCTACACACTAAAATTATTGCTTTTTTCTGTTTAAGTCTGGTAAGTTTAGTTTTAGCAACTTTAGAGCTCTTTCTGGTTAAACAGAAAGGTCTCAAAGAGATTTTAAATATCTCTGAAGGCATCCTTTCCATAATGTTGTTAGATGCTTAAAATATTAATCTGAGCCTGTCAGTGGCAAACAAGCACTTTTGTGAAGGTAAATACAAGCTACAAATTCAAGTGTGGACTCCTCACAGTTTGAAGAAACACTTGACAGTGAAAAACCGGCCTGGCCAGTAGGAAAACCGGCCTTGACCAGTGAAGACTCCACAAAAGCCCACCACAAAGAGGGGGAAGACTCCACCTGGGGGGCCTGGAGGAAACCACATACCTGCCGTCATCCTGTCCATTCATCAGTCAAGAAAGCAGCATGGCCGAGTTCAAGTCACTCGAAGAGCTGAAAACAGAGCGAACAACAGTAAAGAGACTTTTTTCCCGACTTACCAACAATATAACGAGAACCCATATGGAAATGACTGCAGAGGAACTACAAGGTAACTTCAAAAGACTCACAGCAGAGGGCTCCAAAGTGATGGATGTTAATGAGGAGATTGAGGCTGTTTACATTGCGCAGTGCAAGGAGACTGATGCAGGGGGCGCACCTGAGTTGAGCGACCTGCAGAGAGCCGACCTCGAGAAGACGGAAAAAGACTGTGAGCAGAAGTTAAAAGAAGTGAAGCACCTAATCCAAGAGACACTATGGTCCTCATTTGGTGAGAGGGAACTGACCCTCGCTCTACAAGCTGCAGAGGCAGAGTGCCAGAACGTCTCTTCCACTCAGCCTGACACACCCCTGGAGGCGTATGATTTTATGCTCCACCATGTAGAGAGGCTGGTGCACAAAGCCAAAGAAGCGCACCAGACCTGGAACCGTTAGGCTCCACTAGCGGAGAAGCAAGACTTCAATCGTCGCCTAACGGAGCTTGAAATCCTCTTTCCCACGCTGGTGTCGGGGAAGGCCGCCCTGATCAGAGCAGCAAGAATTAAAGAGAACACCAACAGAGTACCTGTCACGGCTCACAACGCAGCCCCTGTCGCAGCCATAAAGCTTAAAGCCACAGCTTTACCAAAGTTTACCGGCAACCAGCGTGAGTACTACAGATGGATGAGGGAATGGAAGGCTTTGCAGAAGCAAGGCGAACCAACCGGATCCATGGAAGTAAAGAAATTCCAACTACTTGACAGCCTTGACGAAAGAATGGCCAAAGATCTTCACCTGTCTACTTACACCTCAGCAGATGAGATCTTCAGAGTCTTGGAGAACCGCTACGGGAATCAAGCCTCGATCGCCATTGAGATTGTCGAGGAGCTAAATGCTATCCCACCTGTCCGTGATAGCCAGCCGAGAAGAATTGTAGAACTCATCCAAGCAGTTGGAAAAGCCCTCTATGATTTAAATGAACTGAGCAATGCAGATGCCATAAAGAACCCACTAGTGATAAAGTCTATCAAGAGCAAATTACCAGGTTCCCTGAAGAAAGACTGGCTTACCCACGCTGCCGACCTGAGCAACGCTGTGAACCACCAGAACCGCTTTGACAAACTACCGCTTTCCGAGGCCATCCCAGGAAAATCTGGTCTGATCCTGGTACGAACTTTGTTGGCGCAAAACCCGTCCTGAATGAGATGTACACTTACCTGACCCAACAGAATAAAGAGTCACTAGAGGATTACGCTGCTGAAAATGGGACCACCTGGACGTGGAAAATCCTGCCGGCCGATTCACCTCACCGAAACGGGGCCGCCGAAGCTGCTGTCAGAGTCACCAAGAGAGCCCTCCAAAGTCTTGGCAACGTAGAAGGCCTTACCTTCAGTGAGTTTCTGACGGTGCTCCAGCTAGCTGCCAATCTTGCCAATGAAAGGCCCATCAACGCCAGAGTCCAGAGTCGAGAAGGGCACATCCAGTATATCACGCCGAACAACCTGTTGCTTGGTCGAGCCACACAAAGTGGAGACTTCAAAACTGTCGACTACACCATGTACCCATTCAAGAGACTCAAAGAAGTACAGGCTATAGTCAACAACTTTTGGAAGTCCTGGAGCCAACTTGCTGGTCCAAACCTGTTCATTCGCAGTAAGTGGCATACTGCTGGAAGGAACGTTGCTGTTGGAGACATAGTTTGGCTCTGTGACCAAAACGCACAGAGAGGGCAGTTCAGGCTGGCAAGAGTCGTCGGTGTGAATCCCGATTCCAGAAGTATTGTCCGGGATGTTCATGTAAAGGTTTCTCCAAGTTCCAGTATTTCGGTGAGAAGTCCAAAACCTGATGCCAGAGAACCCGAATCAATTACCATACTGCATTGGGATGTCCGGCGCCTTGTGGTCCTCATACCGGTGGAGGAGCAAGGCGGCCCACCTGATTGCGATCTTTCGGGGCATCGCCACGTAAAGATCGAGTGGGAGGTGTCGCGCTGATCCGGCAGGGGTGTGGCTGTCCCCCGTCGGCCGATCTCATTTCCTTCACCAGCTTGCTGTCTCCCTTGCACGCCGCCCCGCAGATGGCTCCTGCTTGACCAGGTGAATTGAATTGGGCAATCAGAAGCTCGCGCCCAGTTCAATCAACGCGTTATATATATGCGCATCAGTAAGTTGACTGGCGTGTGTTGGACTGAGAAGACGGCAGAAGCATACACTGTGAGGAATTGGGACTTTTGATTGTGACGGGTGATCGGTAAGCTCACATGGATTCTCTTTTGTTTATTTGGTGTTTAATTGTTATTGTTGTGGGTAAAAGAAGTTGTCACGGCACTAAATTGAAATACCTTTTGTATAGTTGAAGTAAGAATCTAAAATACAAGGTGTAAAAGACTAGGTTTATTTGTGTAAAATAAATCACAGCTTGGTTTATGTAACTGTACAGTACACGTGTGTGTATATATATATATATATATATATATATATATATATATATATATATATATATATATATATATATATATATCAAAAAAGTTTGGGGTCACTTATACATTTCCATACCACTCCATTATAGACAGAATACCTGCTAATTTGGGTGGGGGGGCTGATCTTTAATGCAATATCTACATTGCCCATTATCAGCAACCATTCATCCAATGTTCCAAAGTCACATTCTGTGTACTAATCTATCATTTCAAAATAAAACACTAGAAAAACAATGGTGAACCATTTTACTATTATGTAAGCACATAATGTAATCTGAAAATGGCTGCTCTGGTTAAAAAAACAATGCAACTGATCTCAGCTGACATTCTGTCTACAATGGAGTGCAATGGGAATTTCTATGTGACCCCAAACTTTTGACCGGTAGTGTATATATATATATATAGCATCTAATTGGCTTAACAGTAATTAGTCAATTACCTTTTTGTTCATTTGGAAACATTTAAGTAATACTTTTACCTGATTTAAATATACTTATTTCCTAAGTTAAACACCTTATCCATATTGGTTAAAATACCTGTTTAATCATTGTTTTTCATTTCTTTTGTGTTTTAAAGGTTTTTCACCTATTCATCTATTCACCTGTTTGACTGGTCAAAATAAAAATACTTTCTGAGTGAAATCCGAAGTCTGGTCCTTCAAGTGTCGACACCTCACAGTTTGAAGAAACACTTGACAGTTAGTTTTGCACAGTTAACTGTAATAATGAATCAAATAAAATTGTCATATGTTTGATACGTTAAATCTTAATCTGCGAAATTAATATCCAAACATAAATGTAGTCAAGTAAAAAGTACAATAGTTCCCCGTAAAATGTCATTGGATAGAAGTATAAAGTAGCAAATAAGTACAAACAGAAATTAGAAAAAAAGAAGTACCTCAAAACTGTACTCAAATACAGAAGTTTAAGATAATTTACTTAATTACTTTCCACCGCCTACATAGGTTGTAATAATACTGCAAAGTTTAGTCCCTGCAGCTTTTTTCCCTTAACTTATGCACATGCGAGCACTCGCGCGCACACACACACACACACACACACACAGTACCAGAGTTTATTACAAGGATCTGATTCACATGAGCACATATATGTAAACAGGCAAGATAATGTACAGTAAAGCACAGTACATGTTTAATCCCCCTTGTTATTTATTCCACTGCTTTCTTTTTGCCTTTTACAGCCACAGGGAAAGCAGTTTCATGCATAATAAATTTTCCGTCATAGTTGTATGTGTTTTTTCATCCTTGAATATGCAGATGATGAGGCAAAATCAATAGCGTATGTCATCAGCTAATCCTGTGGATGTGTGTTTGCTCAAGAATAAGTATGCACGAGTCTATATGCAGGAACTAGTCTACCTATGTTTGGGCTTTTCCATCTAAGGACTGTGCTCCTGTCTCCAGACTGATGTAGAAAGAGTGAAAGAATGTATGTATTTGTCTTTTCATAAGAAAGAGGATGGGAACTATAACTGAGTGATCCACATGAGCCACCACACATCTGTTGTGTTTGTGTGTGTGCGCAATTGCACAGTGTACGATGCCATAAAATAATAATTAAAAATAAACACATAAAAGGCCTAAACAATGTGATCCACATGACTAATGTTAAGGTTGTTTTATCAACTATAAATGATATAGCACCTTCATACATTGTAGACCTTCTAATTCCTTATAAGCCAGCAAGAGCCCTCAGATCATCTATCCATCCATCCATCTTCATCCGCTTATCCGGAGTCGGGTCGCGGGGGCAGCAGCTCCAGTAGGGGACCCCAAACTTCCCTTTCCCGAGCTACATCAACTGGGGGATCCCGAGGCGTTCCCAGGCCAGGTTGGAGATATAATCTCTCCACCTAGTCCTTCCCCGAGGCCTCCTCCGAGCTGGACGTGCCTGGAACACCTCCCTAGGGAGGCGCCCAGGAGGCATCCTTACCAGATGCCCGAACCACCTCAACTGGCTCCTTTCGAACGCAAAGGAGACGCGGCTCTACTCCGAGCTCCTCTCGGATGACTGAGCTTCTCACTCTATCTCTAAGGGAGACGCCAGCCACCCTCCTGAGGAAACCCATTTCGGCCGCTTGTACCCTGGATCTCATTCTTTCGGTCATGACCCAGCCTTCATGACCATAGGTGAGGGTAGGAACGAAAATTGCTCAGTAGATCGAGAGCTTTGCCTTCTGGCTCAGGTCCCTTTTTGTCACAACGGTGCGATAAACAGAATGTAATACCGCACCAGCTGCTCCGATTCTCCGAACAATCTCACGCTCCATGGTCCCCTCACTCGCGAACAAGACCCAAGGTACTTAAACTCCTTCACTTGGGGTAAGGACTCACTCCCTACCTGAAGAAAGCACTCCATCGTTTTCCTGCTCCAGTGAGTGCTGAAGGTCACAGACCGATGACGCCATCAGGACCACATCATCTGCAAAAAGCAGCGATGAGATCCCGAGCCCACCGAACTGCAACCCTTCCCCGCCCCGACTACACCTCGATATCCTGTCCATAAATATTACAAATAGGATTGCTGACAAAGCGCAGCCCTGGCGGAGGCCAACCCTCACCTGGAACGAGTCCGACGGGATGGCTGAGAAGTGTGATACCCCTGTAATTGGCACACACCCTCTGGTCCCCCTTTTTAAAGAGGGGAACCACCACCCCGGTCCGCCACTCCTTGGGCACCGTCCCAGACTTCCACGCAATGTTGAAGAGGCGTGTCAACCAAGACATCCCCTCCACACCCAGAGCTTTCAGCATTTCTGGACGGATCTCATCAATCCCTGGGGCTTTGCCGCTGTGGAGTTGTTTGACTACCTCAGCGACTTCCACCAGGGAAATTGACGACAATCCCCCATCATCCTTCAGCTATGCCCCTACCACAGAGGGCGTGCCAGCTGGATTTAGGAGTTCCTCAAAGTGCTCCTTCCACTGCTCTATTACCTCCCCAGTTGAGGTCAACAACGTCCCATCCTTACTGTAAACAGCTTGGATGATTCCTCGCTTCCCCCTCCTGAGGTGGCAAACGGTTTTCCAGAAGCACCTTGGTGCCGGCCGAAAGTCCTTCTCCAGGTCTTCTCCAAACTTCTCCCACACCCGCTGCTTTGCCTCTGTCACGGCAGAGGCTGCAGCCCTTCGGGGCCCGTCGGTGCCTTGCAACTGCCTCCGGAGTCCTCCGGGATAACATATCTCGGAAGGACTCCTTCTTCAGTCGGGCGGCTTCCCTGACCACCGGTGTCCACCAGGGTGTTCGTGGGTTACCGCTAGAGAATGGATACCCGACCCGAGCCCAACGGGACCCGACGGTACCCGACGGGTCGGGCCGGGTTCGGACAGATTTTTAGAAAGGATGCTCGGGTTCGGGTCGGGCTCGGTCACATCAGCGCGATAAGGCATTGAACATTTTGAATTTAAAACAGCTTAAAATAAATGTCAAATATTACCCTAACATCCGTCTTCCTGTGTGCTGTGACAACGAAAGACGTGCGTATTAAGCTACATGTGGCAGCGCAACGATGGAAGATGTTAAAAAGAAGTTGGCCGCAGGAGATTTTAAAACTATTGAAAACGAAGGAAAGTCAGCTGTGCATTGATGCGCTCATCTGTTGACATTTCCGAATGCCTTCCTACAATTGCTTTATAAAAGTGGGCTTTCTACACAAACAAACGTACATGTGTCATTAGTATGAGAAACAAATGCAATTTTAACTGTATAAGACTTAATAAGATCTTCTTTATTTTCAAAAGTGATCTGAGAGGACGCTCTGCCAAGCTGTCTCCTTACTTTTTTCTTTGTTTGCTGTCCACACTGGAACATCTGGTTGGTTCTATGTATGTTGTTTTGTCTTTAATTATTGTGTTTTCTTTTACTGTAATTCCACACTTTGAGCAGCAGTGCCTTGCGAAGTATTCGGCCCCCTTGAACTTTTCAACCTTTTGACACATTTCAGGCTTCAAACATAAAGATATAAAATTTTTATTTTTTGTGAAGAATCACCAACAAGTGGGACACAATTGTGAAGTGGAACGAAATCTATTGGATATTTAAAACATTTTTAGCAAATAAAAAACTGAAAAGTGGCGCGTGCAAAATTATTGGGCCCCTTTACTTTCAGTGCAGCAAACTCACTCCAGAAGTTCAGCGAGGATCTCTGAATGATCCAATGTTGTCCTAAATGACTAATGGTGATAAATAGAATGCACCTGTGTGTGATCAAGTCTCTGTATAAATGCACCTGCTCTGTGATAGTCTCAGGGTTCTGTTGAAAGCGCAGAGAGCATCATGAAGACCAAGGAACACACCAGGCAGGTCCGTAATACTGTTGTGGAGAAGTTTAAAGCCGGATTTGGATACAAAAAGATTTCCCAAGCTTTAAACATCCCAAGGAGCACTTGTGCAAGCGATCATTTTGAAATGGAAGGAGTATCAGACCACTGCAAATCTACCAAGACCTGGCCGTCCCTCTAAACTTTCAGCTCAGACAAGGAGAAGACTGATCAGAGATGCAGCCAAGAGGCCCATGATCACTCTGGATGAACTGCAGAGAACTACAGCTGAGGTGGGAGAGTCTGTCCAGAGGACAATAGGAGCTGTTTTGCAAGGAAGAATGGGCAAGAATTTCAGTCTCTCGATGTGCAAAACTGATAGAGACATACCCCAAGCGACTTGCAGCTGTAATCCCAGCAAAAGGTGGCTCTACAAAGTATTAACGCAAGGGGGCCGAATAATTTTGCACGCCCCACTTTTCTGTTTTTTATTTGCTAAAAATGTTTAAAATATCCAATAGATTTCGTTCCACTTCACAATTGTGTCCCACTTGTTGGTGATTCTTCACAAAAAATAAAAATGTTATCTTTATGTTTGAAGCCTGAAATGTGACAAAAGGTTGAAAAGTTCAAGGGGGCCGAATACTTTCGCAAGGCACTGTACTTGTACGAAAGGTGCTATACAAATTATTATCATTATTAAGGCAATTGAAACTTGCAAAATTGTTTCAAACAAAGTATTCTTATGCATGCGAGAGAGGAGAGATCAAAAGAGTAAATATTAGGGATGAGCCGGAAACTCGGCTGAAACGAGTATCCGGTACGGATAAAGCACTTTTGCCGAGTACAAGTATTATACGAGTAATGCGAGTCAATATCTGTACTCGGATTGAATAAAAGTCTCCATTAACTGTATCTGCGTTCTGTGATAGGCTAGTCACAGTGCTAGTCCCAGCGCCCCTCCCCTATACTATTCTATGATAGGCTAGTCCCTGCGCCCCTCCCTACACACACAGATTCCTTCTGTTGCTGTGTCCGACTGGCTGTACACATGCACACACACTCAGAACACGGAGAATTTTTCAATTCAATTTCAATTTTATTTATAGTATCAATTCATAACAAGAGTTATCTCAAGACACTTTACAAGGACCCAACAGTTCTAGTAGTTTCCTCCAGAGCAAGCAACAGTGCACAGTGGCAAGGAAAATCTCCCCTTTGGGAAGAAACCTCGGACAGACCCAGGCTCTTGGTAGGCGGTGTCTGACGACCGGTTGGGGATAGAATGAAGAGTGGCAATAACAGTCCCAAAAAAAAATAAAATAAAAATTATAGTAGTTTGTAGTATTTCTTTGTAGTAGTTCATGGCATAGCAGGGCACTGTGCAGCATTACAAGGCACAGCAGGACGTAGCTGGGCACCGCAGATCGTGGCAGGGAAGGGAACGTTAGCAGGGAAGGGAACAGCTGTTTCCCTCAGGTCCGTGGGGCTTTTCCGTTAACATTTAGGGTTTCTTCAAGCTTCAGGTTTGTTTTATACTTCGGTTCAAACTAGTACTTAGTAACCACTTAGTAACCAGGAGACTTCTGGTAACCGTGGGGTTTGTTCAGACATTGTGCTTGGTAGAAACGACTTGCGTCGCATCTCTGCCGTCGGAGTTTTATTTTTTTTTTTAAACTGCCTGCTGGCTCTAACCATTTTTTTTGAGTGTCTGAAACTTTCTTACTGTGTTTTATAAAAAAAATAAAAGGAGGTAAATAAATAATATTACAAATTAAGATACACACACAAACACATTCCAACCCCACGCCCCCATTCTCTCTCTTTGTTTCTCTCTCTCTCTCTCTGTATCTCTTACTCACTCCCCAGCTAACAATTTTTGGTTCTCAGAACATTCTGGGAACATTCGTTTTTGGTTGCGGGAACGTTCCCTGAAGGTTCGTTTTGGTTGTATTTCAGTTGTCTGTTGGTTAATTGGAAGGTTTTCCTAACGTTCTGGAAATGTTCGTTTTTGGTTACAGCGAACGTTCTCTGAACGTTCCCCTAACGTTCTTTAAAAGTTAGACTTTTAGAGAACGTTTGGCGAACGATCCGAGAACGTTGCAACCTTTAGCGAACGTTACGGGAACGTTCCCTTAACGTTGCAACCTTTAGAAAACGTTACGGAACGGTCCCTTAACGAACTTTAGAGAACGTTATGGAACGTTAAACTGTAACCATAAACAAACGTTTAAGAACCTTAACCTTTAGAACGTTATACCATTTGGGAAGTGGGTTCCCTAAACCAAAACAAACGTTAAGAAAAGATTAGATTCCCCCTAACCTTTAAAAAAAACTAACACCCATACCATTTGTGTGTACAGTGGGTACCTTTAAATTTTTTCACTCTTTGTTTCATTGCAGCCTTTTTCCAAAAATCAAAAAAGTTCATTTTATTTCTCAGTAATGTACACTCAGCAACCCATCTTGACAGAAAAAAACAGAAATTTAGAAATGTTTGCATATTTATTAAAAAACAAAAACTGAAATATCACATGGTCATAAGTATTCAGACCCTTTGCCGTGACCCTCATATGTAACTCAGGTGCTGTCTATTTCTTCTGATCATCCTTGAGATGGTTCTACACCTTCATTGGAGTCCAGCTGTGTTTGATTATACTGATTGGACTTGATTAGGAAAGCCACACACCTGTCTATATAAGACCTTACAGCTCACAGTGCATGTCAGAGCAAATGACAATCATGAGGTCAAAGGAACTGCCTGAAGAGCTCAGAGACAGAATTGTGGCAAGGCACAGATCTGGTCAAGGTTACAAAAAAAATTTCTGCTGCACTTAAGGTTCCTAAGAGCACAGTGGCCTCCATAATCCTCAAATGGAAGACGTTTGGGACGACCAGAACCCTTCCTAGAGCTGGCCGTCCGCCAAACTGAGCTATCGGGGAGAAGAGCCTTGGTGAGAGAGGCAAAGAAGAACCCAATGGTCACTGTGGCTAAGCTCCAGAGATGCAGTCGGGAGATGGGAGAAAGTTGTAGTAAGTCAACCATCACTGCAGCAATCCACCAGTCGGGGCTTTATGGCAGAGTGGCCCGGGAAGCCTCCTCAGTGCAAGACACATGAAAGCCCGCATGGAGTTTGCTAAAAACACCTGAAGGACTCCAAGATGGTGATAAATAAAATCCTCTGGTCTGATGAGACCAAGATAGAACTTTTTGGCCTTAATTCTAAGCGGTATGTGTGGAGAAAACCAGGCACTGCTCATCACCTGTCCAATACAGTCTCAACAGTGAAGCATGGTGGTGGCAGCATCATGCTGTGGGGGTGTTTTTCAGCTGCAGGGACAGGACGACTGGTTGCAATCGAGGGAAAGATGAATGCGGCCAAGTACAGGGATATCCTGGACGAAAACCTTTTCCAGAGTGCTCTGGACCTCAGACTGGGCCGAAGGTTTACCTTCCAACAAGACAATGACCCTAAGCACACCCGCTAAAATAACGAAGGAGTGGCTTCACAACAACTCTGTGGCTGTTCTTGAATGGCCCAGCCAGAGCCCTGACTTAAACCCAATTGAGCATCTCTGGAGAGACCTGAAAATGACTGTCCACCAACGTTTACCATCCAACCTGACAGAACTGGAGAGGATCTGCAAGGAGGAATGGCAGAGGATACCCAAATCCAGATGTGAGAAACTTGTTGCATCTTTCCCAAAACGACTCATGGCTGTATTAGATCAAAAGGGTGCTTCTACTAAATACTGAACAAAGGGTCTGAATACTTATGACCATGTGATATTTCAGTTTTTGTTTTTTAATAAATATGCAAAAATTTCTAAATTTCTGTTTTTTTCTGTCAAGATGGGTTGCTGAGTGTACATTACTGAGAAATAAAATGAACTTTTTTGATTTTTGGAAAAAGGCTGCAATGAAACAAAGAGTGAAAAATTTAAAGGGGTCTGAATACTTTCCGTACCCACTGTATGTATGTACTGTGTACACACACACACACACACACACACACACACACACAAAAAAAAGTTATATTAATAGGAATGAATGAACAGGCAAACTTGATGGCATTTCAAAACTTTAATATTCAAACAACTTAAAAAATACCAAAAAGATAAGGATGTAGTGCAAGATGCATAAAGATGTGTTTGTAATGTGTGTGCAAAATAAGTCACTAAAAAAAAAAAAAAAAAAAAAAAGTTTATATTAATAAAAAAAATTAAAAAGGGGCTCCATGGTTTCACGGCTCAGTCCTTCTAAGCTGGCCTATAAAGAAATAAACAAAAGTTAGACATGTAATACTAAGAATGAACACATTGACAAAAATAATTTTTTTAATGAACTTTATTATGAACATCACGCAGAAGAACTTCAATTTACCGTCTGTGTGGGGAAAACTTCAGAACTCGCCCAATCAAATCCTCCGCTTCTGCAGCAGTCAGCTGCCAGTTTTTCTGGCAGGCCGCTAGAGTAGAAGTCAAAATGAAGCAAAGTTATAAGTCAAATTAAAACCTCTTTTCAGCCAAACTAAGCATAATACTAATGTGAACAATAAAATAACACCTGCCTGTTATAACCCTGCATACAGCTAGGTCCTGAAAGGCTTTCTTTGTTTTTCATCCGTGCAGGCTGTACTGTCTCAGCACATCGTTCATTGCAACTTGCCGAAGCATGCGGCGGATGGCATCACCTCCAGTACAACCACCGAAGGTTGACAGGAAAAGTTGCTGTAAAACATATAGTAACAAATTATACATATAGTGTGGAGCTTGTACAATCTCATTTTGTAAGAGAAGTCAGTTCAGTTGAGATATTGGATTTTATGCAATTATATAGTGTTCATCTTAGGGCAGGCCTATGGCCACTTAATTACCATATTGTTCCTCCTCTCCATACATACATACACACTCACATACACAACTTGAGTCTTACCTCTCATTTTGATCTCCATGTCTGAGCCACCTCCCTCTGTGGGATGACTTACCTCCCTCTGTGTGAGTTCTTCTGATTAAAACAACCAAAACCTTATGTTACTCTAGTGATCCTTGCCATTAAATTGTACTTCATTGCAAAATTCAAAGCAACTGTACCTTCAACTGGGTCCCAAGATGAAGTGGCAATCCGTGGTAGGGTCACTAAAGACTCATCCTGCTCTGGGCAACCAGCTGGTTTCCTGCATGGCGTTGATACATAAAATAAATAAATTATATATGATTATTATATAAAGATGATTAAGTTGATAGGTTGCCTGCACATGCACTTACAAAATATTAACCTATTCTGTTACATTAGACAAAATATATATAAAAAACATACATGCAGGTGGTGGAGGAAGTGTTATCTGCTGAGCTGAAAAAAAGACAGGAAGAGACAAACATCAGAACAATCACATGCTATGCACCATGTTGACTGTCAGTGGTTCCATGTTAAGAAATATGACTGGTTTCTTATATGCAATGCATACATTTTAACTTACAGACAGGGCTTCCAGACACATGCTCCGCCCTGGACTGTTTATGTGCTCGTGCAACAGATTCACCTGTAATACAGAGACCATATAATTTGTACTGATTGCAAAATATGCAATTTGAAATATGTAAAAAATGTAGTCTATAATTAATAATAATAGACACTTGCTTCATCTTCTGTCTCGATGCTGGAAGTGTCCCTCAGCCGCCGACACCGGTTCACAGCTTTGGCGTAGGAATCTATGTTAAGAGAACATTTGTGATCCAGTAGCGTGAAAAAAGAAAAGCATTTCCATACAGAGAAAATTATTTATTAACATATAGTATAGCAGCAATAGGTTACCTGTACACAGCCATATTTTTTTAACCGGATATTTGGCCAGCTGCTGTTGGGCAAATGGTACGCTGTGACTTGGAGCAGAGGGAGGTGACAGGGAGCTCCTGAAGAGCATGAGCAGCTCATCCATCTTCTCCTCAAATGTATCCATCCGCGGTGCCATGTGGGTAACAGGTGTCCTCATGGCTATGAAAAAACATGGCTATGAAAAAACAAATGCTGTTAGTTTTGTTGTTATCTACTTATATGTGAACAACTTAACTGAGTCTTCTTACCTCTCATTTCCGTCTCCATGGCTGAGCCACTGCCCTATTTTTGTGTTGTTCTGCTGTTAAGCACAACAAAAAAGTTAAAGTTTCTCTCAAGTTCCTTATCATGCAATTGTATTTAATTGGAAAAATTCAAAGCCAATGTACCGTCAACTGGGTCCCAAGCTGAAGTGGCAGGCTCCAGCTCTGGGCAACCGGCTAGTTTTCTGTGTGGTGTTGACTCATCTAAAAGAAAAAATAAAAGTAGATCTGAATATTGGTCAGTTCATTTGTGGTAGGTTTCTTGCACATGCCATTGCAAAAGATGAACCTATGCTGTTAAGTTTAGACAATCAGTAAAGCCAGTACTGCAGCTGTGTAACATACACATATTACATCCCTTGCTGCATCTTTCACTCAGCTTGTTGATAACTGCCTGAAGTGCACTGCAAGATGGCCGCCGATCTACCTGCCTAAAGGACTTTGATTGTACTGGCTTTACTTATGTACTGTACACTACAACTAATTATAAAAGGACCGAAAAAAATGATCTTATTTGTAACATAACGCAAGCATGTTAACACAATGACACACAACATACAATGCGACAAAGACTCGTCGTGCAAAGCAGCAAACAAAGGGAAAAATATATGCAATTCATCTAAAGCACAACTCTGGCCTCGCCTTGTGAATGGGAGTGCTAGGGGCCTTCTATAAGAGCATCAAAATCAACATGTTTAAAACACTAAGAAGGCTCGACACAGCATGAGACTTTGCTCCAAGTCTCATCTGGGGCTCAACACATGAACTCAGCATGGAGAACATTGTTTGTGCACAAAGAGTTTACTAAAAAGAAAAGATTTGGAGCAGCTCACTGCTTAACTAGCATAGCAAGATGTCGAGTGACGTAGAAAACTTCTGCTAAAGTGAGTTGTTTACTTCAGCCCAACTTTTATTTTTGGTCAACCTGACAAGAACCGGAATATACAAAAGCCATACGAGGGAAAGAGTTTAATGTTAAACCACAAACCAGCCCATTACAACCACAACATCATTAAACTGAAACGTTTTTCGCTTATCTCTCTGTGAGCTTGTGAAGCTGTGCAGCGTGCTCGTCCTGTAACTTTGTCTTCTTCACGTAACACGGGAATCGGTCTGCTCAGAGCAGAGCCCACCCTACTGGGGTAGGGGTGTAACGGTTCGGTTTGCAAACTGAATAAAGAATTGAATTTTCTTAGTTGTGAAAATCGTTCTATTGATAGATTCTTGTTTTAAGTATTTTCACTAATACAGTTAAAAAACCGAAGTCAAGCACAAAAGCAGCCTACTGTTTTAAGCTAAATTGATATCAGCCTTAAAATAAATGCTATGCTGTTTATCTTACTTACATTTTCTAAGTCAAATCATTTTTGAGTGAATTTAAATCAAGTGACAACCATGCTACTTCTAACTCAGAACAATCAAAAATAACCAAACGGGAACGTTGTGTGAAGGTACGGGAGAACGTTACAGTTGGTTGGTTCTCTTAACGTTTAGGGAACGTTATAACCCAGAGGGAACGTTCCCTAAACGTTAGTTCGAACCAAACCAAAAACTAACCTTTAGAGAACCAAAAAGTCCCCAACTTTCCCTAAATGTTCTGTTAGTGGGGTCACAGACACACACACACTCACACATACCTGGTGTGAAAATAAAAAAAAATTATCACACTGATCATAGAAAAATTAAAAGTTAAAAAAGAAAGTTATATTATTGAGTATGAAAACTCTTGTTCATTACATTTTACTTAATAATTGCAACCGCATTGTTGTATTTATTGTTGCAAAACTTGTTTTGTATATAGTTTGTTTGTTACCATGACAACACCACTGATCAATAGTTTTCTAATCAGCAATAAATATAACAATTTCTGATCAACCCATATCAATTGCTTAAAATAACATACTGGTTAAAGTTCGTCCATTTTAAGACAACCAGACCCACTTCCGGGTTAAATCTGCCCACTTCCGGGTTAGGCCCCGCCCAGTCCGAGTACAGATACGGATACAGGTAATTCATGTGGTAAACAGATACAGATAATGCTGTACTCGCTCATCCCTAGTAAATATGGAGGCTATGGTTACAATACTGAGCTTTTATATTCATCAGCATATGGACAGCAATCTAAATGACACATTTCCATATAAATTAATGTTCTGCACTCAGCCTGAAAGTCAACCCACAGTGATTCACTGTGATGCATGTTAGACTGTATACACATCATCACATCACTCAAAAAAAATGAGTATAACCTCTTTCAGTGGTGCAGTGGTATTTGTGGAGGTGGTTTGCTGTGACCTCAGCATCCTATACATTTTAATAGTTATTAGGGTTAAAAATCTGTGTGCTCTTTAAATATAGAAAAGACGCTCTGGCATTTCATGTCTATCTGAATTTACTAGAACTTACTAGAGTTTAACAAAACAAAATAGAGGGAACAAAAGCAGCATGTAGTATTATGAAGTAACTTCAGAAAAATAAAAATATATTTTATGTTCAACGTAACCCAAGCTGCACAAACTGTGACACAATAAATGTGTTATTTGTATCACAAACAGTTGTAGCTTCAGAACGGTCAGCTTAGTCAACAAACAAACATCACTGCCTCGTATGGAAACCACCAAACAAGACTGCTAGGCCCTGCAGAGACTGGTTTGCTCAGCTGGACTTACAACATACCACCCTGGCTTAAGTTGGCTTTTGACTTTCTGGTCTACAGCAGAGTGTCCTCATTTAGGATCCTAGTAGGCCAGAGGGTAGAAGCTCCTCCTGAGCCTCTTAGTGCTGGCCTGGTGTATCCGTTACCTTCTATCCAACCTGAACTGAAAGAAAAGTTTGTTATCCAGGTGGTTTGGATCTTTAATGATTGTCATAGCTTTTTTTCTTACAACCACTGGTGTAAATATTTTTAACACGGGATCCACGGAAAAACCGCTAGTTAGGGTGCAGCGCAGGAACATTCTGGAATTGGTTGAACACTCTATTGCTGACCAGAAAGCCAAAAGCCAACTTAAGGCAGGGTGGTATGTTGTATGTTCAGCTGAGCAAACCAGTCTCTGCAGGGCCTAGCAGTCCTGTTTGGTGGTTTCCATACAAGGCAATGATGTTCCCTGTCAGGATGCTCTCAATGATGCAGGAGTAGAACTTCTAACACCTACTCTCCCACATATGGTCATAGACTATATAAAAGAAGGGGACAGACGTGGCTTTAGTGTCTGAAAAGTAAAGACGATGTGTTTGACACTTTAATTTTTGCGTGAAATGGCAAATGGTCAAGTTAAATAAAACCAGTGACATCTGTATGTGGTTCACAGGGAAATATATTGGCAACTATACGCGCAGTACTATATATGGCTATATATGGCACAGGCTAGTCAGGACATTTCCCCCCCCGTCTGTCACTGGCAATGATGATGCAGTGAATAGTGATGATTCTCTCCGAACAATCAGTAGGCAGGTTTTCACCTCACCTTTTGGTATGGCCTCAGCTTGCTTGGAACCTCAATGGAGGGACCAAAAAGAAGTACCTTTTAGCAGGTACTTTTTTTTGTAATGGAAAACCAAACAACTGTTACTTCCAAGCTGGACTAATTACAGTAGTCCAGCTTGGAAGTAACAAATGCATGGACTAGTTTTTCAGCATTGTTTTGAAACAGGATGCTCATGTTTTGATGGTAAAAATAGGCTGTTCATGAGGTTTGTTTTAAGTGTCCGTTAAAAGATATATCCTGATAAAAAAAAACTCTTAGATTTCTGACAGTAGTGCTGGAGGCTGGGGCAATACCATCCAAAGTAGCTATATCTTTGGATAATGAGGTTTGGAGGTGTTTAGGGACAATCACAATAACTTGTCTGAGTTTAACATCAGAAAATTGTAGAACATCCATGATTTTATATATTTAATGCATGCTTGAAGTTTAGCTAACTGACTGGTTTTGTCTGGCTTGATTAATAGCTATAATTGGGTGTCACCCGCATTGGTTGGTGGAGCGGGCGCCCATATATGGAGGTTTACTCCTTGACGCAGCAGGCCAGCGTTCAACTCCGACCTGCGGCCCTTTGCTGCATGTCATTCCCCCTGCTCCTCTCTCCCCTTTCATAACTTCAGCTGTCCTGTCAAATGAAGGCCTTAAAATGACCAGCCTTCTTTCTTTACCCTGTCTCTCTTAGTTATGCTGTAATAGTTTTAGATTTCCCGGGGGACTTATTTTGACACATTGAGCTCCTCTCTCCTTTATCTTTCCATTTGTGTGCATCCATGTCCCAGAAATGCTTGTACTAACCTAGCTCTGAGTCATTCCCTGGATATTCTTTTTTTTCCCCCAGCATGTTTCCTTGAATCAGAGAGGCTCCAAGGTCATGGTTGCAGCTGTCGCTATGGTCCTGCTACACGTCCTGCGATGCCCTGTTACATCCTGCTGCGCTCTGTGGTGCCCTACTACATCCTGCTGTGCCTTGTAATGCCATGCAGTGCCCTGCTATGCCATGAACTACTACAAATTACTATTTTTTTTTGTCACTGTTCCATTATCTTTTATAGTGATTGTTATTGCCACTTTTTTAACCCCAACCGTTTTTCCGCGCCACTGTTGCACTGTTGCTTGCTCTGGAGGGAACTACTAGAACTGTTGGATCCTTGTAAATTATAGAGTGTGGTATAGACCTACTCTATCTGTATAGTGTCTCGAGATAACTCTTGTTATGAATTGATACTATTAATAAAATTTAACTGAATTGAAAATGTAATTCAATAAAGTTAACAGGAGTCCTCTGTTATATAAAGGACTGGCATTAAAATAAATACTGTTAGAATATCTTCCTTAAATTTAGCTATAGCACTGTCAGATAGGCATCTAGTGTAGACGATTTTATTTACTTTCTTACAGTCGGGTAGTAAGAATTCAAAAGGTGAATGGTCTGATAACAAACAATTCTGCGGAAATACTATTAAATCTTCAACTTAGATGACATATGCCAGCACAAGGTCGAAGGTGTGGTTAAAGCAGTGAGTGGCTTTATGCACACTGACTAAAACCAATTGCATCTAGTAGTTAGTTGAAAGCAATACTAAGGCTATTGTTGTCAACGTCCATGTGTCAACATGTTTTTGTATCAGAACAGCATTACAAAGCTTCTTTTGTTCTGGTCCTCGATGGAAGTGCAGTAATCAGGGTTTGTGGTTCACTTACCTGTGCAAGGCACTAATAGTGCCAGGAACAAGGATGGCGATCAAGCAAAATCATGGCTGCTCAAAAGACTGTGCTAATAAGTAACAGGAGGCTCCATGCAAGATCATTGCTATACTGCTACTTTGAGTAAGAATCATTCAAATTTGTCAAAACAATTTTTTTTTTTTACTTTTCATTCTTATGTTGGCTACAACTTCCAGAGCTACATAACTGCAGAAAACGAGAGAGTGAACTTGCAATCGGCACCTCTCAATAGTGAATGTTCTTGATGAGAAGGCTGTTGCAGTTCACCAAATCTGTGGCATGGTCTCATAAAATATTTTCTTCTTAAGGGAGAAAATAGCTACTTGCAATCATAATCAATAGAATAGCGTTTTCAAGCATTAGGGGGGACTACACTATGTAAGTTAGCCTCGAATAAACCTCAGAATCAGTAGGATCAATCAACTCGTTTTGCATAAGGGAAAATGAAAAGCCACAAAGAAATGGATGATATAATTAGGAGACATTATTTGGAGTTGGTCCATGACAGTGAATTACTGACAGATTCCTTGGGGCTGATAATATTTTTATTTGAAATAAACCATCCGTAGGAGTTATATATGAACTCAGGGCTTCCAGCCATGAATCACAAAATGTCCCCATATGCCAAATAAGTCACTATGGGTGCAGTCAGTGTTCAGGCAGTTGTTTTATTATTCACAGTCTGTGCCGAAGCTCCAGGATTTGTCTTTTTGACAGCACCACCACAGTCTATGTCATTGCTGTTCAGCTTAGGGAGCTTGTTCAAGTTAAATTTACTGAGTTGTCACCAAAACAACCACCATATCATTCATTGAAGGAGTATTTACCAGTTATGTCCTTGTGTGGAACGCATCTGGATGCATTACGCTGCAAAGGATGTAGGGTCAAATGCATCCTAGACCACTTTGGCAAGTAGTTTGAGTGATTGGATCACAATGCGTCTTAATGGTCGTTTACACTTATGTATTTAGCACTTGTGATCTGACCGCCAAAGAAACATTTAAAAATCAAGTGTAAACAGGGTCTTTAAAAGAGTTGTATTTTAGTTTAGACTGGACTGTTTATGATCACAAACATCACTGTTTACTAATTTGTATTAAATATACTGTATATACACTATATATTTGATTCTTAATGCATACATTGGAAGTCACATGCATACATAAATATGCAGCATTATTGCAGAGAACCACACGATTCAACATTGTGTAATAGCTGAAGAAGTTAAAATAGAATATTTTTAAATGAACTTGATTAATGAACAGCACCCAACTGTCAATAGTTTGATTACAAATCACATTTAACTGAATGTAACTGCTTTTCCAAGCTAATCTTTATTTTCTGCTCGCTGCAGCTCTTTTATCTGCCTCTCACTGGCACTGAAGAGGCCTTTGGCTTTAGCACCTTACTGCAGTGCTGCATCTAAAATTATAACTCTGAAAGTGGGCCAAAGAGATTTAGATTTCACTGCACTGATGTGTAGGTGCCCTGATGGTGAGTTAGAGAGGTTCCCATGTTATTCGTCACATATTGTGAGATTGTGACATTTATCATTACAGCAGATCTGATATGGAGACATTATGTCATGGTTCCCTTTCTAGCATGGCCTTTGTCCTCTGCAGTGCAACCTAATACACCGTAATACACCATAGACTAGGGTCCTCCACAATGACGTTTTGAGCTTGAAGTTGACTAACTGCTGATCATGTGGTTTTGTTACAACAACAAAGAGCTGTAGCACGATCACTGGCAAAATTAGTTAAAAACCCAGGTCATTTGGAACTTCATTTGAAATCCACAAAATTTTGGGGACATAAGGAGCTAAGGATGAGGAGAGCTGCCTGTAGCTGTTTGGATTTCTGATACGCTGAAGGACATTTGCAGTCAGCTGTTTGTGTGAAGACTCGCAGGAGCTACTGTATGTGCTAATGCTAACCTTACAGGCTATCCAGCATTGGATCACTGGATTATCGCACCGAGCCCAAGTGCCCCCTTATTTGAACAAACCCTGTGAGTATTGACCTTGATTGGCCTTACGGTTGCTGATTTGTGTTCATTTATGTGCAGAGCCACACCCCTTTCAATGTTCATTGGTCAACAACTTTAAAAGTAATTGAGATATGGACATACAGCACTTTATACAACGTTTAATATGCTTGATCCATTGATGATTCACTGAACATTTGGTAGCAATCGGATCTACGGTGTAGGAGGAGATCTCAAAAATGTGTTTTTCAAAATATTCAAAATGGCGGAAAGATTTTATAGGCAGACCTTAATGGTCCTTTTGTAGAGCACTTTAATTTGCACCTGTGCAAGTAATTTCAAGTCAATCAGGTTTACGGTGTGGGGGTCATGGCCTTTCAAAGTTTGCATTTTGACGCCTTACTCACAGTGCCACCATGTAGCCGATTGGGTTCATATTTCTAGAGAAGTACATGCACACCATTTCCAGTTATTACCCCAAGTTTCATGTTTCTTGCTCATTCCAGCTCACGGGAATGTGAGCTGGAGCGGCAGACAACAAATAATAATAATAATAATAATAACTAAAAAAAACTAAACATAGAAGGGTTCTACAGCTTTGCAGTTTGAACCCTAATTACACAAAACATGCTTATAAACATTTCCAAGTATGTTTAGGAGGAATTGGTGCCTGGATTCACCTTCACTAGCAGCACTATCACCAATCTAAGAAGTTTAGACAGAAAAACAAAGTTATAAAATTTTGACTAAGTGATGATCAAACATAAAAAAATCATAACCCAGGTTGTAAAATACTTTCCTTAAAAAGCTCTCCAACGTGACCTGAGGCTAAGATGAGCGACAGTATTATTCTCTCCCTTGTCAGTGAAAATAAAACTGCGCAGGAGTGGAAGAGTAAATGCCACGCTCTCTGACCCTGACCGGCCTCCCAAAGCAGTTGAAAATAATCAAATAGTCTGTTGTTTTAGAGACATGACAGTGTCACCAAAACACCTCAGCTCAGCAGATGGGTTCACGGCCCCTTCATTGCCCTCTTTCGTCCTTCCTTCCCTCCTCCGACTCAACCCTCCATCATCTTGCCTATTGACCTCCACTCGCTGCATCCTCCATTTAACTGTCCTCGACTTCCACGCCTGCCTCTTATTCACTTCTACCTTCATCCAACCGCCCCCGTCTCTTCATCCCTTTATCTTTTCTTTTCATCTTCCTTTTTACACTCTTCTCGCCTCCTCTTCCTTAGCCTCCCAACCTTTCCTTTCAGAGATGCTTTCATTATTCTCTCTCAGTCTGTCCGTTATACCTTCCACACACACATGCACACACACACACCTCTTATTTCCCGTCAGCTCGATCCCCATTTGACCTTAGTAAATGCAGCCATAGAACGCCTATTGATTTATGCATACAGATGTAGTGTGTGCGCGTGTGTTTGTGTGTGTTTCTATATGTGTGTGTGCGTGTGTGTATGTTGCCTTGTTCACCTTTCTCAATGTCACATGCTCGTTAGCTTCCCAAGTCTATTTCAGTGTGTGTGAGTGTGTGTATTAGTCAGAAAAAGTGATTGTTATGTGCATGCAGCTTGTGTGTGTGTTCACTTGCCAAGCCTGTTTGATTGAGATGGAGAGGATGTTGCAGGGTTACTTGTCTGCATGCACAATCAACCGGACCGATATAGTTTGACGGACAGCTCCTCCCCTCCAACCAGGGCACAGAGATAAGGGCAAGACAGCACTGTGATTGGTAGATAAAAGAGATTAACCCATAGGGCCTTGTGCTCTCTCTTACTCTCTCACTCCCATGCTGAATAATATAGCTGTTTCTTTGATGAAGAAGAAGTGAGGGGATGAGACAGGGAGAAACGTTGGAGGGGACGTATCAATGAGATCAAATCATAGAAACAGGAAATCCAATCTGTGTAAAGATAAAGGAGGATGTATAAGAGAGAAGAAAATTAATTTGCAACATGAGAAATTAAGTGCAAGATGTGAAATGCAAAGAGGAGGAGAGGACAAATCAGTGTGGGTCAGCTGATGCAAAAGACAGGGTAGCTTGAGAGAAAAGAGGAGAAACCCAAGGAGAGAAAAGAGGAAGGAGAAAGATCTGTGTTCTGAGATGTGACAAAAACACTGAGAAGCTGTTTAAGGCATAGAGTGTAAGTGGTCAAAGCACATTGGCAGTTGATTCATTTGAAGAAGCAGGGGTCAGTTTCACCATTGTTCTGTGCATTTATAAGTGTGAATAGTGAGCGTAAGGGACAAAACAATTATGTTTGGTGACTAGTAGTCTATATTCATTGTTTTCCATTCCGGGATGGCTCCGGTGCTGCTGGAAATTCTCCATTAAGAACTCCATTAATTTGCTTTACCAAATGCAAAATATTTAAATTTTTCTGTAGAAAGCATTTTTAAAAAGATTGTACTCAACAATATTACCCTTCCAATGGAATTATAAAGCTCATCTGATAAATAGGAAGCATCTTTTCAAACCAAAACCTTATGAGGGCCTAGCTCTCCCTAATTCCATGCTATATCACTGGGCTTCTGTCATTCAAATGTAAATGTAAATGTGCTGTATTTATATAGCGCTTTTCTAGTCTGAACGACTACTCAAAGCGCTTTTACAGGAGTACAGGAACCATTCACCATTCACACACATTCATACACTGTGGCCGAGGCTGCCGTACAAGGTGCCATCTGCTCATCAGATAAACATGCACACTCCGATGACACAGCATGTCTTGCCCAAGGACACTTCGACATGGGACTGCAGGGCCGGGGATTGAACCACCAACCTTCCAATTGGCAGGCAACCGCTCTACCACTGAGCCACAGCCGCCGTCATTCAATCCTTTACCTTTTGGTTAGATACCTCAATCTCACCACCCAACTGTTTAAAGCTTCAACAGGAAGATTGCCATCCCTACTCTGTAGGTGCCATACCACTAGTAGCCCCCACTCAAATCCCTAAATCGATGTACAATCATAACACTGTCACATCTGACTTAATACGTAAATGGAAACAAACGAAATCTCATTTTGGTCTTAAACCTCTATCACTCACCTTGTCGATTGACAAAAAAACACCATTCATCCCGTCCAGTTTAGACAAAACCTTCTCCACCTGAAGCAATCTGGGAATTTATGCTATCCACGATTTATACATTATATAAAAACGGTATATGCCACTTTTGCACAATTACAATGTAAGTTTAACCTCCTAAACAACAACTTCTTCAGATATTTACAGATTAAAGACTGTGTACGGAAATATCTTCCGGGATTTGAGACCCAGGAGCTCTCAATCCTAGACAGGTGCCTATCTACGTCACCATTTAAAGATAATTTCATCTCCTGTATATATAACTCTTTACTATCGATGACCCGTCCGAATTCTGAAAGTTTTAAACTCAAATTGGAAAAGGAAATGGATACTCAGATACCAGACACTATTTGGGAACAGAGTCTTAAACATATACATACGTAAATGCTTCCTTATGCAGTTTAAGATATTACACAGGCTTCACCTTTCCAAGGTGAAAATACACAACATCTATCAAAATGAATCACCCATGTGCACCCTTCTGGACTTATCTTTAAAACCTTTTCAGAAATGATCAACACTCTGATAGAACCACAGCCTTTACTGATTGTCATTGGAGTGTCTGAAACATTAAGAAAACTTACCAACTTCCAACAATTCCTTTCCTACTGTCTCATCACAGCAAAAAATGTTTATGTCATGGAAAGGGACAATATAGGATGGGGCTCTAAGACCTAACCAATACATTACATCTGAAAAGGATAAGATATGTAATGAAAGACAATTTAGTACAATACATTAAGACTTGGCAGCCCTTGGTTTCTTACCTGTCACAATGAAAATACTAGGGATGAGCGAGTACAGCATTATCTGTTTACCACATGAATTATCTGTATCTGTATCTGTACTCCGACTGGGCGTGGCATAACCCGGAAGTGGACAGAATTTAACCTGGAAGTGGGTCAGGTTGTCTTGAAATGGGCGGAATTGATATGAGTTGATCAGAAATTGTTATATTTATTGCTAATTAGAAAACTATTTACATGACAGCATCGAGCTTCAGATCAATGGTGTTGTCATGATAACAAACAAACTATATACAGAACGTTTTGCAACAATGAATACAACACATGCGGTTGCAATTATGAAGTAAAATATAATGAACAAGAGTTTCATACTCAATATAACTTTTTTTGTAACTTTTAATTTTTTATGATTAGTGTGATTTTGTTTTGTTTTTGGTTATTTATTTTTTTTATTTCCACACCAGGGGCCTATTGCACGAAAGTAGAATAAAGATATCCAGGATAAATGAAAAAGCGCAGCTTGACTTAGTGTGATCCGCTCATCGCGGCTTAATCGGTTGCACGTTTGCCGAGCCAGGATAAACAGGTGAAGCTATGTCAAGCCAGGTGTAGATAGCTGGGATAAGTGCACGTTCACGGCTTTCTTAAATAGACCACGGTATCGGTCACAGATTTACTGATGCAGAAATGGAGAAGACGCATGCGCCATATGTTTCACCCAATGAGCAGCAGCTTCTAATGGAAAGTAACGAGGAGGGGAAGAATATGCAAAAAGGGAAATACGGCTCTTATCAAACAAAGAGAAAAAGCCCAACATAGCGGACCCGACTGAATGTGTGAGAGTGTAAAAACATCTACTTAGCCTATAGTCACTCCACATTTTTATAAAGTTGTACGCTACACTGTGTTTTAATTGCTTTAAATAAGCTAGTTTCATGTTTCTGTTTTTATGTAATAAATGTGCTGGTTTTACTGTAAAGTGTCTTTGACTGGCCTACCATGTAAAGCACTATATAAATAAAATGTATTATTATTTAGTAAGCAAGATTAAAACGTGACGAGATTTCTCGTCGAGGTGAAAAGTGTTGTCGTGAGGCGATGTGATGTCAGCGTGATGGAGCGTGAAATTACTATTGAAGATCCCCCTGCCACTTTTAAATCATTTGTGTGGCAACATTTTGGTTTTCCTGCGGAAATGATAAACGGCGAAAGAGTGACAGACAAGACGAACACAATATGTAAACATTGTAAGAAAAAAATGCCGTATACCGCGGCTAACACGAGCACTATGCAAAAACACTTACAGCACCACCACAGCTCTCTACTAACTACTGCACCCGCGACGAAAACATTAAAAGGGCAAACAACTCTAAAAGCCTTTGCATCTCTGCCAGTCGACATGCTTATATTCTTGAAAAAGAATATGACCATATCTTAGGCTGTTCTGTGTAGTTTCTCTCTTTTTCATGCTTGAAGAAAAAAATTGTTTCTGTTTGCACTTGTAGTTTTGAGAGAGCAGTACTTTGGTTATTGATACACTTACTGTTTGCATTTAAAGTGTTATTTTTCTGTTATTTACACATTTATTTTATTTATACTGTTTATTTTTTTTATGTTCGGTTTGTGGAAAGGAGTTAGATTTCTCGTGTGAAATTGTACAGGGCAGAAGCCAGTTGGTAGAGTTTATACAAAACATTTTGCAGTGTTTGCACGTCCTTTACTGCATATAATTCATTAAAATAGTAAAAAAAAAAGTTAAATAACATTCATCATTAATAGTTGATTTCAAAATGCACCTAAATTGTTTTGCATTTTGTGATTTTTCAGTTGAATAAAAAAACTATTTTCCATTCATATATTTCATCGAGGATTTCTTTAAATTTTTTTTTTTAAATCTCGTCTCGTCTCGTTCTCGTGAACCCAATCTCGTGATGTGTCTCGTCTCGTGGAGTAAGCGTCTCGTCACACCCCTATTATTTAGCCTTTGCCTTAAAAGTGAGCAGAGGGAATAATGTTCCTCGGGAAATGGACCCTATGACTAGGCTTAAATTCAAACCCTTATTCACAACGCGAGTTTTACAACCATATGCACAAATCTCTATAAGCTAAGTCTAATTCTTTGTACAATTAATGTTCATACAGAACGATCAGAAAGGGACAACAACTAGAAAAAGAAGTAAATAACTTCAATACACGCTGTGAGCATTTGTAAAACAATATTCATGTTTTTTTTTATTCTTCTGACAAGTGACGCACCAAAATATTAAGAAGCATTGTGGTGTTCCCGGTGTGATGAATGTAAACTACACTACATACGTACTGTATATAGGCCACGTTATTGGTCCAGGGATGGGAGACTAATTGAGAAGGTTATGAAACCAATGTAAGCTATAATAAAAAAAAATTAGGCCTACATATTAAGGAGTAACACAAACTGTCTTTTATTAGAGAAGGATAAGCAACAAGAAAATGAAATTATGAATATATTGGTCTCTGACCAGTCTGCCATTAATATCATCTGGGAATATCGCTGCATTAATATCGTCACACTTAATCTGCGGAGCGCGTCCTGTATAAACCTGAAGCTGAGACCACGGACGCTGCTCATCTCTACTTTTACAGAGAGAGTGGACACTGATGCGACTCGCAGGTCTGCCGGCAGGCAGTGGCCACCGGGCAGCAGCCGCATGCCAGTCAGCCTCGACCATAGACCGTTAATATACAGTCTATGGCCTCGACACAGTACCGTCCCACCGGGAAGTCCCACTCCGCATCAGGGTGCCAGTGCAACCATTTCTAACCAGCTAAACAACCGTAGGGTTTAAATCAAACTTGCGACGACAGCTGACACTTAAAAAAAAAAAATCTCCGACGGCAGAGACGCAACGAGAGTCGCATTTAAACCAAGCAGCAGCATGTCTGAAACCCCACGTTCACCAGAAATCTACTGGTTACTATGTAAGTACTACAAACCGAAGTTAAAAACAAACCTGAAGCTGAAGAAACCCTAAACGTTAACGGAACAGACCCACAGCCCCGAGTGTCTGAAGGAGAGGGATAGAGAGAGGGAGAGGAAGCGCTGTTCTCCGTGTTCTGTGTGTGAGTGAGTAGAGCGTGTGTGCGTGTGTGTGTGTGTGTAGGGCGGGGTGCAGTGACTATCACAGAGCGCAGCCATGGTCAGCTGAGGACTTTTATTCAATCCGAGTACAGATATTGACTCGTATTACTCGTTTAATACTTGTACTCGGCAAAAGTGCTTTATCTGTACCGGATACTCGTTTCAGCCGAGTACTCGGCTCATCCCTATAACATACATATACACACTTTATTACTATATCTCCTGAAAGAGTTAGATGAGTAGAAGTAGTAGATTTGGGATTGGTTGGGGTATAGGGAAATGAGACTCTCTTGTATGCACTCTTTAATATATATATATATACATATATATATATATATATATACATACATACTTTTCTCATCTGACATGAAACAGCAAGCTAAACTTATCATTCAAAAAGTTTTCCTCCAATGAACAGATGGTGTGTCATTTTAATGAAGAAAAGGTAAAACTGAAATGACAAAAATATAACACATACAAGTAAGTATTTTCTGTTACCATTAATTAATAAATAAAGTCTTACAAGTGGCACCTTCAAAATGTCCTTATTAAGATAGAGGCAAATAAACAAAATAAATTCAGCACAAACAAATAATGTATCCCTAAATTAAGTCTTAAGTTATTAAATTAGATATACTCACTGGCGATGCCTCATGAACAAACAAAAGAAGATGGATGGGTAAAGACTACGGCTGTGTCTCAAATCGCGCACTTCTGTACTAAATACTAACCATTTGAGTACATAGTGCGTTCACACTGTCGAAGTGCGGTCAAATGAAGTGAACTTAAATACCCGGATGGTGCACTCAAAATGCCCCGAAAATTGAGTGTACATCGATGGACACTTTCCACACTCAACGGTCGCCATCTTAGCTACGTAGCGAAGGGGCGGGGCTAACAACCGTTAGACGCGATAGCGAGACCGACGGAGCAATACAAATGTAAGTGGAACATGAGTCTTTTTGCTATACTTATAACATATAAGCCACCTGTATATGTATATTTGGTTAATTTTACAGTCTGTAATGATTTTTGTACCAGGAATTATAACCTTTCTTGGTATCGTAATTTGACGTGCTTGCAAGCCCACCATAGCTAGTTAACAGCGGCAGTTTAACCAGATTGGCAAATAAATTCTAATCTAACGTTACAAAATTACATGTAGTATTTTGTTGTTTGTGTTAAACTATCGTTCCGCTGTAGAAGATTTTAGTGTTAGATGTGTGATCTTAACAAGTTGTACATAATCCGATGTGAGCGTTAGCTCACCAAAATAGCGATCAGCTGATTGTCTGCCAGTAACGTAAACAGTAGCGCAATGTTAAAACGTATCCGCTGTTACTGCCTCCACCTGATGTATATACTGCCTCCACCTGATGTATATCCTGTATATACTGCCTCCACCTGATGTATATACTGTATAACCCATCTCTTCAGGGACAAACGAGGAGTAGAGGGCCATCATTTAGGGGCGACGATGGCCATCAGACCGTAGAAGGATCCCCTGGAGAGTCTGGAGTCCCCCCTCATGTCCCTGTCCCCATCAGACTAGCTCCGACCCGGGGTGGAGCCTGCAGAACTACAAGCACATTTATAAAATAAAATGATATTAAAAGTATTAAACTTTGTTGTCTTTTGTATTACACGTTGCATGACTGTAGCAAGCATATAAAGGAATGGGGTCTATTTAAATGTCAGGTATGTTCCCTCTGCTTCACTACTGTATCGTCACTGTATGAAGACCATTTAGAACAAAAATACAACTTAAAATAAAAGACGTAATGATGTTTTGTCTATTAGGTAAGTTGTAAGGGTAATGCTTCACTATAACAGTCTTATCTCTGGGCTGCAAAGATTTCCTCATGAAAGAGTTGAGCATTAAGATGAACAGTAACGTTATGAATGAATATTAACGTTACTTATTTTTAGAGCAGAAATATAAGTATATACATATAAGAGTGGACTGCAAAGAATATGCATAATTAATGAATTTAAAAGACTGCACTAACAAGAACGAATATTATACAATACAGTTGTGTGTACTGTTTTCAGCTAATGGGGGGGTGACATGACGGCTGTGTTGCAGTCGTCATCCTGGAGCAAACAAAAACATCACATTTATTGTTGTTAAAATATCAAAAACAATGCAGGAATTATTTTTCGCGAAACACAATAGCAGACTGGAATGCTCTCCCTTGGTGAAATTCACAATTTTACAGAAGAAGAAGAGATTAAATGTGGTCGTCATTTCTGGTAAGTGCACATGGCAGTGCGCGATTTGAGACAACACTCACAAATTTACGCACTATGCAAGACAGTACGTAGTGCGCGAAGTGTACTTCTGTAAGTGCACTAACGGAAGTGCGCGATTTGAGACACATGTGCTTCTTCCAAATGACAGCAATTGCAGCACAACAGGAAAGGCCCACAGAAAAATATAACTAATTACAAAATAAAACACCCACCTTCAAAATAAAAGCATACAACATTAAACAGTCTCGTCTAACTTTCTTAATTACACCACAATATATATTATTGTTTTAATTTACTTCTTTCCTTGTTTCTTTATTATTTATTCTTTGGTTTCAAACTGTATGCTTTAGTTCTGTTTTTCTGTACTACATAGAAATTAAGTTGTGACTTTGCTTTCACAATTCTAAGAAAATGAGCGCTGACTTGATTAATTCACTGTCTGTGCAGTAATCTGTAGCTCAATAAAAAACGTTTTGAAAATAAGAAATGTTTTGAAATCACAGCACATTAACCTAAAAATAATAAAAATAAAAATAAGTAAATTTGAATATGAAAAGCAAAGTGTGCTTATCCACTTTATCTTTAAAGTTGAGACTGCTTGTTAGTCAAAAGTAGAAGAGATTAAATTTAGTTAGCCACGTTATTATAGAAAATGTTGCCCAGTCTGGTTAACTCTAGAGTAATTTAATGTTAGCTGGCCGTGATTAAGCTCAAACTGTCATGTACAAGACTGTGAACATATTTTCTTTATCGAACGATAGAACTACTCATCCCATAAACCACTGCAGATCACTGACAAAAGGAAGCTAATGTTTGTTTAGTTAACAGCTAATTTGGTTAACCCCTAACAGAATTACTTAAAAAGTTAAACTAAAAATAAACTTTAAAATATATAACAGCTGTTACGTCAGCTATAGACTTTTTTCCCCAGTGTTTAGTTGGAGTTAACATTAGCTGTTAACTAAACTAACATTAGCTTCCTGGTGGAGGAATTTTTTGGGATAGATCCACCCATATTAGACCTGTACTCACACAGAGTTGCTGCATGATAGCTTGGCGCCATGTAGCAATGCTTCGGCTGTGCTTCAACATAATATAGTCCCACAACAATATCTGCAAAGGAAATTGTGTAGTCTTAATCTGCATTGCTATTTGTACTCGTTGTGAATACACGGTCCTCAAGAAGTAATTAGTTTGTTGTTTTTTGTTGGCTCACTTTTACTCACAACATGCTAACCGGCAACATAGGATTCCATTCACTACACTAACTAACTAGCGGCAGTGCTGCCCGTGTTGCACAATGCATGCACTGAGACAAAAAATGCGTTGGCCCACCTATCTATATCTATAGGGGAGACCAAGATAAGCCTATTTCAACAAACAGTGGCGTGTTGCTTTAATTACTTTTTATAAATACAACCTGCTAAGTTAAATATAGTTAAGTAACATTTCTTTAATGTCTTCACAAACGTTACATTTAGAGGTAAGTACATTTTAGGTAATCTCTCTGTTATCCCATGTGTTGTCTTGCTTTATTTCCTGTCTTCTACTTTCCCGCCTGTGTGATTACTTGTCCCTGCCCTTATGTGTTGCACCTGTGTGTCATTGTCTCCCGTCTTGTGTATTTAAGTTCAGTCTTCTCCTTAACCCAGTGCAAGATTGTCTGCTTCCATGTGTTCAGCCTTCAAGCGTTTTTCCCTGTGTCCTGTATTCCTGAGTTCCTATTGCCTGCCGTTTACTGGACAGTTTTGCCTGTGTTTTTATTAGATTGCTAATGAACCATTGTATTTTACGTACGTACCTAATCTATAAATGTTGCTTAAACATAATGTTAAAACATAATGAGTAATTCGAGTGAGAAAACACAAACAGTTAATAAAGAATAAATAAACATTGGAATAAAAACATTTTTACATTACATTGTATACGTTAACTGCATCTCAGATACTGCTGAGAAGTGTTTATAATATTGTGTCCACCCCCATACATTCTGACATATTCATAACGACACTGATTGGTCAAAGGAGATGAAGAAAGTAACAACAAAATTTCTTTTCCCCTTTTGTCAATGGAGTGTGTCACTTGTTTTGATGAGCTAAATTTAGACTTTGCCTAGCCTAAAGCTGAGGTACTGTAAGCCACATCTATTAAGCCTCCTAATGCAGGAACAGACAAAAAAAAACATTGATGTGCAAAATATTGTATTTCTGCATATTGTCTGGTTGGCAGTAGCTTAGTCCGTAGAGAGTTGGGTTGGGAACCAGAGGGCTACTGGTTCAAGTACCCGTACAAACAGAAGTACGGAGTGTGGACTGGTAGCTGGAGACATGCCAGTTTACCTCCTGGTCACTGCCATAGTGCTCTTGAGCAAGGCACCAAACTCCTTCCAACCGTTCAGGGTGCCTCACCAGCAGTTGCAGCTCACTCACTCTAACATCTCTCCAGTATAGGACCTGAGCATGTGTATGTGTATTTCAGGCCTGTATGTTCTAACAAACAGAGTGTAAATTGTTATTTCCCATTTGGGGTTCAATAAGGAGTATAACGTATTTATTATTCTTACGGTTCATCCCTGTCATATTGCTTTGGGTCTGCCACAAGTAGGTAACTGCTAGCCACACCTACTGTAAACAACATGCCACCTGCAAATGGTTAATGCCTTGAAGCCAAAAAGCAGATTTTTGGCAAAAATGAGGATTAAGGCCAAACAGTTAGAGTGAAACTCAGACTAAAAATGCAGACTATAATCATCTTATTTTGGGATTTAATTGTGACAGTTTTGTACATTACAACGTTTACAATATTGAGTATTGTATAGTATAAAGGATTAAATAGAGTTTTTGTTTTGTGTCTACAGCTGCCAAAACCATAGCATAATTGTTTTTGGATCGTGGATTAAAAAGGTTGCCGAATACCAGCTTCATATGGAATTCGGCATTTGGGGTTAATAGCTTTAGCCAAATCTGGCTTTGTCGGAAATTTGACTGGACCATCATCAGCTCAGCCAGCTCGGGACAAACACTGGAGCAATTGTCTATACTCCAGCCAGGATAAATAGGTCATGTGCCGAGCACTGGGGGATCCCCATGAGAAAAGAGCAGGGGTGTGTTTTGGTGAGTCTGGGTCTCATGGTGAGCCTGAATTCACTCTGATTCGGTTCAGGAATGAAAATGCACCATCATTGAAACTTTGAGTGTGTAAGCCCAAAGTGGAAAGGACAGTGTGTGCTTATGTGTCTGTTTAATGTCATTTGCATAGCTGCTTATCAGCTGTTGATACACATTTTGACCATACTGGGGACTGGATGAGTGAACCAGAAGTTCAGGGACACTCTCTGTAACCAATCTGCCTTTCTAAGCTGTAGTAAGCCGCGCTAAGCCAGGTTGAAAGTTGCTGCCGGTCTGCTGTATGCCTAGAGCATCGGGTGTGTGTGTGTGTGTGTGTGTGTGTGTGTGTGTGTGTGTGTGTGTGTGTGAATGTGCGCCTGTTTGCCATAATGCCCAGAGGAGGTTGTTGGGCTGTAGATAGGCCACATACAATGTTCCCATTTGAGATAGAGAGAGACAGGGAGGGAGAGATAAAGGGAAACAGACAGAACTGGAGAGAGGAAGTGAGGATTTTTGGGTCATGTTGGTTGCCCTATTTAGCGGTTTTTGCCGACATCTCAGTGTGTGTGTGTGTGTGCCATACACTTACACACACACACACACATTTTGCTGAGTGACATCAAAAAGGTGTTTTCTTTACTCAATACTCATCATCAATAAATCATTCTGTTTTGTTTCTGCTGTTTGCTCGATTATTCAAATTGAACAGCACGGAGATCACAACACTTCAACATGTGCTGAAAGGCAATAATGCATCTGTGTATCTACCTATTTATTGTTTTAAAGATTTCAATGCACTGGCGCGGAATAAAGATAGCTTCTGTAGATATTCCATTATCTCTTCTCAAACATGTAAATGGCTACTTTTACATACTATAATTTTGATGTTTCAGTGATTAAGAACTTTATGACAATTAAGAAAAATATTTTGAGGGTAAATATATGTATTTTTTCAAGCTGTAGTTGACAAGACATTGTAAACAGTGAAGTAGCTTTTGTATGAACACCTTCTCTTCTCAACTCTAAAGGATATGGTAAATACCTGTTTCTAGACATGGAAATACCTAGCTTCAGCAGAACAGTGTGTGCAGTGTGAATGTCAATACCAAAATTAGAATTTCCAATTCTTTCCTCGGCTCCTTGTAAGTCAAAGACCTGTCCTCTGCTGCCACCTCACCAACTACAAACAGGTCGTGTTGGTGTACATTACTGTTAAGTTCAAAAAACACTAAGTGAATGTAAGGGCAAGCACATCATGATAATATAATTAAAGTACAAGAATAAATTATTGTATTAATTTAAAAGAGCCCAACCCAATAACACCACTCTGACATTATAATGTCTAATTATTTGAAATAATTCAATAGTGTTGCCAATATAATACGAAAGTGTATCTATACCAAAACAATATTTTTTATATGCCTAAACAGAATAGGTTGTTTGCGAAGGACTTCCAAAACAACGAATGGCGTACGTGAGTTAACTTGCATAAGGTAAAATAAGTCAATTTTGACTTTTGCTATCACACGGGACACGGACTGTGGTCTCCTGGGTGAAAGTCCTGTTTTTGTTTGACTCATCCACCCACCCGGAACTCTTCCCTTAGCTGACTTTGTCATTCTTTGTACTATGTCACCTGACTTTGCTCCCGTCAGAATGAATGATTAATTACTACAACGACACAATAAACATAAATACAGGTAGTAAAGAACAGACAATATTATACATACATTTTTGTACCTTACATTGAGAAATATAAGCATGTTTTTCTATTTTCATCTCTATTTGACAAAAAAGACAGAATTGAACAATACAGGGAAGATGGTGGCCAGAAACAAAGCAGCCAATCAATAACTTTATCTTTATCTATCTGCCTCCCTAAACATCAGAAACCAATCAGTTGTAATGCCTATTTAAATATGAATTATTTCCCCAACACCTAGAAATAGAGTCACTCTGTTGCACGATTATAGCCATTGTGAGATGGTTCCTTTTACAACACCAGTTGTCAGTCATTAGCCATCAGGCCAACGATTCTGCAGATTTTGACTACACTCAAACACTGTAGCAGCTCTTTTCACTGTTTAGCTCATCCGCTTTTGTTGAGGTTAAGTTAATCGGTGGAACCAGCTGCTGTGGTGCTTAGCTTGAATGAAAACCAGGCCTTGATGGGACATATTTAAAAAGCATTGATGTGCAGTATTCAGTAAGCTGACATCAGGATGCTGGGGTTCTTTTGAGTAGAAAGAGTGGGAACGTTAGTTAGGGGGGAAGACAACAGCAGAGTAATTGCATTCCACTACCATTCCCCTACCTATGATGGTTCTATATGGTCTAATGTAGTCCCAAAGGAGTATTGAACAGTTTCAAATAAATGCCAGCAATCTGTGTGAGTGTAATAAATGCCAGCAATCTGTGTGAGTGTAGAGCTTCCTGGTTGGTACCATTCAGTCACACCTGCCCCTACATGGATGTGGATTAAGTCTGGATGTCAATGGCATTGGATCTTCAATCTGGCTAGATCAGGACTGTGAGTGTACCGATAAACCACAAGGAGATGATGAATTACTTGATAATTAAAAAGTACATGTGGTGTGGCAATATATATGTGAGCCTTTAGTACCACAGTGGATTAACATTTCAAACTTGAGGCAGAATCTGTCGCCACTATCATAGTGGTTACCGCAGATGAGTAGATATGCACATCACTATGCCACCTGTTGGAAACTCCACAAAACAGGCTTTAGATTTGCAGCAGTGCATCGTGGGGGATAAGTCTGTTGCAGGTTCCCCACAGAGGCCTGCTGATCAAAACACAGTATGCCTCCAACCTGGTTATGAGAGTGCACTGAGCTGGGGAGAGGCGCTAAAGCATTAAAGACTGGACTATTATCCTGTCCCATAGAGCCATAGAGCTGTTGATTATGGGTCCCTGAAATAAAAACATTGTCATTCAGGGCCCTTTGGTGGCGTAATGCTGTGTTCACTACTAGTGCAGGTTTGACAATAAATCATATTGGGATCATTTGTTCCCAATATCATCCCCAACACCCAAAATTATCCCTGTGTAACTCTATCACAACATCAAACTTTTTTACTCCTTTGCTCCTGACAAAAAAGAGGCATTTTAACAGCTTGACAGCTGATGCTGTAATTTTTACTAAGGGGCGACAGAACATTTTTATACATTGTAAGAAATGAAAAATCTGCAGACAAACCAAAGACAAGTGCCCAAAGGTTATTGGTTCAGGCCTCTTATCATGCATTTCCTTGTGAAGATCAGAGGTGGGTTGAGTAGCCAAAAATTGTACTCAAGTAAAAGTACTGTTACTTCACAATAATATGACTTAAGTAAAAGTAAAAGTTGTCATCCAAATAATTACTTGAGTAAGAGTAAAAGAGTCCTTGATGAAAAAACTACTCAAGTAGTGAGTAACTGTTGAGTAACTTCTGATTTATTTCTTAACACAAGCATCAATCAGACCGACACAAATACAAAATAATCATCTTTAGGCAAATTATAGTTCATCCAATTAATAAAATAAATTAAAATGTATTTATTAATTACAAAATAGCTTAAGTGAAGAGACTTAAACATCACATTTTGATGGATAATATATATAGGAAATGTTCCTATATATTCACCTATCCACAGCAAAAACAAAAAGGACTGCTACATGTTTTCTCAAGTTAGATGTTGAGTTTTTGAATGCTCACATGTCCGTTTGTTTTGGTCGACACAGAAGACGCAGCATAATGTAGCTGCTGTTTCGCACTTTTATTAAAAGGTAACCATGCTTTCACTATGAGGCCGGGGGGTGTTCCTCCTGGTCTGCGTTGCCTTGGCGACGGTAGATTCTACTGTCAAGCTAACACGTCCCGCGGCTGCCGCTGAGATCGAGTATGGTCGCGTGACGAGACTGCACAACGCTTTGGTGATTGGTGAAACACAGTCACGTGGTAGAGCCTTTAGCGGAAGTCTCTCCCTCTCTGTCAAAATAAAACATTAAAATGAGACATACTTTGGGGTAAAAACAATGATGCGTAGAATACCAAAGAGGTAAAAAGAAAAGTAACAAGCTCATTGTAGCCTGATGTAGCGGAGTAAGAGTACAGTTTCTTCTTCACTAATCTACTCAAGTAAAAGTAAAAGTATAGTGATTTAAAACTACTCCTGGAAGTACAATTTTTTCAAAAACTTACTTGAGTAAATGTAACTCGTTACTACCCACCTCTGGTGAAGATGATGGCAGGAACACTTCATCCCTGCTTATAGGCCAATTACTTTTTTTCAGTTCTTTTTCTATTTGTGGTAGTTGCATTCAAATATTAGACACCTGGTCAGCATTCTAATTCTACCAACTTTCTAAAGTTAAGTCTGTGTCTATTTCTGACCTTGAAAAAGGTAAAACAAATTGGATTGAGTTTTGCTGTTGCCGCCCCAGCCTCACCATGTTTTATTGTAATGTGGTAAGAGAATCTTGAGAAGTGTCTGGGCAAAACGGCTGTAAAGGTTTTCAGGTAGTCCGCATGGCCTCAACAATCCGTTACATTTGTGGGGTTATCTGTCCCTTTCATCTGTACTCTGGGATTAAGGAATCAACCTTTGCTCATTCCACGGACAGGCTGCTCAGGCTGGGTTATCTGAATGGGTCAGACTCAGCTAATGGACAGTTTCAGAACCGTAAGGTTGTTTCAGAAGTATCACTGGAAGGACTATCAACTTCAATTGGCTTGGACTTCATACATGTATGAGCTACTGTTGCACATTTCGCTTTGGACTGTCTGACCCCTAATTTGTTTTGCTATGTGTATTTTAATTTGTTTTTCACACCGGCTGCAACCAACATTTCCCTCGGCTGGTGAATAAGATATTGAATATGAGCCTTGTAGAAAGGCCAAAACACACACACACACACGCACACACACACACTCACAAGTCTGTCTCACTATCTTTATGGGGACCAGTCATTGACATATTGCATTCCCTAGCCCCTTACCCTAACCTTAACCATCAAACCTAAATGCCTAACCATAACCTAATTCTAACCCTGATCCTAAAACCAAGTCTTATTCCTCAAACAGCCCTTTAACGTTATGGGGACCAACATTTTGTCCCCACAAAGCTGTCAGGACCCCATAAGTATACTATATTTCCAGTTTTTGGTCCCCACAAATGTAGTAAAACCTGGTCCACACACACACACACACAACCTGATCTCACAGAATTCCATGAAATAAACACAAGCCCTTAAATGAGAATTCCAGTCGATTCCAACACGTAGCTCCACGAAACCAATCAGTGCTGCCTACACCGAGTTATCCTCCTGCTAGAGTTAGCACCCAACAGGCTAAACAGGGCAAGTTTTAAACGTTTTTTTAGCTTCTAAATATGCTCAAAATGTCATTAAATGTGCCTACCCATGTGAAATGAAATTTCTTCCAAGTGAACACAGCAAATTTCACTGCAGTAAATGTGACAGAAAGGCGTGCTTTGACTAGTGTGGACTTCACCAGAAAAAATGAAATAAACAGAGGTATGTGCACTGGCTAAATTAACACAACTTTTTTAAGAGGCTAAAAACAAGTTTAAAACTTACCCTGTCTAAGCCTGTTGGGTTCAAAATTTAGCAGGAGGATAACTCGGTGTACACAGCACCAATTGGTTTCAGTTTTCTCTCTATTGACAGCACTCCACATTTACAAACAAGAGAGCTACTTGTTGGAATCGACCGGAATTGTCTTTTAACTCAAAATCTGTGTCAATTTCACGGAATCACAAAAGATTCTGTGATGGGCCTCACAGAAGACTTCCGTGAAATAAACACGGCCCCTTAAGTTAAGGAAGAGGTTGTGGGTGGGCTAATGGTTCTGTGACAAGCAGGAAGAATGGTACGGATGGGTTTAGGAAAAGAAGAAAGTGACTTTAGGAAACATTACATGCGGGACATGATCCCCGGTCTCCCGGGTGAAACTCCTGTGTTTGACCCATCCACCACCCCAACCAACCTCCTTACGCAGATCTTCGGCCTTTCATACTACTCACTACCATTGTCGGTCCTAATGCTACGTCATCTTCTCATTTACTTTAAATTGGAATTGTTTTCCGTGGTTAATGCAGTGTTAATAGTTTGTGATCATTTCACAGAATTCTGTGAGACCATGGTGCGCACGCACATACACACACACACACACACACACACACACAGACACGCTGAGGACAAGCACAGCACCTCCCCTGCTGCATGTTGTGCACAAACAAGTAATGTCATTTTTCCGGTCACAGGCTTTCTCCATTGCCAAATTTGAATAGATGGTGATCCATAAATATTTAATTGGCCCCTTGTCCCCCCCTGAGAGGAGACTACAAACCCCTCAATGTATGACTAACAAGACTGAGGGAAGAGGAAGAATAAACTCAGTATGGAGGAAGACAGAAAAAGAAAGGGCAGGAATAAACATATGATGTTTGTGTGCGTAAGACACCAGCAAAAGCGAAGCGGGTGTTATTCCAAATTGGTGGATGCTTCACAGCACAGCGTGACAGTGATGTTCCATTGACGTTCATGGCAGGAATGAAGACAGTGACGGTGAGAGAGTGACAGAAGGAAGGAAGGCTAAAGGAGGACAGAGAGCAAGGGACAGAGGAAGGGATGCTACAACTGTGGAACTATACAATGTCATCCACTTCAGTAAAAGGAGATGAATAGACTGAGCTAATGAAAGGGCAGGGAGGAGTGCATGATGCCCAGTGTGATGGATGGATGAGAAACATGACAAAAAGAGATGGAGATGGGATGATTCATCCTCCCTCCCCTTTTTCATGTATATGCTGTTCTATCAAAAAATGCCACATATAAAACATAATAAGAATATATGATGATTACTTGACAATTAAAAATGTCAACTTTTCCACTACAGTTTAGTTGTAGCTCCCCTGCGGGGTTGTAAATGTGATAAACTATATTGTGCTAACAAAACACAGTATAGGTGTCTACAGAAAGGGCAGGAGACATTTTGGGGGTTTAACGGGCTAATACCAGCTGTGATGCATGGCATCGTGATTAAATCACTAAGCTTTTTCTTCCTCATTTGGTTGTCGGAAAACAGAAACATACAAATATTTAAATGACAACTGCATTAAAACACAGTATAGGGGACCTCAGAAAGGGCAGGAGGGACCAGAACAGAGGTGTAACAGCCTGACACTCATCAGAGTACATATAAAAACAACTTTGGTCAGAAATCCTTTTTCTATACATACACCAAGATTTGGAATGCCATCCCACATCACATCAGAACATTATCATCCATCACATATTTAAAAAAGCCATACAAACAGCTCCTTCTTAACAGTTACACTTACACACAGTAGTTGTCATTATTATCAGTATTGTCCAAGCCTTGTTTGCACTGTTTGTATTTGTCTAGCCCATGCCGATGGCTTGTATAACTGTTTCTGTCCTTATGTGGCGAAACTGTATTGTTGTTTTAGTTTTCCAAATTGTCTAGTTCATATTGATGTCCTGTACAAATGTACAAAAAAACGGGTCAGGCCCGTTTATATTGTAATGTAATTTACTTTTTAACTTTCCTGTATAATAAATATGAATGTATGTATGTATGGGCTTTCTCTGTAGCTTCTCCACTCCAGGAGGGCTTTTTGGCATTATGGATTAAAAAAAAAAAAAAATCAGCTTCCCTTTGTGAAGTTTAATGTGAAAAAAGTACTATGGAGCTTCACTTTTGTGTCTTTCCAAGGTAATTATTAATGGTTGAGCGTTGGGCAGATTTTTACTCACCTACAGCAGCTCGCACCATCACTTTGTTTTGCATCTTTACAGAAAGCAGAAGTACAGCACAATGTAAAATGCTATATTAAGTAAGCATATGATAGCTTGTCATTTCTGCATCACTAGTGCCATTTTTTCTACTAGCAGACTGACCATCCAAGTGTGTGCACTCCAAGTGCGTGCACGCTTACAGTGCACAAAAGTGGTATCTATCTTCTCATTTAACATTTATGTAATTATTTCACCAGATGGAACTACTCCTTTAAGACCAGGCAACTCATGCTCATGGTTAAGGTACCGAAAAGATTTGGTTTAGCAGGAAAGAATATAACATTAAGCAGAAGTGTGAAGAACTGAGGAAATGTGGAAAGAAAAAAGGGATAACGAATAAAGGATACAAGGAATACAGGTAGCACAACTAGGAAGATAGGAAGGAAATAAAGACATAAAGGGGAGGATGAGCGGAAAGGGGAAGGAACTGAGTAAGATGGAGATAAACTATGTTATGACCTCAAGCAACAGCATCGCTGAGCTGCTGTCTGTCTGATTAGAGCTTGTGCACACTGAGTGTGGCACCAAGGACACCACAGTGATAGACAGGACTTAAAGGAGTAATAATTAATCCACAAGCGTTATTGACCTCTCGGGATCTGGTAAGAATTGCTACAATATTAATAGAAAAATCTGTTGCAGTGTGAGTCTGCCTTTCCACTGCTAAGTATCAAAAGGTAGCCAGCGTAGTTGAGTGCAGTGCACTCAAGCAGCTACAGTATATTCTGACAACAGAGGCCAAAACACCAGTTCTGGCTCTAGACTATTTGGAGGAAAAAATATGATTTCATAATATAATATTTATTTATTTGACATTCATTACACTGTAACACTGTTTATATTTATATTTTTATAACAATAGGACTTTAAATTTGAGTCTTAACACATTTTTTTGTCCTTTTCACAAATAACAAGTGCCCCAGTCAAACGTTTCTAAACCCACTCATGATTCATTGAGTCATGAGTCATTTATTATCAGTCTCACATGAACAGACATACATGCAAGTTAGCTGATCTGTTAGGTCAATCTATTATATTTACAAAATAGGTGGTGCTAGAGTGACTACTTACAGGACCATCTGACAAACTATCGCAGCATGTTAGCCTATAACTAGTTTCTCATTTCCAGAACTGTTTCAGTGCTGCAGTATGGTCTGGCTTCCAATGTCGTAGTCAAGACCACCTAAACCGAGACCAAGTCATCACTAAGACCAGAGTGTATCAATACCGAGACAAGACCAAGACTTTGAGGGGTTGAGACCAGGACAAGGCCAGTAAGAGTCCCACAGTGCATGACATGATAAAATGTGGAAAATGCTAACCATAGGCACTCTTCAAATTTATCTGAAAGTTACAAATTCCCATAAAAAACACTGCCAAGAAACAAATTAAGATTCTTCTTCACCTTGTGAGAAATGCCTTGATAAATTAATCAAAAGAGAGTTGTCTTGACCGGTCTGGAAAATACAATCCTGAGTCAAGACTGAGACAAGACCAAGTAAAAATGTGGTCAATTCTGAGATGAGACCAAGACCACTTCGAAAAGGGGTCTTGTAACCGGAATGAAGACCAAGAGCGATCTTGAGAACTACAACACAGCTATTCTGGGATAATTGGAAAAACGCTTTGGGTTGTTTATTTCTTTAAACCAATCGCAACCATCCCGGCAGTGCTATTTCCCGGCTCCAGCAACTGTACCCTTGCAAAATAGATACTGGAGATAGCGAAAGGGGAGGGATGTCAGGCTTTATTCCATCATATACAGTACATCCCTTGAGACAGACTAGCCTGTAACTGCTCTAAACTATAGATAGTGAGACTTTTGTTTTTACCAGAGACAGTATGATAAATATTAGTTTCTCTTTGAGTTTACATATTGCCCTGATTAAATCTTTACAAATGTATCTGCGCTTGATGATGTGACGTTTTCAAAAGTGCCTGTAACCAAGTTATTTTTGTTAAAAGCTTTTCACTGGACCATGATTTTATAAAATGGTGTCTCCGCGGTGACTGCTTGCTTAACTTGGCTTTGTTGTGAAATCATGTTGAGACCTGGAATATGAAGTGGCAAAGGTACAGGGAGAAGAAAACAATAAATAAGAGATAAATACAACATAGCAACAGAAGACAAAGATGAGAGGAACAGAGTAGAAGGCAGAGAATGAGAAAATTTGTTTAAAGTGTAAGCAAATGCTTTTGACAGATCACTGTAGTCTTCCTGTCACTGGAGCAGCTTATTCCTCCTCCTCATCCTGCTTTCTCTTCCTGTCAGTTCCTTCTCTTCACTGTCTTGTAATTACTAGACAGACTATATGAAAGCTTCTTCCTCTTATATCACATAGAATCAACAGAGATATATTTTTTCCTACAACATATCTTTGTTTTAACACAACAAGTCAACCAAAGTCTGTGCCCTTCTGTTGTGTTGTTTTGTGCATTTGCAAGATGTTTTTCACTAATGCAGCAGTTTTAACTTCAATAAATTCTTCTTTTTTAACAGTTAGGCTGTCTTCATACACTCTATGGCCAAAAGTAATCAGACACATGTATCCATGTAATCTTAAAGCTATTAAGTATACGCAACGATAAAGTATTAATGAATGCTGCATTCAAGCCATTGCCAAATGGGTTGATACAAATCTAATTAAGCCTATCAGCTCTACAAGACTCTCTCTGTCTGGCTTTACAAACTCTTCTGAAGAGTCCATAATGTTATTAGTCGTGTCCTCCTTGATTTTATGGGATAAACGCTATGCAACTTCTTGGTGGAGGTGATGCGCGATCACCAAAGACTTGTCATGTGGATGCGTGGACAGTGTTGTTGTCAGTGCTTAGAATTCCTCCATCGGCTATCCTAACCTATATAAAAAGCCTAGATGGTCAGAACAAAGGGATGTCGGAGCAGAGGGTTTATTTTTTCGAAACAAAGCAATGTCGGAATAGTGGCTGTAGGACCAAAGGAAATTTTTCGAGTTACTGAGAGTTAGGAACAAGGGGGTGTCAGAGAAATGGACAGTCCCCCTGCAAACCATTCCACTTTTGTGAAGCAGTTTATACTCCAGCTGAGCAAGTTTAAACATGGTGCAACTCAGCTACTGGGCTATGATAGCCTCTCTTTAAACTTTCCGGCACTCTGTTCACTCAGGGGCACTGTGTGGGTAGTTTGCTGTTGGTCAGTGGCACAAATCTGCACATCAAAGATTAGATTAGATTCAACTTTATTGTCATTACACAGGTACAAGTACAAGGCAACGAAATGCAGTTTGGGTCTAACCAGAAGTGCAATAGCGGTAGGTGCAGGATATACAATGGTTCCATGAGTGCAGGACATAGAAAAAAGGTGAACAGTTGAATTTGATGTCTGATCTTGACAGATCTGCAGATTGTAGCAATTCCATTTAAATTAACTGATTTCACCCTTAAGTTTAGCTGTGTTAAATGCTGGTGTGAACTGGCATTAAAACTCACATGGTTGAGTGGCAGCAAATCTTTGTAGCCATGTTCCAAAATCTTGTAGAAAAGCTTCCCAGGAGAGAATGGCTTTGGAATGAAATGTTGTGGCAGTGGCTTAGGAGGGAGAGAGGCCGTCTACCCATCCTAATGTCAGCCATTTTAACATTTAGATATTGTTGTTATATTTAGGTCCCCATATAATGTCTTAAAGTTTAGTGTGCCCATATACTTTAGGCCAAGTTTTAGCAAATGACCACAAGCAGAATCCTTTGCACCGTCTTTAGCCATTCATAGCACTATTACCTTAAAAAATGAACCCTAAAATGTGTTACTGATTATCAATTTGTGTACAACAAATGTATGGTCTTCTTGTAAATTTCCATTCAAACATGCTCTGTTTTTAATACACAATTCTGATTCTCATTAGTTTATTTCTTATTTAGGATGCATTAGGGATGCTAATTTAGATTTTTTTCTGATCCAACGCTGACCCTCGTTAACCGATTAATAACTGCTAACCGATAAGCAGGTAATGGAGTTGTAGTTCACCTGTCCGGCATTCTCCAAAGTATTATCCAAACTCAGCGTTCGCGGCTCTGGTGCCTGCGGAAATTCCACCGGATGTCCCTCATTTTGGCCTAAGACGATTGTGATTGGTTTAAAGACATGCCAATCAACCCAGAGCACATTTCTCTCCCATCCCGGAATGCTTTGTGGAGTCAGACCCTCCTCCGCAGCACTGTGGAGGAAGGTCTGGCAATGCAAGACTGGTACTGGTCTAGTAGCCACAAAGTTCCCTGCACGTTGTGGACACATGCAGACACTTTCCTGGAATGCTTGTGTGTCTGTGCGACCGACACAAGTTGTCTGCAGAACGTCTTGAGCCTCTCAAAGTGGTGTGTCTTCCTGGCATACACTGTGTAGGACAGCTGATTTAACACACGCCAGTCCTCATTGATATAGCGGCATGTGTCACATAGCTTTCTGCTTTGAATGTTGTCCAGCAGAAAGCCAAACTTAGCAGAAGAAAAGCTTAAAACGCAACTTGCTAGTGCAAAGTTAAGTAGCAAGTAGCAAGTTACCACTGAGCCACAGCCATATATGACCTTCCTTTGATGATGAGCACAATCGTCGGGTAGCAAAACATCCAAAAGGCTCAGGCCAGGTTCCCAGGTGCTACTGAGTTCAACAACTCATGTTTAATTGTGGAAACAAGGTCAGACTACAGAAACTTGTAAAGGAACAGCTAAAAAGACAAGTGGGTCAAGTGCAGGGTAACATCATATACTGCGAGGGTCAACCAACCTGAGCACTGGCGTGGCTAATAGGGACTATGTCTTGAGACATCCAGAAGCAGATACAATGCTGCTCTCTGCCTATGCAAAGGTGAGAGCCAGTAAATACACTGGATCTGTTCTTCTAGACTGCAAGGACACATATGTGTATGTCCAAGCAGCTTACGTCTCGCAGCAAGTCAGCGGTGATCTGCTGATTAAACGCAAGCATGTGGTAATCAACTGCCATGCCATGCTCTCAAAAGAGGTTGCAGATATCCTCATACCTCTCCATGTGATCATTGGCAGTGACCACACCTCAGGATTCTACGGGCATGGGAAAAAGAAGGTGTTGGGGAAGGTGAAGAGTACAATCCATCTCCCACTTGATGATGATGCTTTGAATCTTCATATGGAAAGGACAAACACTACCTTACATATTACCAGCTCCATTAAAACCTGCAGGAGCATTGTTCTCCCACAAAACTTCTCACGTTTTTGTGAGGGGCAACCCAGCAATTTTTTTAGTTTTTTAACCCTTATAGATGACAAATCCAATGAGAAACGAACCTTCACTCTCTATAGATGACCCAACTAAATACCATTATGTGCATTATTAGGTCCTGAGCATCTGTGTCTGTATTTCAGGCCTGTGTGTAGTGATTACTAACAGAGTGTAAATTGTAATTTCCCCACTCAGTCAATAAACAGTATACATTATTATGAATTAATTATATTGATTGCAGTTATCATAATGCCAATGAACATTGTGTGTCTTAATAGACATGTGTTGACATGCATGACGTGTGTAAGATGTGTAAGATATTGCAGTACCAGTAGCTAGTGATGGCCAAATGAAGCTTTTTGAACCAGTGTCTTTATTTTCTGAGCCCACTAGATGGCGCTCTTGGTTTCTTGGTATATTCTCAACTAATTGTTGAACAGAGAGCCCCATCTAGTGGACTCAGATAATAAAGACACTGGTTCATGAAGCTTTTTTCGGCCAGCACTACCAGTAGCACATATTTGTGGCAACTGTGAAAAAAAACTGTAGTCTCAGTCTACATTTGTTGTATATGTGTGGCTTTTGAGTGAAAACAGCGATTAGTCCCTCCCCCTCTGTCTGATACAATGTAAGCCAAGTTTGTTTCCTCCCTTATCTGGCTGTGGAACAGGCCTCGCGGGATAGAGATTAAGAGGGACAAAAATAAAGAGATGCTGCTGAATAAAATCCACATTGAGGTCTCCCCTACAATATGCTTTTGTGGAGATAGAATTAAATTTTCCTTTATATCATTATTTTGATTTAGTATTGTCCAACAAAATGCCAGATGTGTAGAAATTTGTAAATGTAATGCTTTTGTGGTACACATATTGTGTTTGCTAAGACAGTCTGCTGAAAAGTTGGTACTTGTCCTCTTTCAAGCAAATGTGTGTTGTGTTGGGAATAATATATGTTATGCACTTAATTTAGGTATGTGCCCTAAGTTCAATGATATATTGGTTAAAACAATTTTGAAATGAATTTAAAAGTTTTGCATACCACAAAAACTGGGCTGGTTTGATTGTCATTATTTGACTTCAAAATCATAAATTGCTTTGCAAGCACTGGCAAGCAAAGATCTCCATATATGTAAGCTATTAGCAAATGGATGTGATGCAAATAAAACATTGTTTGTACAGAGGATCTTCAATTTTATATGAAATGGCAGTGAGATGCAGCACTGAGAAGGTCACTTGCTCAAGGAAATATTCTTCTCACGAGTCAAAAGTCGAGTTGTACGACTGAGAAGGGAAGAGCAGAAAGTGACAGTCTCTACTCCTGCGTAAGGGATAGGGCGCCTGCACTATGTTGCGTGATTAGCTGTCTAAACTCATCCGTTGCCACCGATCTGTTGGGTTGGCAGGCAGTAATGGGCCCACAGGTACCACATACCAAGTTGATGCACGGCTGCCAGGTCAGGCAACATATTGGTTTATGAGACATGAAAAGGCAAGAGAGAGAAACAACAACAACAACCAAAAGACTAAAAGCATAGAAATGCAAATGAGCATAAGTAATTGAATTTGAGATTTTACATTTAGATTTTTACTACTATGCACGTGAGTAGGTGTATGTGTGCGAATGGGAGTGGTGTATGTTAAGAGTTTTTTTCAAATGGGATTATCAGTAGTGATGGCAAAATGAAGCTTTGTGAGGAATTTTCTTCATTGTCTGAGCCTACTAGATGGCGCTCTCTGTTCAACAAAGGGTAGAAAGCCCCCTGCATTTGCCATTCCTTGAGCCTTTTTCTCTAAAACAAGAGTGCCATTTCATGGACTCAAAAAGTTAAAAAAAATGGTTCACAGAGCCTTTTAAAGCTTCATTTGGCACTAGGTACTAGTTCCCATAGGGTTACTTTGCAGTACTTCAGAGGGTGCGTAGGTATGTTCTGTTTATCTATTTCTAATTTATTCTCATTTTCTTTGATCTTTTTTGGTTTATATTAATATGTTTGTTTTTCCTTTTTTCTTTCTTTTTCGTCCTTGTTTTGTTTGCTTTTTCCGGCTTTAGGCTGCCCCCAGACCTGTAAGAAATTACTGGCCCACTGCAGGTCAGACACCCGATAGATCAAGTTAGATCATCATCAGGTCCTTTCTCACCATGCTGTCCCCCATGCCAGGTCAGGCAGCTCTAACCCAACTCTAACCCAAGAACTAAAAAATTGCAGAACTCAAACAAATGAACTTAAAACATCTTAAAATGACCATAGACATGGCCGAACTACTTACATATTCAGACCTGAAGCAACTATTGGTGTGATCACATTTGTATATATCATTTACACAGCAAATTACTTGGTGGATGGATTTTTTTTGTTCATTTTGGAGTGATTATGGGAGGTACAACAGGCTCTGATTGCATCTGTGTGGTGTCCTGCAGCTGCGGATCACATGCTTTTACATGATGATGGTAAGTGGCTTACCATCATCCTATAGCAATAAATCTAACACTTTTTTTACAATTTCTGTGGTCTTTAAAAAAATAAATCCATAACCCGAAAGCTTAGATTTTTTACTAATTCAATTCTCAACTTTTCAACTCAGCACAATGGTTACCACTGGGCGGGAATAGGGGGGCATATCATATTGGGGGGGTCTGGGTGTCTTCCCCCATTATGTTGGAAATAACTTTGTTTAGCCTATGTGAAGAAAAAATAAACAGATGACAATTCAAAATATATCAAAAATATAATTAAAAAAATATGTTGTTGAGTGTCAATTGGCATTTTCAAGTGAGTATATGGAAATCCTGGAGTTTTCTTAGTGGGTATTCTGCGTATACCTGCGTATTACATAGACTACACCGCTGTTGTTACTCCTTGCAGGACGGTTCTGGGTTTGAACCAACCGGCTTTTCTGTGTGGAGTTAGCCTGTTTGGGTTTTTCTCCGGCTTTCTCTCAAAATCCAAAGACATGCATTATATTAATTGACCCTAAATTGCCCATAGGTGTGAATGGGAGTGTAAATGGTTGTCTCTTTGTGTCAACTCTGTGATTGGCTGGCGAGCTGTTGAAGGGTGTACCCCAATCTCGCCCACTGTCAGCTGGGATCCGCTCCCCTGCCACCCTCCAAAAGGAGAACTTTTTACTATATATATATAACTATAACCAGAGATGGAAAGTAACGAAGTACATATACTTTGTTACTGTACTCAAGTAGATTTTTCGAATGTTTTTACTTTACTTTACTATTTATTTTTGTGGCGACTTTTAACTTTTACTCCTTACATTTTAACACGAATATCGGTACTTTCTACTCCTTACATTTTACAAAATTGGCTTGTTACTTTAGTTTTGTAAAAAAAGATTGTCTATCAGGTGTGATTGTGATTGCATGTCGGGGAATAGCGCGGACACGCGGCTCACACCGCGAGCGGGCGCGCACGGCACACAGAGAAAAAGTGAGAGAAGATAATCAGTTGAGATTGTGTGTGTGCGTCTTTGACGACTGTAAGTCATATAACTGATGTTGTCACTTCATTTAAGCCTGTTGGTCTGTAGTTTTGGCAAATTTAAAAGTTAGCTTGTTTGTGTTCTTCACCTGTGAGCTAGGTTACACCTGTTACTTAGGTTACACCTGTTAGCTAGGTTACGCCTGGCTGTTGATTCGATATAATGGCGATTGTTGAACGTCCTTGCTCATTAAGATAATGTAATTAATAGTGGGTTTATTGTTATTATTTACTAGCATATATTATTCCTATGCATTGTGTATGGTAGCCTTTACAGTGTTATTTATTTCTTTTATTACCACACGCACAGCCATAGCAAAGCTACCCACGCCCATATTTATACAGATGCTTGATTGTAATGAAGCATCAATAGAGAGAAGTTGTCTCTGTCCGTGTTTTAACAGACACACCTGGGCCAAGTTGGAAACCAAAATCAGCTCTAAATACAGTCCTAATCTAGTCCTCACTAAGTTTAAAATAATTTCACTGGATTTACCAATACCAAATTTAATCTAATTGGATAGTAATATACAGACTTCTCACAGAATCACACTTGAATTCATATCTTGCTACTCGGTCAGAATCTTATTAACCTGGAGTCCCAGTCTCTGTTACAATAGATACGCTATATGTTTTAGGCCTATTGGCAGACAGCCGTTTAAAATATAGCTAATGGCATATAAAGAGCCTTTTCTCCATGTCCACTGTAGTTTCTCAGCGTGCTTTCTAGTAACATGTGTCTGGTCCAGGTAGCTTTGTCATTCATAAGGCTACTTTTACTTTTATACTTTAAGTAAATTTCTAAGCCTGTACTTTGTTACTTTGTACAGTACTTCTACTTTTACCAGAGTATTTTTTAACACAATTATCTGTACTTCTACTTGAGTAAGGGCAGTGAGTACTTTTGCCATCTCTGACTATAATTGGTAGGGAAACACTAAGCTGCTTAACCCGATAATCTATGTTAACCTATAGGGGAAATTCAGGCGTTATTAAGAGAAAATCCAGAATGACATGCGCAAAGTTTGACACATGAAGGTTGTTTTCACATTCACCTGCTGAACTCACCTTAGATCTGAATTCGGAGTATAAACAGCAGGATTTGGTGACATCACAATTGGTTTGGCCAATCATGGTTAGGGTTGGTGCAACTTACACAACTGAGATGTGGAAACTTGAAGCCACCAGTGCACATACAGAGTGGAATGGTCTCCTACTAAACATATTAAATTAAACATGTTTGCACATTCATAGATAGATTCACATACATTCATGAGTTTTTCAGTGAAGGAAAAGGAAATGTACTTTTGTAAAAATGTAGAAATTGTTTATTATTGTTGTTATAAAAAAAACATGCCAGACAAAAATTATTACTCAAATCACAGTATTTGCATATGTCTTTAAACATCTGGATCGTTTGTATTTTTGATGGCTACACAACTCCTCCACGGATAGCTTGATCTCCCCAGGTCAGCAACATTCAGCTTTAAAACAATCAATGACTAACAGACAGCTGGAAAACAAAGGAATAAAAGAGAGTATTTTGGGTATGACACAACACAAAACAAGTTTGCTTTTCTAGCCTCCTTGAGCAAACATCAGATTAAAGAGATACTTTAAAAACTACCAAACTAAAAAAGCATATGCACAAGTAACGTGATGTTGTTGCACAGCCATAAAACCTCCTTGGGTGTGTTGAAACAGAACAATGGACTTATTATAGAGGCAATGGAAAGACGCAAGTGTTGCATTTAGTAGGCTCATAAAATAAAGAAAATCGTTCACAAAGCTTCATTTGGCCATCAATACAGTATAGTCGAGGTCAGACATGTTAGGGGACATAAACATAAGATTACTTTTTGGGGCTTTTTTCCTTTTATTTGAAAGTGAAAGTGGATAGACAGGAAAGGTGGGAGAGCGATGGGGGATGACTGAAGTGAGACTTTAACCATTCATTAACTAATTAATATTAATTAATATAGCTAGCTGTTTGAAATACTCTCATATGAGTCACTTGGAACGCACTGATGAATGACTTTTTATTATTATTGTGTAGGCATCTAATAATTAATTATTTCACAATAATTCAATCATGTAGACCAAACTTTTCTTCAGGAACCCCTTTTGTACACATATTTTTGTGCTTTTTGTTTTGGTATTTGTGCTGTTTGGTGTAGCTTCATCGTCTGCTTTCAATTTACCTGTCAGTCCTTTTACGTGTTTTGTTTTATGTGCATTGCTAGTATTGCAGTAACACCCTTTTCCAAACCAACCTAACCAAACCAAATCCACAGTTTGGGAACCACTAGTCTCGCTTTGCCAGACCTGGGTCTGGCTAGTCCCCACAGCATTCCCGGGATGGGAGAAAAACATGCTCTAGTTTATTGGCATTTCTTTAAACCAATCATAATTGTCATGGGCAGCACTGAGTGCCAGACAGAGCCACAGTGCCGCTGCAAGGGTTCTGCAGTAATTCAGCACCCGGCAGACCGTACCCCCCCCCAACCGCTCAGTGCACTGGAAGCCAATTCACTCTGACATCTCTCCATTTGTGCAAGATTAGGTACTGAGCATGTGTGTGTATTTCTGGCCTGTGTGAAGTGATTACTAAGAAACAGAGTGTAAATTGTAATTTTCCCACTGGGGATCAATAAACATTATTAAAAACAAAATTGTGGGTCCTCGAGACTTCAGCTGTCAGTCATGGCCGCAGCCGTTCCGCAACAAATCAAGACCTGGTGATGGACAGTGAAGCACGGACCTGACACGCAATGGAGCCGATCTGCAGCCGTTCTGCAACTGGTGGAAATTAGGAGTAACGCTGCCCTTCGCTAGCGGGAGAAGAGACAGCAGCATTCAGCATGACATTCTACCATATTCTACAAATAGGTCCCACTCTGCACTGCCCCGTTTTGTTCTCTTGACAAGTTGGACTCAAGTGCCTCTTAAAGATTATTGCAAAACCATGCCATTTCAAATTGCATTGCCAAGTGCTTTGAGATTATTAACAAAGCTGTGTTGTGTTTTGCAGTTGACTGCGGTGAAGCAGTAACAGTTGGCTCAGAGCCAGTGTAAGAATATATTAATGATGATGCAAGAAAAGCTTGTAACTCTGATTTTCCCATTTTCTCACTTGAATGGAATGTTTACATAGTCTTCAATGTGCTGAATATGTTCTGTAATCCTCAGACTCATTACAAACCCACTTAAAATTGTGAAGGGAAGGGGGGGAAATCAATCGGCAAAACGAGAGCTTAGCTGCTGAAAAGCTTACATTTTGAAAATGTCCATGGCACCATATGAAAAGCAAACAAAATGCATGCTTCCTGCCTGGATACGTGAGTAAGTGACTGATTAAGTGACCAGTCACCAAGTTATGTCCAAGAAATTCTGCTACTATGAGTGACATGTTGACAGTTCAGTAAATGAAATCTAGCATTTTACTGCTGGCAAGCCACTCAGGCAATGCTTGGCCTTTTCTCTGGGATTTGCATGGAGAGTGTAGAATATCATACGGAAACACACAGCAAAACACACACTTCATCAGAGGCGTATGGACAAGCTGACAACACATTAACAGTCACATAGAGGATGAGCCCGCTCCTGGCCACCAGACACAAACACTGAATATGTCAGAAATATTTCTCCTTGTTTTGGAAAGCAGTGCCGCATGGCCTGGTTATGTTATTACCTTAGCAACAAGCTGCTTTATATCCTAGCTGGTGTGTGTGCGTGTGTGTTTGTGTGTGTGTAAGTAAGTAAGAGAGCTAGACAGAAGCAGAAAAAGAAAGAAAAAAACATGAATTTCTTTTTTTGTGTGCAGCTGATCTCTATTCATGTATTTGTGTGTGTGTGTGTGTGTTGTCGTAATGTGTGTTTTAGCCAACACATTACTGTGTGAGGCAATTGAATATACTTGTGCATAAACCTGGATTAGGATTCTTTGCAGCAGCAACCGGGCCCACTGTGACCTGCAAATGGTTTAGTATTCACAAAACAAATATTGGATTACATTTATACATGCCTGTTACCGTACCAGCAGCTCAATAGCCCTGCTGCTTAGGGCTTACTGTAATTGTTGCAGTTATGGTTAATTAGCTTGTAAACACTGAGGATTCAATCTCAAATCAATATGTGGAGAGAAAAATGTGTGCACAGGCTGCTGACCCACAGGTACCTTTTAAATAAAAAGGAAACACTTAAGGAAATGAGGAGCCGATATGGAAACTGGTATGAGTAGCATTTTAGCAGCACTATTTCATTACCATCCTTACTGTATGATTGGTATGAATAGCATAATTACTATAACAAGCAAGTACATTCTGAGAACACTGGCATCTTCTACAGTTTCTTCTACAAATCATATTGTTCTGATGAGAAAAAATTTAAATGAATGCAATTCTTCTACCTCAAAATTGGAGTTAAAGCTTTTAGAGATCCTGGCAGCCGCATATGGTTTGAGTTAAAGGCTGATAAGAAGTATCATTCCCAAACGTTATATCCTATTTAAACAAAATATGCCTGGCACAGGGATGGTAGACAGGACACAAAGTGTACAGAGAAAATTGTCTGAATCTTAATGAGCACTATTAGTAACAGGTGCATTGAATTCAGGGTACCAATTTTCTAGTATATGGTATCCTTTTTGTGATACTAATTATAGACAGAGGTGGGTAGAGTAAACAAAAATTGTACTCAAGTAAAAGTACTTTTACTTTAGAATAATATGACTCAAGTAAAAGTAAAAATAGTCATCCAAATAATTACTTGAGTAAGAGTCCTAAGTGCTTGATGAAAAAACTACTCAAGTAGTGACTAACTGTTGAGTAACATCTGATTTATTTCTTAACACAAGCATCAATCAGACCTACAAAAATACAAAATAATCATCTTTAGGCAAATTATAGTTCATCCAATCAATAAAATTAATTAAAATTAATTTTATGTGTAACCTAAAAGACAAACATCCACCTATCCACAGCAAAAACTAAAACTACCGCTACGTTTCCACAGGTTAGATGTTGAGTTTTTGAATGCTCACACGTTTGTTTTGGTCGACACAGAAGACGCCGCACAATGTAGCTGTTGTTTTGCACTTTTCCTAAGGTAACCATGCTTTCACTATGAGGCCGGGGGTTCCTCCTGGTCTGCGTTGCCTTGGGCGACGGTTGATTCTGATTTGCTACGACTGTAAAGCTAACCTGTCCCGCCGCTGAGATTGAGTATGGTCACGTGACTGCACAAGGACGTTTGATTGGTGAAACACAGTCACGTGGTAGAGCCTTCAGCGGAAGACTCTCTCTCTCTCTGTCAAAATAAAACATTAACATGAGACGTACGCTGGGGTAAAAACAATGACGCGTAGAATACCAAAGAGGTAAAAAGAAAAGTAACAAGCTCATTGTAGCCTAATGTAGCGGAGTAAGAGTACAGTTTCTTCTTCACTAATCTACTCAAGTAAAAGTAAAAGTATAGTGATTTAAAACTACTCCTAGAAGTACAATTTTTTCAAAAACTTACTCAAGTAAATGTAACAGAGTAAATGTAACTCGTTACTACCCACCTCTGATTATAGATGTAATTTCAAACTGCACACACAAATACTTTCAAGTATCTAAATGAAACACTGTGTTTCAGCCTGCCCCCACCACTTACAACAACCCGAATCAACCTATGCTCAAGTAGCTCCTCCAGTTATCTGTCAATAGAGAATCCAGAAAAACAAATCCAACCTCTTTCCACCAGTTGTACACAATCTGTGCTTTTTTTACAGTTTTTAACGATTGCTATGACAATTGTTTCAATACTTTTAACAACTTCTAAAACTCTTAACACAGCACAACATCTGTGTGTGTAGGCTATACAATTAACACATTTCTTGTTGCTTTGACACAAAATGAATTCAGTTAACCCAAAATTTAAAATGCTTGAACTTCTTTTACATACAAGCTCAACCAAGACCAAAACAATGGACTTTTACTGACAAATTTGCAAATGCTTTCACAGTGTAAGTCAGACCAGATACCATCATGTTCTAAACCTTTTTTAGGCTAAAGGCAAAGTAAACAGCTGTTCATATTGTAAATTTAAACACAAATATATTAATCACAGCTGATCCCCATCTAAGAAACACACTCATGTTCTTTCAATCACATAGCCATATGGTAGTACATAAAAGAAGACCTATTTTGGCTGATTTTGTGTAGAAAAGGAACAATATAGAGCAACACAAAGTAAGTAAAATGCTTGCACAAGGTAGAGGAAGATGAGTGCTAGAATAAGGGAGAGGAGTGGAACAATGGCAAGGGAGAGCAATGCTTGGACGAGGACAAGGTAGAGGAATCAGAATGTGTGGTGATGCTCAAAGAAGGGCCTGAACTAGGGTAAGTAATGAAATAAGTGCTAATATCATGTCATAAACCATGGGCTACCATGCAGAGGCTGGTGAACGAGTACTGCTAAATCTCCACACAGTGGCATCCATTGTCCGGACTTTTCGAGAAACCAACAGGTAGGATACTACTAAGGGCTTCTCTACAGCAAAGGTTAAATCAGTTTACCATGTATTACAGTGACAGTATGCCTCCGGTCCTAACATGTAACTGTATTTTGTCTCTCTAAGGATTCAACATCTACGTCCCTGAGGGAGCAGAGGAAAGGTCCTAAATAAAGAACAGGAACTTGCTATTGTCAAAATGGTGATTGCTGGCAATGAAAAAAACTAAAGGACATTCAGTCCAGAGTTGTAGAGGACAACCGTGTATTTGGGAACATTGCAGCAATCAGTATAACATCTATTTCTCGGACTGTGGCCAAACACACACGGTGAGCACATCAAAGAACTCTGTCGCCAATATGTACAGGTAAGGTTATGCAATACAGTCATTACTGTACTATACATAATGTGTTTTGTACAGTAGGACATACAGAAGGTATACAGCAAAGCATTTACACACACCTTGTCTGATTATGTTCAGAGAGTCATGGAGTTGGAGACCAATCAAGTCCCACATGAAATGATCTACATTGATGAGGCTGGCTTTAACTTGTAGAAAAGGCGTTGGCTCGGAAGAAACACAATTGGCAAAAGGGCCACAGTTACTGTTTGGGCCAGAGAGGAGCCAACATCTCTGGCCCAAAGTAAGACTGGCCCCTACAACACTGACCACCTTATCCTGTTTTTAGAAGACCTGTATGAACAGGTGCCAGAGGCAGAAAGGGGACAGGTGGGAGACCACTTGCCAACATATGTGCTCACATGGGACAATGTGGCATTGCCCCATTCCCATGCAGTAACAGCCTGGTTTGACGCCCACCCGAGGAGGATGTCCCTTTTCCTTGCCCTGTACTCCCATTTCCTCAACCCCATTGAGGAGTTTTTCTCAGCCGGGAGTTGGAGGGTTTTTGACCATTGTCCACAGGACCAAATGTCCCTCCTGGATGCAATGGATGCTGCATGCCAAGACATCACAGCTGAATACTGTCAGGGGTGGATAAGGCATGCCAAAAGATTCTTCCCAAGATGCCTTGCCAGAGAAGCTATCAGGTGTGATGTGGATGAGAATATGTGGCCAAATGCAGAAGACCGGGCAGATTAGAAGATGACTATTATTTTTTCTGTGGTATATTCTATATAAAAAAATGCAGTTTCTTTAATTCAACCTGATATTAGTGTTTTTATGACATTGGGCAATGACTGACTAAATGTTCCTGTTGGAAGAGAACAGATTTTGGGACAGGTTTGCAGTGCTGTGTTGTGTTAGTGTATTATTGTATTTTAAAAATTAGTGTTGGAGTTTAGTTTACAATGTGTGATTTTGAGCATGTAATTAATTGTTTTGTCAATTGTGTGTTGTAGGTGAGTTTAGGAAAGTTGTTAACAGTATTGAAAAAATTGCCATAGCAATTGTAAAGAACTGTAAGGTGCATACATTTTTTTTTTATTAAATTAAAATTTTTATTTTATTTTCAACAAATGGGGGGGAGACAATAAAACTTGACAATGCTGAACTGAGACCTGAGCCTCGTAGCAAGCAAACTAAATAGCCAGCTGGCCGGCCACTAAATTAGGAAAGTTTAACAATTTAATGTTTCATTCAACACGCTTGTAACAGTGTAAAACCACAATGCTCTCGCCAGATGAGTTAACTTTGTCTGGCTCATTTTCTGTAACCAGTGTGTAGCATGAAAGCACGGTAGGTGGTATCACTGCCTGATGTGAGTCAAGTGCAGATTTGAGTCTACAAGCTGCTAACGAGATTTCTGTAATGTCAAGACAGTAAAAATGGACCTACTTAACAAAGTTCATGACGTTTTTGAAACGTCTGCTATTGTTTATAATGAGAAAAGTTTATTATTTTATGGATTTCACAAATTTCAGTATGACATGTTATGCCGTAAACCGTTTAAATCTGAGCATGCGCAACTCAAATCTGCATTTGACTCACATTGGGCAGAGACAGGTGGAATTTGCAAGCTAGTTAACTAACTATCCATCAAGTTACCAAACATGCTAAGTAACGTTATAACTGCTAACAAAGCATATCAGTGATGAAAATGATGTCTCATGGAAAAATACAATCATTTTTTTGTCATGACTAATTTAATAATGACTCAGCATCATCTGTATTAGAGAAAAAAATCACTTTATCCATGTCTAATGTGATCAAAACAGCCTCACCAGGCTACTTGCTGATGCAAGTCCCACTAGACTTCTGTGTTCCTTTAACGTAAAGGAACACAATCTGTTTCCAAGTCTTCTCAAATGGTTCTGTGTAACAAACCATCTGGCTTGTTGGGTTACTTTCAACCCCCACAAACTGTAAAGTATATAGAATTTATATCTGCACAAAAAAAAGTACAGGGACCCGCAAAGTCAGTTTGACCACGGTACTATCTGTCTTTATCTGAGACGTGCCAGAGAAGAGGAGGGATTCAATATGGATATCAACAACACTATTGCTACTTTGTACCTGTAATGGAAATCCAGGATACGCCGCTACAATATTTTTCCTGTTGTGGTTTGGGGCTTTGGTTTTGGGATTATTTTGGCCTTCCTTGTGTTTTTGTTAGTTCTCCCCCGGAGGCCTATTGCACAAAACTAGGATAAGGGATTAAACCGGGATATTCAAGTTATCCTGGATGAATTTAGCTTTGACTCGGTTGCACGAAACCAGATTGAATTAAGCCCAGCCAAGTAACCATGGAGATTTATTCTTTGCGGCTAGCCTGGTCCAGAGCAGGCTAACAGCCAGGCTAAGATTAATCCTGGAGTCTCATGTGTCAAATCAGCTGCCGTCTGATCCGAAATACACGTGTTTAACAGTTATTCCGTTGTCTTCTGCATGTCTTCTGCTATATTTTCATTAACATGCATTCGCATATTTTGGTGCGGTCACTTGTCAGAAGAATGAAAAAAACATGAATATTGTTTTATTATGCTCACAGCGTGTATTGAAGTCATTTACTTCTTTTTCTAGCTGTTGTTGTTCTGATTGTTCTGTATGAACATTAATTGTACAAAGAATTAGATATAGCTTATAGAGATGCATATGGTTGTAAAACATGTCCTCGCGTTGTGAATAAGGGTTTGAAATTAAGCCTAGTCATAGGGTCCATTTCCCGAGGAACATCCCTCTGCTCACTTTTAAGGCAAAGGCTAAATAATAATACATTTTATTTATATAGTGCTTTACATGGTAGGCTAGTCAAAGACACTTTACAGTAAAACCAGCACATTTATCACATAAAAACAGAAATATGAAACTAGCATATTAAAAGCAATTAAAACACTGTGTAGCCTACAACTTTGTAAAAATGTGGAGTGACTATAGGCTAAGTAGATATTTTTACACCCTCACACATTAAATCGGGTCCGCTATGTGCTTATTCTCTCCGTTTGATAAGAGCCGTATTTCCCTTTTTGCATATTCTTCCCTTCCTCGTTACTTTCCATTAGAAGCTGCTGCTCATTGGGTGAAACATATGGCGCATGCGTCTTCTCCATCTCTGCATCTGTAAATCTGTGATCAATACCGTGGTCTATTTGAGAAAGCCGTGAACGTGCACGTATCCCAGCTATCTACACTTGGCTTGACATAGCTTCACCTGTACATCCTGGCTCGGCAAACGTGCAACCGATTAAGCCGCGATGAGCGGATCACACTAAGTCAAGCTGCGCTTTTTCATTTATCCTGGATATCTTTATTCTACTTTTGTGCAATAGGCCCCTGGTCTTGTGTTGTTGGTCCTTTCTTGTGTTCCCCTGTGTGTCTGTTTGTTCTCCTTCCTGTTTAGTTTTGGTAGTACCTCTTGTATTTAACCCCTGTGTTCCCTTTGTTACTTGTCATAGCATTCTAGTTTGTCTTGACAGCCTGTCCGGCGAGTTTGTGTGTGTTCCCGTGAATGTTCCCGCATACCTGTGTCTTTCTCCCTTGGATGTTTTCCCTGGAGTATTCCTTCCCCGTGAGTTTCTCCAGCCCTTGCACTCCAGCTTTATTTTTTGCCTGGATCCTTGTTTTGGTGTTTTTTTGTTTGGACTCTGTTGGTGCCCGTTGCTCCCTGTGTTTTTGTTAGACTATTAATAAATCACTGCTACCCTGTTTTCACCTGCAAACTGCGTCTTGGTCCTCCTTCCCCTGCAACCCCATAACCGAGAGTTGCTGTGCAACAAATGGTTTACATCTGAAATCAATAAGATAAAGACACACTCTAAACAGAAACTTCAAAGACATTAACAATAAAAATTATTTGATTGTACAAAAAGCCATAGTTAAAAAAACACATTTGGGTTACTGGGCACAAAAAAGACCCTTGTATCTCACTGTTTCATTATGAGAACAGTTATGGATACTTACTGAAATTTGCTAAAATTGCTAACACTATTTCCAAATTCCTCTTTGCAGCAGATTCTAGAGGGAAGCACACTATATTGTGTGTATATATACTATATATAAGTATTACTGACATGTTCCATTGAAAATCCATGAGAGTAATTTCCATTGAATCAGCAACAGACCAGATAATGTAAAATTAACTTGCGTCTTCTGAGAATAAAGCAGTTTCTAGGTTGTCCATATATGACATGCATGGTGTCTCTGTAAGATTCTCTCTTTATCATTCCTTCATGCTTTTTCTTGTCACACTATCATCCCTAGCTTCCTCCATGCCCTTCCCACACTCTGCCCAAACACTTTGTGTTAATAGATCATCTTACCTATTCCCCTTCTCACCCCCATACCCGTAGCCATTCCTTCCATTTCTCACCGTGTTGTTACCGTCACTGACTTGCCGTTTGCTCCTGTTATTTTTTAATCTCACTGCCTTATCCTTTCTATTCCCTCTATCTGTTGGAAGCAGAGACACATAATTGCAGCGTTGGAATGGAATTCCCTCTCTTTGATTTCCCCCTGGGCTGAAAAGGTGTAGCTATATGTGCCAGAATACTAACAGTTTGTTGTTTGAGGTTCATTGGAAAAGAAATGAGTAAATTATAAACAGCCAAGGCACATTTTCAGAGAAGGTGGATGGATTCCACTGAGATGCAGCATTGTCCGGGTCAGGGAAATATACTGTAGTTTCTTTCTAATACAGGAAATTGCACCTTTCTTGAAATGGTTATCAAACACATTAGGAGGTTTAGTTTAGAAGAACATGGTGTTGCTGGCCCATGTGTTAATTGAACAATTCTGCAAATCTCAACAAAAGGGAAAAAAAATATGTTCAAAAGATCCTTTCATGACAGTCATACATAAAGACTAAATCCTATTCACATATTTTTCTAGACATTTTTAAGATAGCATTTCAGTCTCAGTTGGACCTTGACTGAAAACAAATCATGCTCAGTTTTGAAACATTGCCCGGTTTGGCTAGTCTGTAGAGGGTTAAGCTACTGCAACAAATAATCCAATATGAAATTTGAACAGTTACTTGAATGGAAGAAAAAAGATTATAGAAATAATCTTAACGTTGGTAAAGATTATCTTAACAGCCCATTAAAATCTGGTTTAACTTCTCACATCATTGCAGTGATGTACAGGTGTACACCAGCTTTGTGTTAATTCCTATATCTAGTGTGATTTCCTGAACCAAATGTAGTTTTCTTATTTCTTCTTTGTCCTTTTTTATGCATAATTTTAAAAGCAAATTATTATAAAAAAAACATGTATGACGTCACATGATCGGCTGGACAGAGATGGTGGCTTAAGGTGTAGCTCCAAGGCCCAAATTTATCAAATAGTTATTTTATATGGTTCCAACTTCGGTATTTTACCACTTTATGCTTGTTAGAGTTACTTGAAGCAGAATGGAGAACAGCAACAAAGTCCAAGGTGGCAATATGGACACCATTGAAGAGGCATTACCGGAGAAACAGAAAAGCTACCTAAAGTAGGGTGACCCGGTCCCCGGTTTTGGTGACCTGTCCCCGGAATTGTCCCCGGTTTTCACTGTGACTGACAAACCCGATATTGGAATGAAAGAAAGAAAACAATGACCAAACGTAGCCGATAGTTGCACACCCAACACACGCAGGCTCAAGACACCCAGAGCCAGCGCTGCTCAGAGATGATTCAGAAAGCCGTATTTTACGATGCTAAAATCACTCATTATTTACATGGAGTCTGGTGGGTTTAGCGAACGCAATTTCACAGACTTTTATGTTTTAAAAAGGATCTTAATCTTTAACAGAAAGGTCAACCTCCTTAGAAATCCTTTCCATAATTTTGTCAGACACTTACAATATTAATCTGAGTCTGTCAGTAGCAAAACGAGCACTTCTATGAACGTAAATACAAGCTGGACAATTATCCTATTAACTTCCATTGTAGCTTGTTTCTCTGCTGCCAACTGCAGCGATCTCGTAATAATACTGCATCATGTGAAAGGAAAATATGTCCACAATAGTTTTTATTGTATCCGATACTCAATGAGCTGTTGCAGAAACAAGCCTGAAGCAATAAAGCCAAAGCTGTCAGATAAATGTAGTTCAGTCAACATTACAACATTATGAAATATTAGGACTTTTTATCTTGAAATATTAGGATTTTTTATCTTGAAATATTAGTCCCTAATGAGAACAGCTCTAAGTCTAGTGTCCCCGTTTTAAGATTTACAAAAATAAAAACATGACGTGTTTTGGAGGTATACGCTTCTGAGCTAAAAATGTCCCCGGATTTTGTCTGAGAAATCTGGTCACCTTAACCTAAAGCCACGTTTTTCTCAGATCCAGTCTCAGATTGAACAGATGGGTCTCAACAGCAACAATAAGCTAACTGCTATCCAAGCTCAGCTAGCATCTCTGACTGCTCGCCTTGTCTCTATCAGATCTGATGTGAACAACCTAAAAAACACAGTGGGAAGCAATGTAAGTATTCTTGACAGACATGCCCATGCTTTACAAGGGATGGAGGTGAAGCTAGTGGACATAGAGGACAGAAACCAGAGATGCAACATCCGCATTGTCGGGCTGAAAAAGTGGCTTGAATGCTCTAATGCTATCAAGTATCACTTACGCTCACTGCCTAAGTGGGTCCCGAATCTAGCAGAATAGAGATTATGAGAGCCCACCGAATTTACAGTGACAGCCCAAAGAAGAACACCACTACTAATTGCACGTTCATTTTTAACATCCTCCGCTACACAGCCAGGCAGGCGATCCTACAGGCTGCGTGGAGATCTCTGCTTGTCATTCAGGGCCAGAAAATTTGCTTCTTGATTACAGCAACTACACGGTCAAGCGTCAAGGACGGCGCCGTGGAGGAGGACCATGACTAAAACAACTGCCAGATGAAAGTGGATTGTTGGTCTGTCTTGTTCTTTTAATACATCCTGATTTTTGCACTGTTATCTTGATGATTACAGAGACTGTGAATGCTATGTCAACCTAGCTTAATATAGCCTACTCTCCATAGGCTAGGTGGGCCACTGCTAGGCTAAAGTTTCCTTTCCAAGGTGTTTTGTGTTTCTTTTTTCTGTTGACGGAAAATGTGTTTATACTGATGTTAATTTAGTGTGGAACCAGTTGCTGTTGCAACCAGGTAATTATGGGCTAGTGTTCCATTTTTGCTGCCCAGTATCCAATCCTGATCACAGACCTAATTTGGATGTTAGCCTCTCTGGCTATGTCCCCCCCTTCTCTCCGTTCTGTATCAATGTCTCGTCTGTTGTTATGTGTTTTACATACAACAACTTTTAATGCACTCTTGTTAGGATTTAGCAAAATGAAAAGCATGCAGCTTTTTTGACAATGGGTGATCTTTCACTTTTAGTTTGGAAGTGTGGAGGACTCAATGCTCTTCATAAACGAGCCAGCACTCTGGTCTTACTAAGAAAGAGAAGTGTTGACATTGCATTATTACACTGCAGGTGGACGCCAGCCGTTTAGCCAATAGATTCTATCATACAATTGCTTCCTCATCAACAAGCTCAAAACAAAAGACATGACCATTGTTGTCAAACAGAATCTCCCACTTAAAGTGTTGTTCAGATGATACAGGCAGGTGATCTCCACAACAGAATTTGGTGCCAGAAAAATTGAATTTGTGTCAGTTTACGCTCCCAATGTTTTTAATAATAATAATAATAATAATAATAACTTTGACTTTTATAGCGCCTTTCACAAACCCAAGGACGCTTAACAAACAAGGGGGGGGTTAAGAGGTGAGGGTGTGTGGCCAGGAGAGATTAAACTCCATACGCCTCAGTGAAAAGGTATGTTTTTAGCTGGGATTTAAAGGTAATGATAGAGGAGGCAGAGCGAATAACAAGAGGAAGCTTGTTCCAGAGTGATGGTGCACTGACACAGAAGGCTCTGTCACCAAATGTCCGGAGCCTGGTTTTAGGGACAGCAAGCAGGTCCTTGTCAGAGGACCCCAGGGACCGTGACTGAGTGTATGGGTGGAGCAGATCTGTTAGGTAGTGAGGTGCATGTCCATGGAGAGATTTGTATGTCAGTAGGAGAATTTTATATTTGATCCGGGACTTAATTGGTAGCCAGTGGAGTTTCTTCAGGATGGGAGTGATGTCCAAGTTTTGTGTGGGTGAGCATCCTAGCCGCAGAGTTCTGGACATACAGAAGTCTGTCAGTAGACTTGCTAGGCAGACCAAAAAGGATACAGTTGCAGTAGTCAAGTCGGGAGGTGATGAAGGAGGGGATGAGGGTCTCAGCTACAGAATTGGAAAGCCTCTGTCGAAGTCTGGAAATGTTCTTGAGATGGTAGAAGGCCGTTTTAGTAGTGTTTTTGATGTGCTGTTGGAAGGAAAGGGTGGAGTCCATGATGACGCCCAGGTTGCGTACTTGAGGGGATGCAGAGATTGAGCAGCCATCCACATCCAATGTGATGTCACCAACCTTTTTGAGAAGTGACTGTGGGGCAAACACCATGAGTTCTGTTTTGTTGTTATTGAGTTTGAGGAGGTTACTCCTCAAAC